>CM029017.1:141484368-141996053 GCA_016801055.1 Panax notoginseng
CCCATACAGTGACTTCTTCAACCTGCATACCATGTGTTCAGTCTTCGGCTGCTTGAACCCCTCAGGCTGTTCCATGAATATGCCATTCCACTACGAGTATCCGTTTGCTACCAATCGAGCCTTAAACCGTTCCTTTTCCTTTTCTGATACAACTTCCTTTTTCTTGTACACCCATTGGCACCCCACTGGTTTCTTTCCCTCAGGCAATTCTGATAATTCCCAAGTTTTGTTTTTCTTCAATGACTCCATCTCCTCCACTATGGCCTCCATCCAACTATCCCTTTCAGAACTACCAATAGCTTCTTGAAACGTAGACGGATCCCTACTAGTAGTAGATAAAGCATATGCAACCATATCATCAATATGTACCTCTCCGGTGGTTTGATAGTGCGTCTGGGTCTCCTTGCGGCTATACTTTCGTCCTGCTGCTGCTGATTTTCCTGTTCCACTGGCGATGTATTTCCAGTGTCATAATTCTCCAGTTCAATTTGAACTCCTTGTTGTTGTTTGTCGATTTATCCACCAGACTCGGTTTTCTGACCTTCATGTTGTGTCTTAACCATGGAAGCCTCGTCAAAAACCACATCCCTACTGATCACTACCCTCTTTGCTTTCGGATCCCAAAGCATGTACCCCTTCACACCTTTCTTATACCCAAGAAAGATACACTGTTTGGACTTGGCATCAATCTTAGATCTCTCATCACCCGAAACGTGTACGTAGGCTGGACATCCGAAGATCCTCATACCCGAGTAATCCACTTTTTTGCCTGTCCACACCTCTTGTGCCACTTTATTACCCAAAGTAGTACTCGGCGACCTGTTTATGATGTAAACTGCCATGCTCACTACTTCTGCCCAGAAATCCTTCGAAAGCCCTGCATTTAGCCTCATGCACCGTGCCCGCTCTGCTATAGTTCTGTTCATTCTTTCTGCCACCCCATTCTGCTGTGGAGTCCAGTGACGTTGTATCCCGTGCTCCTCACAAAACTTCACAAATGGCTCGTACTTGTACTCAATCCCATTATCTGACCTGAGGCACTTAATTTTTCTCCCTGTTTGATTTTCCACTTCAGCTTTCCATACCCTGAATTTTTCGAAGACCTCAAACTTGTGTCGCATGAAGTACACCCAAACCTTTCTCAAAAAGGCATCGATAAAAGTCAAGAAATACAGTGATCCCTCTTTTGAAGCTACTCTGACTGGCCCCCATACATCAGAATGCACATAGTCAAGTTTTCCATTCGTTTTGTTCACCACTCTTAAACTGCACCTTACACTATTTTTCCAAGACACAGAACTTGTAGAAATCTAACTTACACGACTTTATCCCTTTCAACAGATTTCTCCTATGTAATTCCAGCATCCCACGTTCTCACATATGCCCCAACCGCATATGCCATAGTATAGTATCATCAATATCTTCCGCTGTAGTGGCAGCAACTCCACCTACAACTATAGTCCCTATCATCCGATAGATATTTTCGTTAAAATTAGAACCCTTCATTATTACCAGAGCACCCTTCGTCACTCTCATGGCTCCACCACCAGTTTTGAACTCACAACCATTAGAGTCCAGAGTTCCTAATGAAATCGGATTCTTCCTTAAACCTGGGATATGTCTCACCTTAGCCAGAGTTCTCACAACACCATCAAACATCCTTATCTTCACTGTTCCTATTCCAATGACGTTGCACAAAGCGTCATTACCCATTAGAACTGTCCCACAGTTCACCGATTTATAGGGTCAAACCACTCCCTATTAGGCGTCATGTGAAACGAACATGCTGAATCCAAAATCCACGAGTCTGTCACGTCCGTGTTTGTTGAAACTGACAACATATCCCCATCATCGATGATTCCTCCATGACGTTTGCCGATTTCGTAGATTCTATTTACTTCCATGTTCCTCCACCCTTATTCTTGTATGGACAGTCCCTTTTGAAGTGTCCTGTCTCGTGACATCTGAAACAGTTATACTCCTTAGGCTTAGGAGTCCTGCCCCTCAACTTCGATTTCCCCTGCGTTCCTGGTTTACCTCTATCCAATTTTCTGCCACGTTGCTCTCCACCTTTTACCACCAGCCCTTCACCCGAAATACCCTCGGATTGTTGCTTCCGCTGGTTAAACATTAATAGAGCAGAAGTGATTTCTTACACCTTCAAAGTTTGTTTTCCCCATAGGAGAGTTGTCACAAGATTCTCCATGGAACCGGTAGAGAACACAGTAACATCAACGCCTGGTCTTCTTTCTCGAATTTCACTTCAATCCTTAGCAAGTCACTGATTATTTGATTGAACGTGTGAATGTGTTGAGTAAGTTCAGTGCCTTCAATCATCTTTAACCCAAACTATTTTTTCTTCAGAAATAGTTTATTTGTCAATGACTTTGACATATACCTGGATTCCAATTTACTCCATACACCGATGGCAATTCATCTCCGATCACGTGATACATAACCTCATCTGCCAAGCACAAACGAATTGTACTCACTGCCTTCGCTTGGAATTCATCCAAGTCATCAATCGTCATGGACTCTGGTTTCTTCTTTAACGCCTTCACCAATCCCTTCTGCACCAACAGATCCTTTACCCTATGTTGCCATAGCCCAAAATTCCCAGTCCCATCAAACTTCATCACATCAAACTTTGTCACCGATGAATTTGATGTCATCGTTCTTCACGTGTTAAACCCGAGCTCTGATACCAATTTGTTAGATTATATGATCACTCACACGCACACAAACGATAGAGAATTAAGAAAAACACAAGAGATTTACGTGGTTCCCCAATTTGGGTACTCCATAGGCGGCTTGTTGTTTATTGATGATTCCTTAGTTGCATAGGGCTTTACAATAGATAGTATTTATAACTACTAATCCTATTCCAACTCTACTTCACATTATGTCTTAATTACCCATAATGTCCCTCTAATAAAAAACATGTACCGTACCACGGGGGGCTTCGCCCCCCCCCCCCCCCCGCACCCCCCCAGCGACCTTCGGTCCGCTACGCTCCACACTAGCCTTTTCTAGTGGCTTCTATATTATGAGTCACAAGTTTCCAACACTGTTCATAGTGTGCAATGCATTCGGTGAGTGTCATAGTAATGTTTCACAAAAATCTTATATTCTTTATAGGAAGCTACAAATAATTGTTCAAATGAAGGGTGAAGAAGCCACTAGTAAATGATTCATTTCTTTTGTGAACAAGGTTTCAAAAAATATTTGTGCATTAGAAGTATAATTTTATAATATACGACTATAGCTGAATATACAAGTATATAACACAAAGATATACAACAAAATTGGGAGAAAGGAGTAAAAATACTCCATCTGTCCCACAAAAAGAGTCTCATTCCATTTAATGACAGCATAAAATGACACAATATTGTCCTCACCTTTACAATCTAAATTTTGTTATTAAAAGTCCTCATAAATTAAACTAAACACTTAAAGTTCGAATTTTTATGCAAATGGGACTCTTTTTGCTGGAAATTATAAAACAGTTCATGCCAATTGGTAAAGAACTAAACATTATGAAGATTTCGTTCAAAAAAATGTTATGAAAAAACAATAATTGGAACCTTTTCGAGTGTACAAACCAGTTGGTTTGCAGTTCTTCCCTTTGTAGTAATCTCGGGGGCCTCATTTTGAAGAGAGAATATCAAGAGAAGATGTACTCTTTCTTCTGAATGCTCTCCCAATCCTTAAGATTAGTGCCAGCGCCATTTTTTCTTCCCTTAAAACTCAACAACAATTGGATATAAAACCTAGCAAAACCCCCAAATCACATATATTTAGCAGCAAAAAATAAATAAATTAATGATATAAACAAACTCAGAGAGAGAAAGAGCGCCGTCGTACCTGGAGGTGGACTGGTGAGGGCTGGCAGCGGTCGGCGGCGATTTAGCTCCTTGCTGGTTCGTGAGACTTGAAGATTTAACTACGGAGTAGCTTTTAGGCTACATGGGCCGATATTCATAACATTAAATATTAAACATAAAAATAAAAATAAAATTACAGAGTAGCTTTTATATGTTTCTAATTTTTTTAAAGTTAATTTAAAAAAAAAATTTGAATTCAAACTTAGTAGGAATTTGTTTAAATTTTGTAATGTCATTTTAAAAAAACACAAATAGTTACTGACCTACAAAAAAGGCGATTGATATTAATATAGCAAAAATAATTATTTACTGATGACTTGTAAATATATAAAGAGAATTGTTAAATTCGCAATATTTTTTGTTATTTTCACCACAAAAGTGTCGATATAGATGTATAGCGACGGTGAAAATCGTCGCTATAGGATCTATAACGATATTTTTGTTATGAAAATAACATTTTATGCTGTGAATTTTACAATTTCCTATATAAAAAGTTATTGGGTGGATACATCAAGTTATCGAATCGTTATTAAATCGAACGTTATAAATATAAATATAAAAAAACATATTATTAATAAAGAGAATAAATTATTTACAGATGACTTGTGAAACTGGAGTTTTACACCCTCCAATAGGCAATAACATGACATGTAGGAAATTTATGGAGGAGAAAAATTAAGAAATTTAAATTGTATTGACACAATTTGTATTTATTATTTACCATGAACCCATAAGCCTGGACACTGGAAAGAAACTGCGAGAAGCATCTTGCAGAGGCTAACCAAAGAAGCTTAGTGAAGTTTCAGTTACAATACAGTTTTGTTTATGATTGAAATAATTTAAAGTCAAGGTTCTACTTGGGTATTGGATACCGATTTTGGTTATCATAAATATAGATTTATGAAGGGACCAACAAAAGTAGAAAGCTAAACAAAGATAAGTAATCCTATGTATGGAAAATGAAGCAAAGGTTGATGCATTAGCCATAGAAACTTATAGTTTAGCATTGCCTACGAGAAAATCTATTAAGCCAATAAGTTATTTTTGTATTCCAGTTCTCGTTAGAAACATTATTTCCATTTTGTTGTTGGACAATAAAATCTTTGGTATTATATTTAAGAACAATTGTTGTTCTATTTATAATAATAATATTTTGTGTAGAACTGGAATATTACTTAATGGATTTTATATACTTGACTTACGTGAAAATAATTTTGCAAATTGAACAAACTAGTATAAGAAAAGGAGATGATCATTCAAAGAATTGAATGTGTGTATTTGCTGAAATACAAGTGTGAATTATTTGAAA
Source organism: Panax notoginseng (assembly GCA_016801055.1). NCBI lineage: Eukaryota > Viridiplantae > Streptophyta > Magnoliopsida > Apiales > Araliaceae > Panax > Panax notoginseng. The sequence goes on from CM029017.1 coordinate 141,489,562, forward strand.
GGTTCAAAGAATTCAAAAGTGAAATAAATTGGCAAAGTATTAAGATTCTTTGATTAGATCAAGGAATAAATACTTGTGCAATAAGTTTTTAGATCATCTCAAATGGTATTCTCATAATGGACGCCTCCTGATACGCAATAATTGATTAATGCATCTGAAAGGAAAAATTGTACCTTGTTGGACATGGTACGGTCCATAATAATTTTACCGACATTCCAGTATCCTTCTGGGGTCATGCCCTAGAAATGGCTGCATATCTACGGAAAAGGTGACCTCAAAATTTGACCCCAAGAATCTATAAGAGTTATGGACAGGGAGGATTCCTAATCTTAAGTATGTTAAGATAAGGGGTTGTCCAGCTTATGTGAAAACGTTTCAAAGGATAGGCTTGGGACAAGATTTGACAAGTACAGATTTGTGGGACATCCTAAAGTAAGTTTAGGATATATGTTCTATAATTCTACTTAAAAAAAAGGTGTTTGTTGTGAAACACACTACCTTCTAAGATAAAGATGTTTATCATTAAAGGGGCTAGTGGGAGGATAATAGATCTTGAAGTGTTCAAGAACCACAAAACACTATAAGTGAACCGAATCGTAAATCTGAAATAGTACCGAAGATACCTGGGAGGTATGGATTCATCATAGATGATGATGATGAGGTACGCATCATAGAAGATGATGATCTAGTTACATACGATGAGGTAAGAGTTGTAGACACTCAGAGAAATGGATTGAAGTAAATTTCTCAAATATGGAACATTCGTTTTGATGAGACAATCAAAAGAGTTTGATTTTATCAAATATAAGAATGAACCTAGTGTGTACAAAAGGGTCAGTGGGAGCGTCGTGACATTTCTAGTATTACATGTTGATATACTACGGATATGGAATGACGTGCCAATGCTAGAATCAGTAAAGATAAAGTTGTCGAAATATTCCTCCATGAATGATTTGCGAAGAGTATCGTAATTGGGGATGCAAATCTATATAGATAGATTTAAAAGGATGCTCGACTTAACCCAAGGAACGTATATTCATTTGATGCTAAATTCGTTTAGCATGACAAACTCCAAGAGATGTCTCATGCTGATGAGCTATGGAGTGTATCTCTCTTAATAGTCCCCATAGACTCCTAAAAAGAGAGATCGCATGAGTGACAATCATGTATATAATGAAATATATGAGACCTGATGATGATTGGTCATATTCTGGAGAAGATCACTGTAAGACAGTGAAAAACATCTTAAAGTACTTAATCGGCACTAAGGATGTGATTAAAATTTATGGCGGATCTAAATTAAAAATAGAGAGTTTAACAGACTCAAGTTTTTTAGACAGACCAAGACAACAGAAAATCCACTTTAAGATAAAGCGTTACCTTGAACAGTGGTGCAGTGAATTGGAAAGGTTCCAAACAGCAAATAGTTGTTGGTTTAGTGATAAAAACAAAGTATATAGCTGTAAATGAAGCTGCAAGTTAATTGTTTGGATGATAAGTTCATTACAGAACTAGGAATAGTTCCTAAGTCTCATCTTGGATCTAAACATGTGTTGTGGCACTTTCATTTGATTAGAGGAAACATTGAAAGATGGGAAATCACTATAAAGATAGTGAACTCTCAAGAACAACATTACATATCCATTTACTGAAGCTTATCCAACAGCAGGATAATGGTCACTTAGAGAAGAAGAGTATGAGAAACCATGACGATTGGCTTTACTACAAGTGGGTGATTGAAAGTAGTATGCACACAAGCCAATCATATTTGATGATAAAGCATATACTTTGTAACAATCTTATTCATTTATTAATAAAAAATATTAATTAATTAAAGGCTTTTAATTATCTACATGATGCTGCTTTATAATATGTGATAAACCCATAATTTTAAGCAATGCTTTTAGAATAATGATGATGAATATTCTAATGAGATCTAAATTCTTAGAAAGCTTAAAACTAAAATAGTTCCTAATCGTTGGATTACTAAATTAGGGATTAGTGAATCCGGATAGATTGGTACATGCGTTGCTTACTCATTGGATGAGGATGATTGATCTCGTGATCATTTATGTGGAGACACTAAAGCAAGTATGTAGATGCTTATTAGAGAATAAGTTCAATGAACATGGCTCGCTAAGGAATACCTAATGGAGTTTTACTTGCCTGTCAATAGGAATTCCTGTAGTGATAATAATACAAGTGATCCTTGGACTTGAGATCATCATAGTATCTTGTGTATGATGAGTTATACTTTGACTTATTCCTTAAGACCCTTAAGGTAATCAAAGGGTATTCTTGAGTATAATAAGTTGTACATGGAGATAATGTATGATCAATAAAGAATCGACCACTTCTAGTAAATGAAGAGAAATGTCATATGTGATTCGATAAATGACAACTCAGTAGTCCTTGGTCAAGGCAGAATGGAATTACAAAGGAGTTTTTAATTTACATTATTTGGAGTTGTGCATTTAAAAGTCGAAATACATATAATTAAATAAATTAAGACTTGACAGTAATTCCATGTCTTATATTTAATTGGGACATTGTATGGTGGAAGGATTGAATTGTACGGTAACTATTTACTCAAAGGTTATTTTATGATTAATATTGAAATCTATATTATCTGGAAAGTCGTTGATCGCTAGGGAGGCTTATCCCTATTGTAGAATAAATATTATATATTTAAATAAATTAATAGTTTAATTTATTTATTTAAATAAGATTAGAATTGTTCTAATTGATTTATTCACAATCGGTTTAATATGGAGAACCTAAAGGGTCACACCATAAAAGGAAGAATAATTATTTAAGAAGTTAATAGCATAATCGTAATAATAAGTTAAGAATATTTGATTTAATCTATGGTGATACAATAAATTAAATAGCTTAATATTTATTATTTAATATTTTGGAAATATTAAATATAAATTAATAAGAGGAGTCTTATTATTATTATTACTGTTATTATTATTTAATTCTTAAAGGAGTTTGAGAATTAATTTAATATAAGTACTCTCATTTATTCCTAATAAGATTAGGAGGCTAATTAATTAAAGGATTTTAATTAATTAAAATAAAACCCAATTCTTTAATTATTAAGGAGGGTCGACCACGTCTATAAATAAGAGGAGTCTTATTATGGGTGAGGTGGTTATTGACTTTTTCACAACAGACGTGATTCCAATTGTTGGAGAGTACGTTCTTTTCTATAGAGATAGTAAACTAGGGTTTAGCCAACCACTCTTCTTCTTGAATATTTCTTCTTCTTTGGTGGATCACCTCTAGAGGCCAAACACTTGGGTGGCTAACGTTGATCAAAGGAAGGAACCAAATCCGATAGATTCAAGTTGAACGCGAAAAAGATTGGAGGTGAACTTGTACCTGAGGAAGCTCGAATCTTCAAGGGTATGAATCTTATTCTTTATCTTTTCATTTAATTAATAATTGCGCATAAAGGGTGATCCGGGTTAATAGTTTGTAAAATTTTTAAAACTTTGATTTTTCACGTTTCCGCTTATTTTAAGCAATTTGATTGCGTTCATGAATATTACAAACCAAACAATAATAATAAGATAAATAGAGATTTTATTCAAATTAATTAAGTCATTTTAGTTAATTAAAAAGTTAATTCTGAATTAGATCTTAGTTTATTACTATATCATATTCATAATTATATCAAACCTTTAGTATTTTTTAGGCTTAAATATGATTTACTACCCTAAACTATAGGTCATATTTCACTTCGATGATGCACCTTTTAAATTTATCATTTAGATGATTGAACTATTAATTTTTTTCGATTTCATTCAATTGGACCTGCCACGTCAGAAATTACTGATGTGACATCCTAATAGGCTAAATGAGTGCTTATGTGTAAAAAGAATATATATTTTTAATGAGATCAAAGGACAAAAAGGTAAAATAACAAATATTTTACAATTGATTAATTAATTAATTAAAAGAAAAAAGACCCAATCTGAATCAAACTAAAATTTTTCAATTAACACAAATTAAACAAAATACAAGAAAATACATAAATTAAAAATAATTACACAATTAACTTAATAACTCAAAATTAACATAATTTAAAAGATCAATCACCATAGTTGTCGGCGAAAGGATCATCGAAAAATGCAGGGGATATCGCCTGAATCTGCAAAAATTTCGGCAAGAAACCCCCGATTCTGCTGAAGACCATAGCTGGACAAGGTTGGAAAAGAGATTGGTAGCTGGCTTCTGTTTGTTGTAATTAATTAATTTAAATTTGTCATGCAGAAATGATGAAAGCACCAAACCAAACAACACAGTTTGTCCCAAAATGTTTCTTTTTCTCTCTCATCCTCTCCATTCTTCTCCTCCTACTTGTTTCTTTCCAATCCCACCCCCAACGCCTCTTACCCAACCACCCGCCACCGTCCTCCATAAATGCTGACATCCGAATTCGACCCGGATACTCATCCTACGGCGCCTACATCTAGCGCCAACTCAATGGTAAAACATTCTCTTTCTCTGTGCAGATCACCTTCTCTTTCTCCGTGGTGGTAAAACAGATCTGAATCCTAAAACGAATATTTGGAGGAGGAATAAGAATGAGTTTAATGATATTGGTTAGGTTTGGTTATATTTAAAATGATTTGACATATTTACCCTTTATGTTTAGAAGAGATAATTAAAATAATATTTTTTAATTACACATAAGCATTAGTTTGTCTAGTTAGCGGGTCAGCAATTTCTGGCGTGGCAGCTTCAATTGAATGAAATTAAAAAAATTAATAGTTCAATCATCTAATAGATAAAATTAAAAGGTGAATCACCGAAGTGGAATATGACCTATATTTTAAGGTAGTAAATTATATTTAAGCCTATTTTTTATTGTATTATTTTAAGTGTGTAAATGCATGTATTAAAAAATATATAGATTAATTTGTATATACATACAACTCTTTTAACCATCCATACTATAAGGTTAAATACTTTTTTGGTCACTATACTGTATGTTAATTGACAAATGAGTCACTCAACTATTTTTTTCTTACAGTCAATTCACTATACTTTTGTTTACTTACAAACCATTAGAAAATCCGTTAAATCATGTTGACTTTAAACTAAAATATACATAAGTTGCTGAGTTGTTAAAAAAAAGAAGCTTATGTGTCAAAGATTATCCTATGTGGCCTTCATTATGTGGATTTGGAGGGAACAATTAATGAAGAAAATGAAAAAAAATATTTTAAAGTATAATATAAATTAGAAAAGAAGCCAAAAAAAATATATTTAATTATTTTTGTAATTAATATCAAATTATTTTTTATTTAATCAAGTGATAGATAAATATAATTAAGTAAATTATAAAACATAAAAACTAAAAATATGCTAATTAAAATTAAGGCGAATATGGAAGAAATTTTTTAAATAAAATAAAATCAAAAATTTTAAGAAAAAAACATGGAAAAAATAATTTTTTTTACTTATTTTATTAATTAATTGAAAATAATTTTTTAGGTGAGACTTAAATATTATTTTAAATGAATTTTTACATTTAATAAATGTCAGAAACTTTTTTCTCTCTCACTTTATCAAGCGAAGAAAAATCAAATGCAAAATGAGATCAAAACTGATAATCAAAAGCAACCACATACTTGAATGAACGATTAATTTAGTCACATACTTAAATGAGCAAACATTCCAATAATTTTTATTCAATAATATAATAAATTAAACATAATATAAAAATAAATTTCATCTTCTTCATCTGAGTTTTCAACCAAAATAACTCCCTACTGTTCATCATCTTCTTCTCTCCAAAAAAAATCATCTATATATATATATATATATATATATATATATATATATATATATATATATATATATATACATATTAAATTTTCAAAAAATAAAATAATCCATAAACCCAAAATCATAGATCTTTGCAACAAGATCCGAACTTCAAAAGCCTACATCAATCTTAACTCATTTTATTATCTTCTCTTCCATTTCCACCATATCCCTGCCTCTCCAAGCAGTAGTAGCTAGCAGCATCAACATCATCACCGACTCTGGCAGAACTCTATCTTCTTACCATTCTTAATTTTTCTTCTTCGCTATATATGGCAGGTATAAGAAATTCAAATACCCAACTCTTGGATGAACTAGAAGAGCTTAGCCACTGTTAACGCCAAATTTTGTACGCCTGATGAAATCACCAAAATCGAAGGTCAAAATCGCACTAATGGTTGATGGAGCAATTGATTGTATTGTTCTGCAATCAAACTCACGAAATACACCCACATAAGCATAAATAAAGGAATATAAAGTATGAATACAAGATTTACGTGGAAACCCAATTGGGAAAAAATCACAGAGAGAGAGTAATCTACTATAATAATATTAGGAGTACAAGTAGTGTATTTGTATTGAATCTTATGTGTCTTATGGTCTTCAAATCATAGCTTGTTGCCGTATATATAGAAGTCACCTCCACCCGCATCCAACTTGGAGAAGGACTCTTTATCCCTCCAAATAAAGAAATAATATCCTATTTTAATAAGGACTCTCCCACTGTCACAATAAATACAGATGGGCCATCACCAGATCCAGACCATTAAATAAACTGGGCTGCACCATAGCTAGACCCAAATAATCACATCCCAACATTGCCCCCAGTCTCTTATTTATAAGGAACTTATAAATAAGAGAGTATTCAAAAAGTCACTGTGAGATTTTTATCCTCGAAATTTTTACCCTCGGGATTTTTACCCTCGGGATTTTTATCCCTCGCAGATGAGCACGTTGGCATATGTATAAGAATTGAATCCTTTAATTTTCTTCAGTCTGTGGTTGATGATGAAACTGAAGTCGCCTTTAAAGCACTTCAATGATATAAAAGCTTAAACTTTTATCTCTGCGCTGGCTGAATTCGTTACTAGTGCGGTGACTCAACACTAATTTATCATCACCTGGACCAAAGTGTTAATATTTAGATTTTACATGCATCATGTGAATACTACCACCACATGCATAATATAAGAGAGGGAATATGTAAAGTTGTATCGATAATCATTTACGATCATACTTCAATTGCTATTGGCATAATACATATATACACACGTACAAGTATATATTTAATTTAATAAAAAAGAATCACTTATCTCATTCGGTAATTTTAAATCAAAACTAGAACAAATGTCTTGATTCCCACAGACGGCACCAATGTTAACGCCAAATTTTGTACGCCTGACGAAATCACCAAAATAACATGCCAAAATCACACTAACGGTTGATGGAGTAATTGATTGTATTGTTGTACAGTCAAACTCACGAAATACACTCACATAAGCATAAATAAAGGAATATAAAATATGAACACAAGATTTACGTGAAAACCCATTTGGAAAAAAACCACGGAGAGAGAGTAATCTACAATAATAATATTGGGAGTACAAGTTATGTATTTGTGTTGTATCTCTTGTGTCTTATGCTCTTCAAACCCTAGCTTGTAGCCGTATATATAGAAGTCACCTCCACCCGCATCCAACTAGGAGAAGGACTCCTTATCCCTCCAAATAAGGAAACACAATCCTATTTTATTAAAGACTCTCCTACTGTCACAATAAATACATATGGGCCATCACCAGATCCAGACCATTAAATAGACTGGGCTCCACCATGGCTAGACCCAAATAATCACATCCCAACAGCCACTCTCTCTACCAGTCACACTTCAACTAATCGAAGAATTGTCTCCTTTGCACTCCCTCAAGATGTCTCAGATCTAAAAGCTATCGGAGCGGCGATGCACGTGAAGAAGATGAGGCGGAGACTGTGAAGGAGATGAATGGGGCCTAGAATTATTAATTTTTTTTATTTTAAATTTTTTTAGTTTTGAATTATTTGAAGATAAAATGATCTACTTTGAAGATAAAATGACCTTACTTTGGTTTTGGATTTTTTTTTGACATTATTGATTTTTTTTTTAGTTTTTTATTATTATGGTAGTTGGGTCGAGTCAGGTTTGGTGGGCTGGGGGACATGTGCATACTTTTTTTTGATGGGTGGGCTATAACTTATGTGTGTAATGACTAGGATTTAATAAATATTTCTTTTTTCTATGTCACTATTCCATGCCAACTTTCTCTCTCTTATGTGGTCAAACTGTTTAAAGTTAACATGACTTAACATATTTTATAACGTTTTGTAAGAAAACAAAAGTTAAGTGAGTTGACTATAAAAAAAACAGTTGAGTAACTCACTTGTAAGTTGACATACAGTATAGTGACTAAAAAAATATTTAACCCCCCCCCCCATACTATACTATTTATACTCAAATTATAATATCAAATAACACACCTCAATTTTAAAATATATTATTGATACTAACACGTGCTTTGTAATTCATCATTAACTACAATATGGACTAGTATTATCTCTCATCTTTATAGGAGTATAATTTCATATCAAGTACATTATCATCATTATAATAATAATAATCAATCAAATTTTATTAAAAGAAAAAAAAAACTCGCGATAGCCTCGCATAAAGAAAATAAACTTCACATAAAAGAACAAACAAACTTAAACAAGTTTCACATAAAGAGGAAACAAACTTTACATAAAAGGAAGAAAGAGTCCTGCTAACTTTGGCAATATATATCATTTTTAAGGAATAAATAAAATCATCTAAGTAATATAAGACCTAAAAATCACAAACACTTTGATCTTAACCACTAGAATAAGAAGTCATGAATAAAATATTTTCATATCACACTATACCAACATATTTTTATTTATTTATTGAGTTCCCTCCCCTATGAGTGTCCCAAAAGTTAAGTCCATTATTGTTGCTTCTTCATGGAGTGTCCGATTAAGCGAATATATTTGTCTTAAACAATTGGTTGTTATACTAATTGGTGTTGAAGCAATTCAACACATGAATTAGTTAATATCATCATAGCTAGAGAACCGATGCTGCCACAGAGAAACAATCACAACTACTGAAAGAAGAAGCGAAGAAGATGCTATTGGGAGCTGCCAATGAGCCTCAGCAGCAGCTCAACTTGATTGATAATATCCAATGATTAGGTGTGGCGTACCATTTTGAAGCTGAGATTGATGCGGCATTACAACACATGAATGCTATCTTTCATGAATACATTGCTACTAAGAATGACGATGATCTTCACATTGTATGGCTTTGTTTTCGATTACTTAGACAAGATGGATATCATGTTTCTTCTGGTAAAATGTCATTTTGCTCTTAAATCAGTTCGATGCATGTTTATTAAGCAATCAGTAATACAAGAAATATCAGAATTTGTGTCACCTACATTGCATATTGCATGCACAATAGAAGAGTTTGGATTCCATAAACTTCAAGTTTGGTTGTGTTTTTGTCTAGGCTATAGGAAAAATATTTTGTCAAAAAAGTTGGATATGTAATAGCCTTTGTTATTGCGACAATATGGCTGCAATATTATTTTACTACTTTAACAAAAGTTTGACCATCTTCGAACTTCATGGATGCCAAATATATCTAAAGTACGTAGAAACATATACTTTAAATAATATATTGGTCGAAATTAATTTGGCCATGGGTAAATTGTTTATTACACAATGGTTCTGTAATATTTCCCAAGGTCTACAACCTTTGTCTTAATATATACTTTTAATAATTCACATGATTTAAATCATCAATTTACGTCAGTTATCATAATAGATAAATGTCTATATAAAACTAATCCCCAACTTTTCTTTTGCCATTGTCCTTCTTTGAGCATTCGGGTTAAACTGAAATATATTCATGATATAGCAAGGGTGAGCAACTACTTTGCTCAGCAAGTTTAAATACAATAAAGATATATCATGATTGAAAGAAAGAATAAGCTTTCAAGTTTTCAACAATATAATAATTGTGAAAGAGCATGAATCAAATTTCAATACATAAATAATTTAATTGATAACACTGAGTGGTAAACAATGACCATGAACAAATACTTTGGTAATGAAGGTGATCAGCCTTTCATATCTGATAAACATATGCAATGTACACTAAGTGCGAATCAATAATCATATATGTGGAACAATTGTCAATAATTAAACTACTAGCATTCCTGAAAAGTATTAACTCGAGTTTGAGTTAGAAAACTTTCCTATATCGTTGATTACAGCTAAGCAATCTAATTTAATCTTTTATGAAAAACCTATCATTAATAAGATCGATCATCCAATTAGCATAATACATTTTATCTCACAATACTATTACTCAAATAATAAATTAGTTAACATTTAGCCATATAATCAAACATTGAATACTTCTTTAACTCATTAGTAATATTATCATCCCTCAATAATATTACTGTCATTTAATCATCATCTTAAACTCTTGGCTAATATTATTAATCATTTAATAATATTTTAATCACTTAATATTATTAATCACGTAATAACATTTAATCACTTTTTAACATTATTAAATTATTTAATAAGATATTAATCATTCACAAATATTATTAATCATTTAATAATATTTTAATTCTTATCTAATATTATTAATTATTTAATAATATTTTAATCATTTACTATTATTAATTAATTAATAATATAATAATATTAATTATTTAATATTTTAATCGCTTATAAAGGTCTCACACATTTTAAGACATAAATATTTTACATCTCGAAGCTTAAACCATTTAAATTCCATTTCAAAAATATCTTTTACCTTTACTTGCAAATTCATAGTTTAAACAGCTAACATAACTTTTATAGTAAAACTCAATTTACTATATTATTTCTTTAATTTAAATAATTTTTACATCAGTTTTTCCGTTCATAAGTCAACACTAACTGTTGCCTCATATATAAATATTTTATCTCACTAGCACATTTGCTTTATTTTTCATTTTACGATTATCGTAAAATAAAAAATAAAGCGACGAAAATCTCAAAATATCAATTTTATGATTAATAAAAATTTTCAAAAGTTTTACATTCTTCGTTGCACCACAAAATAATTTTATAGGCAACTATAGTTTTTATTTTACTTAAATATGTAATTTATATTTATTACATATCTTTATTGCTTTATTTATGCCCGAAAGAAATTTTTTTGGGCATAAAATATCACTTATAGTCAAATCTCATCCCGTAGGATTTTATTAAATTTATTATGACTTATTATTTTGCCGGAACACGATTCGGAATGTCAAACGTCAAAATCGCTCGACGCGCCAACGCTCGATGTTCACTCAAATTTTAGTTCTAACATGCATGTTCGCTCATTTTTAATTTTCAAATCATAAGTCATATAACAGCTAAATTTTGGGCATGTTATATACCTTATGGCGTAATATTTTAGAAAAATTTCTAACCGCAAAAATGGATCATGGAACCCATCAAAACAGCGCGTCAAAAAACATGTCAGGCAACTGCCCAGCAGCGCAGCGCGGCGCGGCGCGACAAGCCTAGCGCACGCACGCTGCTGCCCAACAGCTTTACCGCTCCGCCGCTAGCATATCAAATCCGCTATTTTGCGAATTTTGTACGCATTGTTCATTAATCGGATTGATCCCATTTTTGGATGTTTTTCATATCATATGAGACTATTTTTAAAAAATATGAAACCTCCATTTCGGGTTCATTAAGAAGTCCAAATAATTAGCCAAGAGTGTACGTTCATTACGGTTTTCATCTTTTTCCCAACTTTACCCTCTCTTCCTAAAATAGTCATAACTTTTTCGTTTCAAAACATTTTTGAGCGATTCTTGAGCCCACGCGAAGCTAACTTCCGGGTCTAAAACTTTTATTCTTTGAACTTTTCTAAATTCTAAACAAATAATTTTAGAAAATTCGTGCAAGGTGACTATCCCGAGTTTGTTAGACAATTTTGACGCGACTACTTTGAACGGTCATAACTCTTTGCTCTGAAGTCAGAATTAGTCCGTTCTGGAGTCTATGGAAAGCTTATTCAGTGTACTTTAACATACCCAAAGGCCAAAATTTTATGAATAATATAGCTAACCCCTAATTTTCTATTCAAGGGCAGCAGTCCACTAATTTTCTATGTTTTTAAAAACTTTTTTGCTTTTCTTTCTCTTGATTAAGCTTGTTAGCATAAAAAAAGATTAGATCTGTTCGGGTATAATCTGCCAACCCTTATGTGGGTTAAAGGCCTAGATTGGGAAGGGTTTGTTGAGCCCAATGAGCCAAAGCCAATAAGGGGATTGGTGATGTTCGGGGTCGGGCAACCGAGTCCTTTGGGTTGGAGTCTTGATCTGATTATTGGTGTTCGGGGCAGGGCGATCAAGTTCTTTGGGCCAGAGTCCAAACCAGTTTAGAGGGTTCGGATGACTTGGGCCCATACAGATGGTTGTTCCTCGTATGAAGTCTGACATGATAAGGAGTTTGAATGGTTAAGGATTCCAATCCTAACCATACTTAAATACTAACTCCAAATGTAGGTGTTTGATTATATCCAATTTCCACCTTTTAATTAGATTGATTTGGACACAAACTCAGGTAACTGCCATGTTTAGGAGTCCTAATCCAATTAGGAAATTGGCTTTAGGATGATGAGAACAGCTATAAATACAAGGCTTCACTTCAATTAACAGGGAATACACTTTTGAGCACTAAACACTAAAGGCTTCATTGTTAAACCTTCTTCAGCTTGTACTCATTCTTAGGGGTGTTAAAAAAATGGTATATTCAGTTGTTAGGGAAACTGAACCGATTTGAACCGGTCAATTCGGTACAAAGAGTAACAGGTTTGGTACCGATACACGGAATCGATATATACCATTTTTTCAGAATCGGTTTCGGTAGGGTGTTTGGCTTGGTCGGTATACCTAACTAAACCGGTTGTACCAGTTTATTTAATAATATTAAAAAATAAAAATATCTCAGTATTTGTATTTAGATTAGGTTCAGTGACTTCAGTCTTCACTTTGTTTAGTTTATTCCCAAACACGTCAAACCTTTCTCTCCCATGTCGAACAGTCGAACTCAGTTCTCTCCTCAGAGTCTTGAACAGTAGAATTCAGTCCATCCATCTCGAAGTCTCATACATTTGTCTCTCCACCTTGACGATCCATCCATTCTTCTCCTATCGGCCAACCTCCGACTTGTCAGTCGTTGCATCGCAGTCGCCTCTCCAACTCTAGATTCAAGAATCAAAATTTTTCTTATGTAATTTTGAGTTTATTTTGAGATTTAGTTAATTGATTTCTCTCTATTTATGTCGATTTGTCTATATATGGCATATGGGTGTTACACTGTTACTTTGTTAGGGCTTTTCTTTTTGCTGGTGGCCGGTTTGTTTATTTTGGTGGTCATGGCTCATGGGATGTAACTGATGGAAATAATCTAAGCCACTTGGTAGAGTTTTAGTTTCATCTTCCTCTAGTAGTGTAATATATTAATTTTCTTAACCCAACTATTGGGGGTTTAGCACATAGCATGATAGCAATATAGCATAATAGCCTCAACACGTCTTGAGAAAGTCGATTATCATGAAGAAAAACTGTGTCAACTGTCAAGGGAAACTACTTCACTACATGTAAAAGAAATATGAAATTGGTAACCAAATGGAATAATCAATGAGAACCTCTGAATTAATATTATTACACAATTTCCAGGGACTTCAATTAGATGCATCATTTAACATTCATTTTAAAGGGGTAAAAAGTAGTACAGTAAAAGGTTCTTCTTTTAATTTCAAATTCTTCAAGTAACAATATACAAATTGAGGAATATGGGAAGAAGAAAAAGAAATGTATTATATATGTTACATTGGAATTACATGGCAAGGGACACTCAACTGAATCCTAACTTTTTCAAGCAAAATTCAAGATGATTGAGATTTGCACTGATTCTACTTCCTACAAACCTACAAATATACTTACCAAGGCAAAACAAAAAATAAGTGTAAAAACAAATGGAAAAACTTAAAATTTAGGCTAGTGATCCGAAGAAAATAAAATATTTGAACGAGAGCCAAAGCTCTATTGCTTTATATAAGATTCCAGTCATTTATACAAAATAGGTATACACGACCCATTCTGAGTCGCCCCCAAAATAGGTATACACGACCCATTCTGAGTCGCCAGATATCACACTATAAAAATTAAATACAAACTTCATTTATACAACTGTTGAACTGTCGTATAGAATACGACCACAGTTAAGCTGTGAGTTTTAATACAATATTGTCTCATAGACAGTATTCAAACTCAAATCATTACAATGCCATATAAAATACAGCAGCAAATATTTTAAGATCCCAAAGAAGAACGAGAAGATTACTATCATATTCATTCTAATGAGGTGCACTTTTGACGCTTTCAAAGTCGGGTTCTCATCACCCTATTGTTGTTCGCCAAAATCAATTATTAAGTGATGTATAAAATACGACACACACATCTTAGGTCCTCAATTCAATTATATGTTGCATGTTATGCCGTTTTATAATGTATTGAGAAACTTCGATGGTCTTGGACCATCACACTATTTCCCTGTTATCCCCGCTCGACCCAGCTACACTCTTATTACCTGAAATAACTAGCCCAGTAAAGAATATCATGACTAAAGATAATTACATTATCAATAACTTTCATCAATAATAACTCAGAGATTTAGAACATATGGTAGATGATAAAACTTTTCAACCATAATTGTAGCGGAACGAGAAATCCATTAAAAGAGTCAAATAGACCATCAGGTCTATTATCTTCTCCATGTTAAAAGTCCACCAATAATATTTTATCCCTGTAAGATCAATCAACAATTCATGTCCACAATCATATGAATAACTCATAATCATAATTGTGATTCTGAATTCCTTTTCGCACCCAGGACGAAGATAATTTTCATCACCTATCTTCACCTGAAACATCAAAAATCATGGTTATACCAAATCATAATTTCTGCTCATAATCATACTAATTAAATCATCATTGCACTACGGCCAAAGATATTCATTATTATCACATCTATGAATTAATATTTCATTGCTGAGACTCAGCTTAATAATTAATCCACATAATCGAATCATTCCTGCACTACAGGCCAGTGATATTCTTTAGTATCATGACCACGAATTATCCATGCACTATGGGCCAAAGATAATCGTGTTTTCATCAACGATACTGATCATGACATAAAATAATTCATCTTTGCACCCTTGGCCGAAGAGAATCCATAACCATAATCATACAAAAAACTGTCCATCAATGCACTACGGGCCAATGAAGACTTTTTCCACATCATTTGTAACATTACGGTCATGATTATACCAAATAATCCTGGTCATAATTATACCAAGCTCATCTATGCACTACAGGCCACAAATGACTTTCAAATAATATAAGCATGAGGATGATGACAATGACATAAAGAATCAATCAAATGAGATAAATGATAAATATTAAACTTTTATAATACAATTTATCCAGCGTTCAATAATAACCAAATGTTATCAATCACTTAATAATCTCATAATCTACTATCATTAATATTATAATAATATTTTAATCATTTCTTAAACTTATAAACAATTTATTTCAATTGTTTACACTTTATCAAATAATGTATTTAATCATTCAAAAATGCCATACTCATAAGATTTTATCATCAATGATCAAATCCCTCATAAAAAATGTGTATATACCTTATATAGGATTTTCAAGCCCTAAAATCCTATTTACTAATTCTTTAACTTCACATAACATATTTAACTCATATGTTTGTAACTAAAATATTTTCATGAAAAATACCAAATCAGTCCCAAAAATTATTCTTTTCTGGGATTTAGCAGAATATAGTCTCATATTGAACATATATTTTTCTCGGAATTTTTAAAATTCATTTACTATTTTTCAAAAATCAATTTCTAATTTATGCCTTAAGAAATTAGCTCAAGGTTAACTCCAGAAATTCTCAAATCTTGGCAGGATCTTACACATGTTAACGTGAGCTTCCAATTTAAATTTCATGGTTATCAGAGTTATAGAACTCCGGTTATAGCGTTTTTCGTCAGAAAAACCTAAATATTGAAATGATCATAACTTGCTCATTTTAAGTCGGAATGAGCTCATTTTTGGACAAGTAGGTACTTCATGTCATATATTTTTATGTCCCAAAAGGCCGGAATTTTTCTCATAATTTAAGTGGCCAAAAATGCCCTTTTAAAATTTTGGACAGTAGCCTTTTTGGAAATTTTGGTTTTTGACTCCTTTGCTAAAATCAGTCCACACGAAAATTTATAACACCTTTTCCAGTGATTCCACTTGGAAAAGTTAGGAAACTCATATATCTAACTCTAGAACTTGACCACACTTAAAAATTTGAAATATAATAGGAGATATGGTCAATTGAATTTCATATTCCATTTTCACCAAAATCTGATTTTTCAACCCTTTGTGATTTCTAAGAAACTTTCATGTTTTCACATAATAACCAACATAACTCATCATAACACTTACTAATACCACATATACCCATGATTTTCATCATTTCAATGCTTTTATTATGACTTTCATCATAATCCACGTAAACAGATCATTTTCACAATTTAATAAGGAATGAAATACAAAGGATCATTCACCATGCATGTGGTAATCCACATAGACATGTTATTCTAACAGAATAATAAATAATGGAATCAAGTCCGGTGTAAACGCACAGACAGGATATTTCGACAGAATAATAAAGAATGGAATCACAACAGAAATCACCATGCATGCGATAGACCGCACAGACAGATTATTCCACCAAAATAATAAAGAACGGAACCAGGTCAGGTAAAATTTACACCGACAGGATATTCTAACAAAATAATAAAGAATGGAAAAACAACAAAAATCACCATGCATGCGATAGATCGCACAGACAGGTTATTCCAACAGAATAATAAATAATAGAATAACAACAGAATTCACCAGGTATACGGTAATCCGCGTAAACAGGTTATTCCAACAGAATAATAAATAATGGAATAACAACAAAAATTCACCAGGTATACGGTAATTCGCGTATACAGGTTATTCCAACAGAATAATTAATGGAACCAGGTCAGGCGTAATACGCACCGACAGGATATTCCGACAGAATAATACAGAACGGAATAATAGAAGAATTTCACCACGTATGCGGTACTTCGCATAAGCAGGTTGTTCCAACATAATAATGAAGAATGGAATAACAACTCTTACGAGTATTGAAAGAAAATAATTCTCTTCATGAAAACTCTTACCTTTGAAAGAAGAGTACTCTGACTGGTAGGGCGAGGATATACTCGAAGAAAACTTACACTACGCTCAAAGCTTTCTTAAACTCTAAAGAAATACGCTCAAGATTATAGAAGAAGAACTCTCTCTATAGTTTCTCTCTCTAGAGTTTCAGTGAATTCGTAAGAAATAATGAAGGAATGAGCTTCTATTTATAGAAGAATGGACTGCATAGTAACTAATTCATGAACGGTCCAGATTGATTTACTTTTAATCGGGCGGTCCATGTAAGACCCCGAATTTTATGAAATAAAAGTATTCAATTTTTCTTATAATTACTATTCAGTAAATGGTTAAATTGATAAAAGTTTAAAGTTATGGGTGAAATATGAATTTTTTTTCAAAATAAGCAAGTGGTTATAAAATAATCATTGTTGTCGGGGAATATTCGTTTGGTCGTAGAATATTCTTTCTGTCGGGGAATATTCGTATGACAGCGCAGCTATTTGTGGGCCCCATAACAGAATAACTGTCGGGTGAAGAAAACGACAAATTTGAGTTTTTACAAATAACGGCGTAGTTGTTATCGTTAATACTGTTGAAATACCCGGTGGTTAAAATACAGTAATACGCGTTATTGCACAGTAGCACACGGTATTGCACAGTATTTTTAAAATTATTGATTCTTACGTAAGAAGGCACTACTCAATAATTGTTACAGTAATTACTGTTCAATATTTTATTTTATTGATTCAATAATTGCTACGTTGAAATTTTATATTATTGTTGTTCAATAATTGTTGCTGCACAGTATTTTCCATTATCAGATCAATAATTCATATTATTTGAATAGTATTATTAGATAGCATTATTGGCAATGTCTAGAAAGTTCTGTCTAAGGAGAGGTTTGGTCATCTAATTGCGCGCTAGTAAGGAGAAATCCTTATTGGAAAGCCCCCTCTTTCCTGGGAACGGCCTGGTTGTCATAAATGTGATTCTGTAATATTATTTGTGAATAATTAATTATTGATTTATATGATAAGAAAATATTTATTTTATGTGGATATAAATGAGGGATATATTTTTGTGGTTAAAATGAAGGAGTTAATGTTGAGGTTTTTATCAGTATTTTTGTCGGAATGGAGGTATTAAAAATCAGGGTTTTTGAGATATTTTGCGGGGGTTATAATTTTTAATCCGACCGTTGGATCGTAGTAATATTTGGATATGTTATACATATATAAGTTGAGTATATGTCCACAAATTTTGAACCGTTAAAAATGAATGTATGATTTGTTATGAATTTTACGAGATGACTGGTTCAGAAATTGTTGAATTTTCGGAGTTTATCATTTTGGTGGAAAATTCTAGAATTGGTGGGCCCCACTTGTGGTTGGTGAAGAAATGTGCTGAATTATATTTCAAATGTGGTGGGTGGGAATAGTAGCAGGTAAAGCCATCAGGTTGCAGGTCAAACCTACCAAAATTTTCCTATAAATAGAGGGCTAAGTTAGAATTGAAAAACACACCAGAAACATAAGCTTTCTCTCTTTCTCTCTCTAGATTATTGAGTGTATTTTGTGAGTATTTAGATACTTGGTGAGTTGCTATTCATCAGTGCAAGTTTCCTTCAGCCTTATACCGATCAGAAGTACTGCTCTTTTGAGGTAAGGGATAGTAAGGGATATTAAGGGATTTTAAGGGTTGTTATGATTTTCAGTTTCGTAATTTTTCTGATCTTCAAAAATTCTGGAAAAATTTGAAATGATATTTTGATGAGTTTTCTTGATTGTGTCCAAAAATGGTGATTTTTGGATGTATAGATTGAGAGTTATGAATTTTATGAGAAAAGACTATTTTAGAAGTAACAGCTTATAATTCCTTGTGGTTAACTCCAAAATTGATGAAATTTTTATTGGGAGTACATGTATATGATAGAAGTATACTCTGTAAATTTCAGAATTTTTAGACAAAAGTATAATTTTTGATAAATGTCTAAATATTCGGTTGTTTTGGCCATATGAAAAATAGTAAATGACTTTTAAAAATTCTGAAAAAAATATATGTTCACTATGGGACTATATTATGCTAAATCTCAGAAAAGAAATATTTTTGGGACTGATTTGGTATTTTTCATGAAAATGGTCTAGTTATGAGTAAATGAATTAAATATGTTTTGTGAAGTAAGAAAATTAGAAAATAGGATTTTATGACTTGAGAATCCTATATGAGGTATATACAGATTTTTTTTATGAGGGTTTTGATTATTGATGATGAAATTGTAAGAGTTGGCATTTTATGATGATTAAATGCATTAATTAGTAAAGTGTAAACAAATTAAATAAATTGTTTATAAATTTATGAAATGTTATTCTTTCAATATCATTATACCGAAATATTGGTATGTATTTTATTGTGAAATTTTTATCTTTTGTGTCGGGGTTACTATTCATGAGTTACTATTCACGATTTACTATTCATGAGTTACGAATATTACTCTTGAGATTAAAACTATATGTTGATCATATTATTTTTATCATCATATATAACATTTTTATAACCCTGATGTTGAAATTCTCTTTCACTGGAGTGTAAAGATGGGTAGATTATTGGTATGATCATGACTAGGGTTCTCTTTGGCCTGTAGTGCAAAGCTGAATTGTGATTGGTATGATCATGACCATTGAATTTATAATTGAATATCTTAAGCTTAAGTGCAAAGGCGAATTGATCAACATGGTTATAATTATTGTTTATATAAATTCTGAAATGATTATATATTTCTTTGAAATATGAATATATTTGGCCTGTAGTGCAAATATGAATTGTTGTTGAATATCTTTGGCCCGTAGTGCAAAGATGGTTTGTTGATGAATATCTTTGGCCTGTAGTGCAAAGATGAACTGTTGTTGAATATCTTTGGCCCGTAGTGCAAAGATGGTTTGTTGATGAATATCTTTGGCCCGTAGTGCAAAGATGGATTTGTTAGTATGATTATAAACAGGAACTGTGATTTGGTATAACCATGATCTTTGATGTTTCAGGTAAAGACAGGTGATGAAAATATTCTTCGTCCTGGGTGCGAAGAAAAATTTATAGTCACAATTATGATTATGAGTTATTCATATGATTGTGGAAAGGAGTTGTTGAGTGATGTTACATGGATAAAACATTGTTGATGGATTTTTAACATGGAGAAGATAATAGACTTTATAGTCTATTTGACTCTTCTAATGGATTGCTCGTTCCGCTGCAACTATGGTTGAAATTTTTATCATTTATCATATGTTCTAAATCTCTGATTTATTATTGATGAAGGCTATTGATAATTTAATTATCTTTAGTCATGATATTCTTTACTGAGCTAGTTGTGCTCACCCTTTTGCTTCACAATTCCTTTCAGGTAATAAGAGTGTAGCTGGGTCGAGCGAGGGTAACGGGGAAATAGAACAGTGGTCTCTAGCTGTGGATGGTCTCCCGAAGCAGTATAGAAAAGTTCATTTAGTAGTTATATTTGGTGAATCCAATAGGGTAAGGTGTACCCAACGTTGGAAGGGTGGTTTGCCACTATTATACAAGATGTCTAACGACATACAACCTCGTGTCATCATAAGACAGGGATGTGCTCATCCACTTGCTGAGTATATATACGAGCACTATCTATATAATCTTGGTGTTTGTTTAAAGTATAATTCTCAATTAGAGACAGTAGAGATAATGATATGTCAAGAGAAGACTCACCATTGGGAAGAATATGATAGTAATCTTCTCGTTTTTCTTTGGGGTCTATTGGGTCAACCAAGGATAATTCTGTGGCCATATGATATCTATCATAACCTAGACGCGTGGCCTCCCATGTACGAAGGCTTCCTTGAGCACTTCCCAAAGATTCTAATTTCTAAAACAGTTTTTGACTATACCTTTATGTAAGGTGTTATTGTGAGGTGATGTCCACGGTTGGAACATGAGTCACATTTGGTATATATTTGTATCCAAACTCACAGCATATGTGTTGTTGTATTTTGCACGACAATTGTTGTAATAAAGTTGTAGTTGTTTTCTGTACCATGTATTTGACGACTCAGAATGGGTTGGGTGTTGTATACCTATTCTGGGGTTGTCACAGTTGGTATCAGAGCTTAGGGATATGATCTCTGGTGGAGATCGGGGAATATAACTAGGAGGGGAGAGATGCGTAAATCCTTCGCTAGTGTGTCCTACCTAAGCTTATTTGTTGGTTAGTCATAATATTGGGATATTATGTGATATGTTAATTTGTTTAATTAACCCTTATTTTATGGCAGTATTTGAGAATGGCAGCTGAGAATGCTAACAATGGAGTAAATGAGACTGTGGGGATACCTCTAATCACTAACCATGATAATGTGATGTCAGACGAAGAAGGAATTAGAGATATCTATGTGGTGAGTGAAGAATTGATAGTTGCACCCGAGATAGTCGCAGAGGTAACAGCTGAGACTGAGGAAGAAGAGGAAGAAGAAGTAGCAGAGGAGAGTTTATTAGAGGTATTATATGATCAAAATGTAGAATTTCAAAATCGTATTCATGAGTTAGAAGAGCAGGCAGAAGAACGACAGGCGGTCGTGGAACAAAAGGATGCAACAATTCAAGCTTGTGTTACCCGATATGTGATGCTTGAACAGAAGCATTCTTTGGCAGAGTATAAGATGATAAAAATGGAATCTGAGCTGAAAGAAGAAAAAATTGAACGAGTGAGAATAAGTGATGCATGGGCAAAAGCCGCACGACACGTGGATATTGTGGAAAGAGATGTTCGATCTAAGAAGGCTAAAATAGATGATATGAATTTCTCTTTTTGGAAAGCAATTGGGAGAACCCAACATCGAGTTTTGAATTACCCTGTACATAGCGGTCAACCTGAATCCGATATGGATCGAAGATTGATGATTCAGATCATGAATGAGGAGTACGAAGAGGCAGTTGAGGGAGGAATATGTCCTATAGAAAGGTATATTCCAACGGTAATGATGACGCCAAATGCTGCTCCAGACAAGTCAAAGCCGAGTAGTTCGAGGGATGGCGGTTGTCATGACTTCCCAACAAATGAGGAACCCAAATGAAGTTATCATGGGAGATGAGCAATGGAGAAATCATGATGATCTGAGAGATAGAATCTGAAATGGAAGCAAGGTATTCTCAACTCTTCGAAATACCAGGTACGTAAATTTCGGGGACGAAATTTCATAAGGAGGGGAGATTGTAAGACCCCGAATTTTATGAAATAAAAGTATTCAATTTTTCTTATAATTACTATTCAGTAAATGGTTAAATTGATAAAAGTTTAAAGTTATGGGTGAAATATGAATTTTTTTTCAAAATAAGCAAGTGGTTATAAAATAATCATTGTTGTCGGGGAATATTCGTTTGGTCGTGGAATATTCTTTCTGTCGGGGAATATTCGTACGACGGCGCAGCTATTTGTGGGCCCCATAACAGAATAACTGTCGGGTGAAGAAAACGACAAATTTGAGTTTTTACAAATAACGGCGTAGTTGTTATCGTTAATACTGTTGAAATACCCGGTGGTTAAAATACAGTAATACGCGTTATTGCACAGTAGCACACGGTATTGCACAGTATTTTTGAAATTATTGATTCTTACGTAAGAAGGCACTACTCAATAATTGTTACAGTAATTACTGTTCAATATTTTATTTTATTGATTCAATAATTGCTACGTTGAAATTTTATATTATTGTTGTTCAATAATTGTTGCTGCACAGTATTTTCCATTATCAGATCAATAATTCATATTATTTGAATAGTATTATTAGATAGCATTATTGGCAATGTCTAGAAAGTTCTGTCTAAGGAGAGGTTTGGTCATCTAATTGCGCGCTAGTAAGGAGAAATCCTTATTGGAAAGCCCCCTCTTTCCTGGGAACGGCCTGGTTGTCATAAATGTGATTCTGTAATATTATTTGTGAATAATTAATTATTGATTTATATGATAAGAAAATATTTATTTTATGTGGATATAAATGAGGGATATATTTTTGTGGTTAAAAATGAAGGAGTTAATGTTGAGGTTTTTATCAGTATTTTTGTCGGAATGGAGGTATTAAAAATCAGGGTTTTTGAGATATTTTGCGGGGGTTATAATTTTTAATCCGACCGTTGGATCGTGGTAATATTTGGATATGTTATACATATATAAGTTGAGTATATGTCCACAAATTTTGAACCGTTAAAAATGAATGTATGATTTGTTATGAATTTTACGAGATGACTGGTTCAGAAATTGTTGAATTTTCGGAGTTTATCATTTTGGTGGAAAATTCTAGAATTGGTGGGCCCCACTTGTGGTTGGTGAAGAAATGTGCTGAATTATATTTCAAATGTGGTGGGTGGGAATAGTAGCAGGTAAAGCCATCAGGTTGCAGGTCAAACCTACCAAAATTTTCCTATAAATAGAGGGCTAAGTTAGAATTGAAAAACACACCAGAAACATAAGCTTTCTCTCTTTCTCTCTCTAGATTATTGAGTGTATTTTGTGAGTATTTAGATACTTGGTGAGTTGCTATTCATCAGTGCAAGTTTCCTTCAGCCTTATACCGATCAGAAGTACTGCTCTTTTGAGGTAAGGGATAGTAAGGGATATTAAGGGATTTTAAGGGTTGTTATGATTTTCAGTTTCGTAATTTTTCTGATCTTCAAAAATTCTGGAAAAATTTGAAATGATATTTTGATGAGTTTTCTTGATTGTGTCCAAAAATGGTGATTTTTGGATGTATAGATTGAGAGTTATGAATTTTATGAGAAAAGACTATTTTAAAAGTAACAGCTTATAATTCCTTGTGGTTAACTCCAAAATTGATGAAATTTTTATTGGGAGTACATGTATATGATAGAAGTATACTCTGTAAATTTCAGAATTTTTAGACAAAAGTACAATTTTTGATAAATGTCTAAATATTCGGTTGTTTTGGCCATATGAAAAATAGTAAATGACTTTTAAAAATTCTGAAAAAAATATATGTTCACTATGGGACTATATTATGCTAAATCCCAGAAAAGAAATATTTTTGGAACTGATTTGGTATTTTTCATGAAAATGGTCTAGTTATGAGTAAATGAATTAAATATGTTTTGTGAAGTAAGAAAATTAGAAAATAGGATTTTATGGCTTGAGAATCCTATATGAGGTATATGCAGATTTTTTATGAGGGTTTTGATTATTGATGATGAAATTGTAAGAGTTGGCATTTTATGATGATTAAATGCATTAATTAGTAAAGTGTAAACAAATTAAATAAATTGTTTATAAATTTATGAAATGTTATTCTTTCAATATCATTATACCGAAATATTGGTATGTATTTTATTGTGAAATTTTTATCTTTTGTGTCGGGGTTACTATTCATGAGTTACTATTCACGATTTACTATTCATGAGTTACGAATATTACTCTTGAGATTAAAACTATATGTTGATCATATTATTTTTATCATCATATATAACATTTTTATAACCCTGATGTTGAAATTCTCTTTCACTGGAGTGTAAAGATGGGTAGATTATTGGTATGATCATGACTAGGGTTCTCTTTGGCCTGTAGTGCAAAGTTGAATTGTGACTGGTATGATCATGACCATTGAATTTATAATTGAATATCTTAAGCTTAAGTGCAAAGGTGAATTGATCAACATGGTTATAATTATTGTTTATATAAATTCTGAAATGATTATATATTTCTTTGAAATATGAATATATTTGGCCTGTAGTGCAAATATGAATTGTTGTTGAATATCTTTGGCCTGTAGTGCAAAGATGAACTGTTGTTGAATATCTTTGGCCCGTAGTGCAAAGATGGTTTGTTGATGAATATCTTTGGCCTGTAGTGCAAAGATGAACTGTTGTTGAATATCTTTGGCCCGTAGTGCAAAGATGGTTTGTTGATGAATATCTTTGGCCCGTAGTGCAAAGATGGATTTGTTAGTATGATTATAAACAGGAACTGTGATTTGGTATAACCATGATCTTTGATGTTTCAGGTAAAGACAGGTGATGAAAATATTCTTCGTCCTGGGTGCGAAGAAAAATTTATAGTCACAATTATGATTATGAGTTATTCATATGATTGTGGAAAGGAGTTGTTGAGTGAGGTTACATGGATAAAACATTGTTGATGGATTTTTAACATGGAGAAGATAATAGACTTTATAGTCTATTTGACTCTTCTAATGGATTGCTCGTTCCGCTGCAACTATGGTTGAAATTTTTATCATTTATCATATGTTCTAAATCTCTGATTTATTATTGATGAAGGCTATTGATAATTTAATTATCTTTAGTCATGATATTCTTTACTGAGCTAGTTGTGCTCACCCTTTTGCTTCACAATTCCTTTCAGGTAATAAGAGTGTAGCTGGGTCGAGCGAGGGTAACGGGGAAATAGAACAGTGGTCTCTAGCTGTGGATGGTCTCCCGAAGCAGTATAGAAAAGTTCATTTAGTAGTTATATTTGGTGAATCCAATAGGGTAAGGTGTACCCAACGTTGGAAGGGTGGTTTGCCACTATTATACAAGATGTCTAACGACATACAACCTCGTGTCATCATAAGACAGGGATGTGCTCATCCACTTGCTGAGTATATATACGAGCACTATCTATATAATCTTGGTGTTTGTTTAAAGTATAATTCTCAATTAGAGACAGTAGAGATAATGATATGTCAAGAGAAGACTCACCATTGGGAAGAATATGATAGTAATCTTCTCGTTTTTCTTTGGGGTCTATTGGGTCAACCAAGGATAATTCTGTGGCCATATGATATCTATCATAACCTAGACGCGTGGCCTCCCATGTACGAAGGTTTCCTTGAGCACTTCCCAAAGATTCTAATTTCTAAAACAGTTTTTGACTATACCTTTATGTAAGGTGTTATTGTGAGGTGATGTCCACGGTTGGAACATGAGTCACATTTGGTATATATTTGTATCCAAACTCACAGCATATGTGTTGTTGTATTTTGCACGACAATTGTTGTAATAAAGTTGTAGTTGTTTTCTGTACCATGTATTTGACGACTCAGAATGGGTTGGGTGTTGTATACCTATTCTGGGGTTGTCACAGTCCATATTTAAAGCAAAATCTTTTAAATAAAATATAATATATTCTATTTATAATCTAATAAAACGAATAACTTTATAAAAGTATTCTGTTTTATATAAAAAAAATTTACTATACAAAACACTATGCAGGTACTATGTAACACTAAATAATAAAATATAATATATTCTATTTATAGAATAACTTTATAAAAGTATTCTGTTTTATATAAAAAGATTTTACTATGCAAAATATTATGCATAATAGAATATAATATATTCTATTTATAGGATAACTTTATAAAAGTATTCTGTTTTATATAAAAAACTTTTCTGTTTTATTACATTAATAATACTAATGAAACAAAACTGAGTAACTTATCACGTAAGCATTAATAATCAATATCGTGTATTACTATGCAACCACGCGTATTACTGTACTTTTACTACCGAGTAGTTCAACAGTTTTAACGGTAAAACTTCCGCCGTTATTTTCTTAAAAATATTTTTGTCGTTTTCTCAATCCAACAATAATTCCGTTGTGGGGTCCACCAATAATTGTACCGTCGTACGGATATTTCTCGACAAAAAGAATATTTTATATCAACTTGTTTACTTTGTAAAAAATTTCACATATTACCCTTAACTTTAAACTTTTATCAATTTAACTATTTACCAAAATAGAAAAATTGAATACTTTTATTTCATAAAATTCGGGGTCTCACAAATAGGTTAATTTATTTCTTACATATAACTGGTAAAAAACATGTATAAATCGGTATCGAACTGGTAACGAACCGGGTAAACAGTTCGGGATACCGGTTTATTCGGTACCGGTATCGGTACATGAAATTGGATACTTTTGGTATTCGGTACGGTACGGTTCGGTTTAGGCCGGTCCAGTCCAATTTTTTATCGATGAACACCCATACTCATTCTCACATCGGAGCTATCACCCGGTGGCATAAGCCGTCAAGTTTCTTGTGTGATTTCGTTACTGTGCATGTTCAAGCGTGTGGATTTAGTAATTGGACGCGCAGACGAAAATTGGTGTTAACATTGGTGCTAGAAGGAGGGGGTTTTAGTGCTTTTACAATCACTCCAAGTTTTTCTGGTTGAAAATCATGGCGAGCAGAGATAGTGAATCTTCAAACCAGGAAAAAACAAAGACTCATTAAATGACCCAGGTGAGAGGGTCAGTTAAAGATAGGCTGGGTTTGAAAAACCAGGAAGGTGGTTCTGAGTATGCACCGTTAGCACGCCGACTACTGTTCTCGGCTAGTCAATATACTCCAAATCCCCTCAGTCGCATCGAGGACAATCAGTCCCGAGCGGATAAATGGCGAAGAAAGGATCATGTAGAGCACAACCAGGATCAGTGTCAGTTCATCTTGATGAAAAGGATGCAGCAAAATAAAGATGTCATGGAAGCCCTAAGCCTTCAGAAAGAAGAATTGGAAGAATATATGGCCAAAATGGTCAGAGAGCAAGAGGCTTCATCAAAGAAGCCTAGACATCGGAGTCGTTCTAGGACACCTCGTCCGGACAGATCAGGTAGAAACAGGAGCAGACCTAGGAGTCACTCTCGGAAAGGAAGAAACAGACGAAGGAGTCGTTCCCAAGACAGAAAATGTGAGCATCCGGACAGATCGGGACAGAGGAGGAGGGTCGCGTCTCCTGAATATGAGAGGGACAGGTCAATGTCGTCCCCTCGCAAAGACGAATTCGAACCCCTGGCCAAAAGAGTTACAGAGTTGGAAAAGCTGTTGGCATCATAAAATCAGATGGGAACACCATTGAGCTGCCCCAATTCACCATTCTCGCCTGAAATCAACTAGGTCATAGCTGACCCGAAGAAAAAGATGCGCCCAATAGAGACTTTTGATGGATTTGGGGATCCCTATGACCACTCTGATATGTATGATAGACTCATGACGTATTACGGGCATTCGGATGTAGCCAAGTGTCACATGTTTGCTACAAATTTAAAAAAGAGTGTCCGAGAATGGATGAGAACCTTGGCATTGGGATCGATTAGTTTGTGAAGCGATCTTCAGGAAAAGATACATGCTCAATTTTGGAGTAATAAAAGAAGATGAAAGATCACTGCTTTACTCATGCAGGTGAGACAGCGTTTGGATGAAAGCCTCGGTCACTATGTCAAGAGGTTCCGAGAAGCGGTGGGGCCGGTGGCAGAATTAAATTCACCTCGGGCCCTAGGATTCTTCACAATGGGTCTTGACATAGGAAAGTCAAAGAAGCTGATGATAGACATAGTTATCAATCCTCCTAGTGACCTATCTGAAGCTTTTCATCAGGCTGAAGGGTTCATCGCCATAGAGGAAGCTATGGGAAACTTTAAGCCACACTCACAGTCTTATGAAAAGTCTAAGGACCGAGACAAATAGACTTATTAACGGTCGGACAATAATTAGGGGAAAAAGAATTACAACAATGGGGGATCGGTGTAAGACCCCAACTTATTAATGAATAAAATCAAATTTTCTCTAAATATTATTGTGAATAATAAGGGGCTAATTTGATATAATACTTTGGTTATGGGTGAAATGTGCAAATTTTGCAAAATAAGCAAGTGGTTATAAAATATTCATTTTGTCGGGGAATATTCGTTTGGTCGTGGAATATTCTTGCTGTCGGGGAATATTCGTACGACGGCGCAGCCTTGTGTGGGCCCCATAACGGAAAGCGATTGAGAAAACGACATGTATAAGTTGTTTATTAATAACGGCGTAGTTGTTACCGTTAACACTGTTGAAATACCCGGTGGTTAAAAATACAGTAATAACGCGTGGTTGCACAGTAGCACACGGATTGCACAGTATAGTTGAATTATTGATTCGTACGTAAGAAGGCACTACTCAATAATTGTTATAGTGATTACTGTTCAATATTTTATTTTGTTGGTTCAATAATTGCTGCATTGATATTTCATATTATTGTTGTTTTAATAATTGTTACTGCACAGTATTTCCCATTATCAGATCAATAATTCATATTATTTGAATAATATTATTAGATAACATTATTGACAATGTCTAGAAAGTTCTGTCTAAGGAGAGGTTTGGTCATCTAATTGCGCGCCAGTAAGGAGAAATCCTTATTGGAAAGCCCCCTCTTTCCTGGGAACGGCCTGGTTGTCATAAATGTGATTCTGTAATATTATTTGTGAATAATTAATTATTGATTCATATGATAAGGAAATATTTATTTTATGTGGATATAAATGAGGGATATATTTTTTTGGTTAAAAATGAAGGAGTTAATGTTGAGGTTTTTATCCATATTTTTGTCGGAATGGAGGTATTAAAAATCAGGGTTTTTGAGATATTTTACGGGGGTTATAATTTTTAATCCGACCGTTGGATCGTGGTAATTTTTGGATATGTTATACATATATAAGTTGAGTATATGTCCACAAATTTTGAACCGTTAAAAATGAACGTATGATTTATTACGAATTTTACAAGATGACTGGTTCAGAAATTGTTGAATTTTCGGAGTTTATCATTTTGGTGGAAAATTCTAGAATTGGTGGGCCCCACTTGTGGTTGGTGAAGAAATGTGCTGAATTATATTTCAAATGTGGTGGGTGGGAATAGTAGCAGGTAAAGCCATCAGGTTGCAGGTCAAACCTACCAAAATTTTCCTATAAATAGAGGGCTAAGTTAGAATTGAAAATCACACCAGAAACAAGTTTTCTCTCTTTCTCTCTCTAGATTATTGAGTGTATTTTGTGAGTATTTAGATACTTTGAGAGTTTCTATTCATCAGAGCAAGTTTCTTTCAGCCTTATACCGGTATTCCGACCAGAAGTACTGATATTTTGAGGTAAGGGATATTATTTTCTTCTTAATGATATTATTTTCTTCAATATCATTATGCTGAAATATTGATATGAGTTTTTATCAAATTTGGAACTTTTTGTGTCGGGGGTTACTATTCACGTATACGGCACTATTCACGTATACGGCACTATTCACGAATACGGCACTATTCACCGAAAAATAAAATTTTCCCTTTTTGTCCAAGATGTCTATTATGGTTACTATCTTTGATTGTATCCATGTTTTGATCTTTATTTTTGAATTCTGCTTCACAATTGATTATTATGAAGTATTATTGATCTTGGATAAACTGTTATACGAATCCCTACTATTTGTCCTTCTGTCTCATTGGATTCGTTCTCTTTAAGATATTTTTCATCATCCTCAGTCCTAAATGATGATATTACTGAATATCTTTGGCCTGTAGTGCAAAGATGTATAATTACTTGATGAATATCTTTGGCCTGTAGTGCAAAGATGAACAGGTGTTGAGATGAACATGACCGACTGATGATACAAATGAATATCTTTGGCCTGTAGTGCAAAGATGAATATTTGGTTAAAGATGATTATTAATTGATGTTACAGGGATAAAATATTGATGATGGACTTTTAAATCTTAGAAGATAGTAGAATTCTTTCTCTACTTGACTCTTCTAATGGTTTGCTGTTTCCGCTGCAGTTGTTGATCTAAAACTTGTTGTCGATTATATTTTATCAGATTTTTCCCTGTTGAAGACTAACGATAATTTGTTGTATATTATCTTAGTCATAATATTCTTTACTGGGCTAGTTGAGCTCACCCTTTTCCTTTTTGTTCCATTTTTCTTCTCAGGAGGTGAGAACATAGCAGGATCTAGTCGGGGTATGGAGTGATGGTTCTAGAAAGATGTATTAGCAGTCCTCACTATTTCTGTAAAATAGTGTTTGAATAATTGTAATGAGGATTTATTTGAGTGTGGATATTGTCTAGAAGACAATATTTGTATTTAAACTCACAGTATGTGTTGTCGTATTTTGCACGACAATTGTATTATTGAAGTTGTAGTTTGCTTTCTGTACCATGTATTTGGCGACTCAGAATGGGTGTTGTATACCTATTCTGGGGGCGTCACAGTTGGTATCAGAGCTTAGGGATATGATCCCTGGCTGAGATGTGAGACAAGAACTAGGAGGGGAGAGACGGGGAATTCCTTCGCTAGTATGACCTGACTAAGTTTATTTGGTGTTTATTTGGTCGGTCAGAGTATAGGGATAATATATGACATGACTATTAACCCTTGTTTTATGGCAGTATTTAAGAATGGCAGCTGAGAACGTTAATAATGGAGTAAATCAGACCGTGGAGACACCTTTGATCACTACCCAGGGGAACGTGCAACAGGAAGGCAATATTCCTCCTGTAAACAACGTTACCGAGCAAACGATGAATGATGGAATGTTTAGGAGCTTTTTGCAGTTCATGCAAAATCAGACGAGGGAGACTCGTGTGCAGAATACGGGTGGAAATGATAACAACGCGCGGTTTGTCACAGCTAAGCAGTTCAAAGAATTGGGACCACCAGAATTTAAGGGAAAGCCGGATCCGATCATGGCGGAAACGTGGGTCAAGCAAATTACCAAGATATTTGATGTCTTGGGATGCACGGAGGAACAGAAGGTTCCATTCGCCACATTTATGTTCCGCGGTGAGGCAGACTACTGGTGGGAGTCTGTGAAGCGTACCCAGCCTGACGCACTCAACATGTCCTGGGAAACATTTCAAAAACTGTTCAATGACAAGTACTTTCCTGAAAGTATTCGTCATATGAAGGAGGTTGAGTTTATTAGACTGGAACAAAACAACATGACGGTGTCCCAGTACGAGGCGAAGTTTGCAGAGTTATCCAGGTTTGCACCTCATTTGGTCGAAAATGAGGAACGAATGACGCGGATGTTTCTGAGAGGTTTAAAACCTGAGATTCGTCAATACCTTATCTCTCATAAATTTTCTCTGTATTCAGACGTTGTCAACAGGGCCCAATTATTAGAGAGAGATAATGAGTATACTCAACCGAGGGACCACAACCAGGGTCATACCGGTGACAGCAATCATCAGAGCGATGATAACCAACGAGGAGGGAAAAATACGAACAAAGGCGGTAACCACTCGGTGGTCATCGTGGCCATGATAATAGGAGAGGTGAGTCAAGTGGAAATTTCAGAAAGAGGAGATTCAACAATGACGGGAAGACATCAGCAGCAGCACCAGCACCAACAACAAATTTTAGGGGAGGAGAACGACCACCAGTTAGATGTTACAAATGCGGGAAAGAGGGACATATCAGCCCAAACTGTCCACAACAATCCAAGGTGTGTTACAACTGTGGGAAGGAAGGCCACATCGCTCGAGATTGTACTATAGCGAAACCAAGTTCAGCGGGAGTGGTGATTCCAAGGGCTGTCCCGGATAAGGCGAAATCAGCGGTTCCTGGAAGAGCGTTTGTCGTAACTGGCCAAAACGTGAGAAACCCGAACGAGGTGATCACGGGTAAGCTAATCTTGAATTCTTGCGAAGTTTATACTTTACTAGATACCGGTTCTACCCATTCTTTTATCTCTCCTGCTTGTGCTCAACGTTTAAACTTGACTCCGGAGAAATTGGACTTTAACTTATCTGTTGAAACTCCGTTGGGTGAAACCTTCGTTACATCTACAGTTTATAAATCTTGCATGATCCAAGTTGGCACTATCACATTACCTGTTGATCTTATCTCTTTAAAGATACTTGCTTTTGATGTGATTTTAGGAATTGATTGGTTAACCACTCATCATGCTAAAATTGATTGTTTTCGTAAGGTTGTTAGTTTTCATATTCCTAACCAACCTGTCATACGAATTCAAACTACTAAACCACTAAAATCAGTCACTGTCATATCAAGCCACAAAGCTATTCGTTTATTGAAAAACGGATGTCAAGCTTTCTTAGCCCATGTTATGGATTTGAACAAAGACAAGTCAGATTTGAATAATATTTCTATTGTTAGAGAATTTTCCGATGTATTTCCTGAAGAACTTCCCGGTCTACCCCCGGAACGAGAAATTGAATTCTTTATTGACCTTGAACCCGGTACAAAGCCCATTTCTAAAACCCCATATCGAATGGCTCCTATTGAACTTCAGGAGTTAAAAGTCCAACTACAGGAGTTGTTGGACATCGGTTTTATTCGTCCTAGTACGTCTCCTTGGGGTGCTCCTGTTTTATTCGTAAAGAAGAAAGACGGGAGTATGCGACTTTGTATTGACTATCGAGAATTGAACCATGTCACCATCAAGAATAGGTATCCGCTACCTCGCATTGATGACCTGTTTGACCAGTTGCAAGGAGCACAATTCTTTTCAAAGATCGATCTTCGTTCTGGATATCATCAGCTGAAGATTAAAACTGAGGATATTCCAAAGACTGCCTTCAGAACTCGGTACGGGCATTATGAATTCTTAGTAATGTCTTTTGGATTGACTAATGCTCCTGCTGCCTTCATGGATATGATGAACCGTGTATTCAAAGAATATTTGGATCAGTTCGTTGTTGTCTTTATTGATGACATCCTCATCTATTCCAAAAGCCGTGAAGATCATGAGCGCCATTTGAAGCTGGTACTGCAAAGGCTTCGTGAAAACAAGCTATATGCCAAACTGAAGAAATGCGAGTTCTGGCTTGAGGAAGTAGCATTCCTTGGGCACGTGGTGTCAAAACATGGAGTATCTGTCGACCCGGCGAAGATTGAAGCCATACAAAGTTGGGAGCAACCGAAGTCGGTAACCGAAGTACGTAGCTTTCTGGGCTTAGCTGGTTATTATCGGAGATTTGTGGAAGGATTTTCTCGAATCGCTACTCCGTTAACTCAGCTGACTCGGAAAGATACAAAATTCGTATGGAGTGAGGAATGCGAGAAGAGTTTCCAAGAACTCAAGAGGAGACTCATTTCGGCACCTGTTTTGACAATACCATCTGGTTCGGATGGATTTGTTATCTACAGCGATGCTTCAGGCAAAGGGTTAGGATGTGTTCTCATGCAACATGGGAAAGTCATAGCCTATGCCTCACGACAACTCAAAGAATATGAGAGGAATTATCCTACTCATGATTTGGAGTTGGCAGCAGTCGTTTTTGCGTTGAAGATCTGGAGACACTACCTGTATGGGGAGAAAGTGGAGATCTATACAGATCATAAAAGCCTCAAATATTTCTTCACCCAAAAGGAACTCAACATGCGGCAACGACGTTGGCTTGAGCTGTTGAAAGATTACGATCATACCATCCAATACCATCCTGGAAAAGCAAACGTAGTAGCTGACGCATTGAGTAGAAGATCATATGCGGGTACGAGTGCAATGTTTTTAACACAAAGGCCCATTTTGTATGACTTGCAAAGGATGGAGATAGAGATGAAGGCTCCAAGTACCCACATGATGATATCAAATATACGAGTAGAACCGACTTTAATCGATAAAGTTAAAGCTGCTCAAGCTACGGATATAGAGCTGATGCGTATGAAGAAGAAAGTGCAAGAAGGTGCTATTCCAGAAGCAAGAATCGATGAAGAAGGAATACTTCGAGTCAACTCCAGACTTTGTGTTCCTAACGATTTTGACTTGAAGCATAGAATAATGATGGAGGCACACAACACACCGTTTGCAATCCATCCTGGGAGTACCAAAATGTATCACGATCTTCGACATACATTTTGGTGGAGCAATATGAAAAGAGAGATCGCGGAGTTTATCTCGAGATGTTTAACTTGTCAACGTGTAAAAGCGGAGCATCAAGTACCAAAGGGTCCATTGCAACCACTTGAGATTCCGAAATGGAAGTGGGAACACATTACTATGGATTTTGTTACAGGTCTTCCCAAGGTTTCTCAAGGCATAGATGCGATTTGGGTTATTGTTGATAGATTAACCAAGTCCGCTCATTTCTTGCCGATACGTGAGACTTATTCCCTTGAACGTCTTGCTAGTATGTACGTGAACGAGATTGTGAGATTGCATGGCATGCCAGTATCCATAGTTTCGGATCGTGACCCAAGATTCACTTCACGATTTTGGGTTAGCTTGCAGAAAGCTATGGGCACGGATTTACGATTCAGTTCAGCATACCATCCTCAAACGGACGGACAATCAGAGAGGACTATTCAAACTCTTGAAGATCTATTAAGACTTTGTGTCTTAGATCTCAAAGGGAGTTGGGATAAGTACCTACCATTGGTGGAATTCTCCTACAACAACAGTTATCAGGCGAGCATAGGTATGGCTCCATTTGAGGCGTTGTATGGAAGAAAATGTCGTTCTCCAGTATGCTGGGACGAGGTGGGTGAAGCAACATTGTTGGGACCAGAATTGGTACGCATTACTACAGAGAAGATCCAAACGATTCGACAACGTATACAAACGGCACAGGATCGACAAAAGAGTTATGCGGATCTTCATCGGAAGGACGTGGAATTTAATATTGGGGATCATGTATTGTTACGTGTTGCACCATGGAAGGGAGTTACAAGATTTGGGAAGAGAGGAAAGCTCAATCCAAGATTTGTTGGTCCATTTGAGATTCTTGAGCGAATAGGAAATGTGGCATATAGACTCGCATTACCTCCAAGCATGTCTCGTGTTCATAATGTTTTTCACATATCTATGCTTCGTAAATATGTTAAAGACCCGAACCACATTATTGAGTTAGAACCAGACGAGATAGCTGAAGATTTAACGTACGAGGAGGTACCTGTTAAGATCTTGGATAGGAAAGAGCATGTCCTACGCACGAAGGTTATACCACAAGTTAAGGTTTTGTGGAGAAACCATGCTATTGAAGAAATGACCTGGGAGTTGGAATCAGAAATGAAAGCGAGGTATCCTCACCTTTTTGAAACATCAGGTACGTACGTCAATTTCGAGGACGAAATTTCATAAGGAGGGGAGGTTGTAAGACCCCAACTTATTAATGAATAAAATCAAATTTTCTCTAAATATTATTGTGAATAATAAGGGGTTAATTTGATATAATACTTTGGTTATGGGTGAAATGTGCAAATTTTGCAAAATAAGCAAGTGGTTATAAAATATTCATTTTGTCGGGGAATATTCGTTTGGTCGTGGAATATTCTTGCTGTCGGGGAATATTCGTACGACGGCGCAGCCTTGTGTGGGCCCCATAACGGAAAGCGATTGGATGAAAACGACAAGTATAAGTTGTTTATTAATAACGGCGTAGTTGTTACCGTTAACACTGTTGAAATACCCGGTGGTTAAAAATACAGTAATAACGCGTGGTTGCACAGCACACGGATTGCACAGTATATTGAATTATTGATTCGTACGTAAGAAGGCACTACTCAATAATTGTTACAGTATTATTGTTCAATATTTTATTTTATTGATTCAATAATTTGCTGCATTGATATTTTATATTATTGTTGTTTCAATAATTGTTGCTGCACAGTATTTCCCATTATCAGATCAATAATTCATATTATTTGAATAATATTATTAGATAACATTATTGGCAATGTCTAGAAAGTTCTGTCTAAGGAGAGGTTTGGTCATCTAATTGCGCGCCAGTAAGGAGAAATCCTTATTGGAAAGCCCCCTCTTTCCTGGGAACGGCCTGGTTGTCATAAATGTGATTCTGTAATATTATTTGTGAATAATTAATTATTGATTCATATGATAAGGAAATATTTATTTTATGTGGATATAAATGAGGGATATATTTTTGTGGTTAAAAATGAAGGAGTTAATGTTGAGGTTTTTATCCATATTTTTGTCGGAATGGAGGTATTAAAAATCAGGGTTTTTGAGATATTTTGCGGGGGTTATAATTTTTAATCCGACCGTTGGATCGTGGTAATTTTTGGATATGTTATACATATATAAGTTGAGTATATGTCCACAAATTTTGAACCGTTAAAAATGAACGTATGATTTATTACGAATTTTACAAGATGACTGGTTCAGAAATTGTTGAATTTTCGGAGTTTATCATTTTGGTGGAAAATTCTAGAATTGGTGGGCCCCACTTGTGGTTGGTGAAGAAATGTGCTGAATTATATTTCAAATGTGGTGGGTGGGAATAGTAGCAGGTAAAGCCATCAGGTTGCAGGTCAAACCTACCAAAATTTTCCTATAAATAGAGGGCTAAGTTAGAATTGAAAATCACACCAGAAACAAGTTTTCTCTCTTTCTCTCTCTAGATTATTGAGTGTATTTTGTGAGTATTTAGATACTTTGAGAGTTTCTATTCATCAGAGCAAGTTTCTTTCAGCCTTATACCGGTATTCCGACCAGAAGTACTGATATTTTGAGGTAAGGGATATTATTTTCTTCTTAATGATATTATTTTCTTCAATATCATTATGCTGAAATATTGATATGAGTTTTTATCAAATTTGGAACTTTTTGTGTCGGGGGTTACTATTTACGTATACGGCACTATTCACGAATACGGCACTATTCACCGAAAAATAAAATTTTCCCTTTTTGTCCAAGATGTCTATTATGGTTACTATCTTTGATTGTATCCATGTTTTGATCTTTATTTTTGAATTCTGCTTCACAATTGATTATTATGAAGTATTATTGATCTTGGATAAACTGTTATACGAATCCCTACTATTTGTCCTTCTGTCTCATTGGATTCGTTCTCTTTAAGATATTTTTCATCATCCTCAGTCCTAAATGATGATATTACTGAATATCTTTGGCCTGTAGTGCAAAGATGTATAATTACTTGATGAATATCTTTGGCCTGTAGTGCAAAGATGAACAGGTGTTGAGATGAACATGACCGACTGATGATACAAATGAATATCTTTGGCCTGTAGTGCAAAGATGAATATTTGGTTAAAGATGATTATTAATTGATGTTACAGAGATAAAATATTGATGATGGACTTTTAAATCTTAGAAGATAGTAGAATTCTTTCTCTACTTGACTCTTCTAATGGTTTGCTGTTTCCGCTGCAGTTGTTGATCTAAAACTTGTTGTCGATTATATTTTATCAGATTTTTCCCTGTTGAAGACTAACGATAATTTGTTGTATATTATCTTAGTCATAATATTCTTTACTGGGCTAGTTGAGCTCACCCTTTTCCTTTTTGTTCCATTTTTCTTCTCAGGAGGTGAGAACATAGCAGGATCTAGTCGGGGTATGGAGTGATGGTTCTAGAAAGATGTATTAGCAGTCCTCACTATTTCTGTAAAATAGTGTTTGAATAATTGTAACGAGGATTTATTTGAGTGTGGATATTGTCTAGAAGACAATATTTGTATTTAAACTCACAGTATGTGTTGTCGTATTTTGCACGACAATTGTATTATTGAAGTTGTAGTTTGCTTTCTGTACCATGTATTTGGCGACTCAGAATGGGTGTTGTATACCTATTCTGGGGGCGTCACAATCGGGAAGTGGCCGACCACCCTTTCAGAATAGAAATGTCAACAAACTCTATACCCCTATCAATACCAATCGTACTAAGATATTGGAGGAGATCCGAAACAAACCTTTCTATGAGCCTTGCTCGACGACCCCGAATCCTGGGAAGAGGAACCATAACAAATTCTGTGAATATCATCAGAGCTCGGGACATTCAACGGAGAAGTGCTATGACTTAAGGGATCTGATAAAAAAGAATGTGCAGAACGACCAATTGGTTTAGTATGTAGCAGGTCGGGAAAATGTCGAGGCACAACAAAGGGAGGAAAGCAGAGGGAAGGTACGTGACACACAACCAAAACAAAACCAGCCTGTTCGAGGCGTAATTGATGTTATTTTGGGCGGTTCTGTAGGGCGTGTGACCGAAAAGAAGAGGAGCGAGCATCTAGATGCATTGTTATCGGTAACGGGTTCAACAGTCAGAAGGGATCGGGCTTTCCCAGGGACAGTCATTTCCTTCTCGGATAAAGACTATCCCACAGAACCACATGATGGGGCGTTGGTGATAACTGCCCAGGTCAGACCAGTGGACATGAGAAGAATAATGATCAAAAATGGGTCCTCAGTCGACATACTGTATACCCATGCTTAACAAAGGCTAGATCTAGATGGAAGAAAGATAAAATTAGGGCCGGAAGGCCCTTTATACGGGTTTAGTGGAGATCCAGTGCCTGTGTCGGGCACAATTTAGTTGCAAGTCATGTTCGAAACCTCACCTCAACAAGTAGAAATAATGGTTAGATATTTTTATGGTCTAGATGGATTCGACATACAATTCAATCTTAGGAAGGCTGACCCTGGCAGCGTTGCAGGCAGTTACCTCCATAACAAACTTCAAGATCAAGTTTTCGACACCGAACGGGATTGGGGAGGTAAAAGGTAATCTTGATATTGCCCGAAAGTGTTATCAGAATACATTGATCTCATTGGGAGTTGGGGTAAGCAAGCATAAGCAGACAATGGCTATCGAGATAGAGTCGTTTACTGAAAGTAGTACGGAGCCACTTGCCTTGCCTGCTAAAGAGACATAGGATGTAGAACTGATCTCGGGGAATAAAGATAAATTGATAAAGATTGGTTCGAGATTGATAGAACCGTTTCGAACTGGGCTGATTGATCTACTTTGGGTGTATGTCGACATCTTTGCTTGGGTACCCAGTGACATGCCAGGGGTAGATGAATCGGTCGCATTGCACAGGTTGCATGCGGATCCCAAAAAGAAATCGGTCATAAAAAAAGAAGGATTTTTTCCCCATAAAGACAGAAAATCATAGATGAAGAGATTGCAAAGCTTATGGAGGAAGATTTCATCTTCGAGATTGACTACCCAAAATGGCTAGCGAATGTGGTATTGGTACAGAAGCAGAATAGGAAATGGAGGCTATGCATCGACTATACAGATTTGAATAAGGCATGCCATAAAGATTTA
Source organism: Panax notoginseng (assembly GCA_016801055.1). Lineage (NCBI taxonomy): Eukaryota > Viridiplantae > Streptophyta > Magnoliopsida > Apiales > Araliaceae > Panax > Panax notoginseng. The sequence goes on from CM029017.1 coordinate 141,529,625, forward strand.
TTGATCAGCTAATTGATACCATCAAATCTCGATGAGGAAGGAGGATATCCTAAAGACCAGTTTCATCACTCATCGAACTATATATGCTTACCGAAAAATGACCTTTGGATTACTCATTGTCGGGACGACGTATCAGTGAATGATGAACTATGTGCTCACAAGGCAGCTAGACAAAAGCATGGAGGTCTATGTGGAAGTCATCATTATTAAAAGCATGTCAGTCCAGGACCATCTGGATGACCTGGAAAGCTGCTTTTAAACCATCAGAGAACATAAGCTGTGACTGAACCTGACTAAATGCACCTTCGGATTGTTCCTTCTATTGAGCGAAAGTGTCTGGTTGCAAGAAATCTTTACAAGCAATGCAGACACTTTCGCTCAACAGAAAGAATAATCACCTGAGTCTCTGCAAACTTTTCAGCTATTTCCTGAGAGTTCATTGCATTTGATGAAAATGTACACTAGATAAAGTCTATACATATTATAATCATGTTATAATAACCAAGAATTAAGTCACATTGTAAATAAATATATTAATTAATTATTAAGGATATTGAAAACTTTGTGACATGTAATGATTAAGTATATGGACAAATGGATATTATAATTATTTAGCAATGACGATAAATGTGTAATGACCGATGTGGGTTAGAAATGTGATTAAATGAATATATATATATATATATATATATATATAATATTAATGTGTATATATATTTATTTAATTTATAAAGAGATGTAATAAGAATGCTACATAACTTAATTATACATTAGGTATGGAAAATTAAGTAACCTAAGGGTTATGGTATTGTAGAATATTAGTATTTAAAATTATACTAACCTAAGATATTAATCTTATTATCCCAATTTATTATTTATTTTAAACCTAATTAAAACAAGACTAATTGGGTTATAAAATTAAATGTACATAAGTAATCAATTAAATTCCAAAATGAGATGAATGGAAACCCTAATTAAATAATTAGGGTAATGTAAAGTTAAAATGTTGGACCATGTCTGTGACAACCCCAAAATAGGTCCATTCCATCCAACCTATTCTGAGTCGCCAAATACATGGTACAGAAAATAACTACAACTTTATTACAACAATTGTCGTACAAAATACAACAACACATATGCTGTGAGTTTGGATACAAATATATACCAAATGTGACTCATTCCAACCGTGGACATCACCTCACAATGACACCTTACATAAAGGTATAGTCAAAAATTATTTTAGAAATTAGAATCTCTGGGAAGTGCTCAAGGAAACCTTCGTAAATGGGAGACCACACGTCTAGGTTATGATAGATATCATATGGCCACAGAATTATCCTTGGTTGACCCAATAGACCCCAAAGAAAAACGAGAAGATTACAATCATATTCTTTCCAATGGTGAGTCTTCTCTTGACTTATCATTATCTCCACTGTCTTTAATCGTGAATTATGCTTCAAACAAACACCAAGATTATATAGGTAGTGCCCATAGATATACTCAGCAAGTGGATGAGCACAACCCTGTCTTATGATGACACGAGGTTGTATGTCATTAGACATCTTGTATGATAGTGATAAAACACCCTTCCAACGTTGGGTTCGCCTCAGCCTATTTTCTTCACCAAATATAACTATTAAATGATGACCACCATTCTATTCCCTTGTTACCCCCGCTCGACCCAGCTACACTCTTATTACCTGAAAGGAATTGTGAAGCAAAAGGGTGAGCACAACTAGCTCAGTAAAGAATATCATGACTAAAGATAATTAAATTATCAATAGCCTTCATCAATAATAAATCAGAGATTTAGAACATATGGTAAATGATAAAAATTTCAACCATAGTCGCAGCGGAACGAGCAATCCATTAGAAGAGTCAAATAGACTATAAAGTCTATTATCTTCTCCATGTTAAAAATCCACCAACAATGTTTTATCCCTGTAACATCAATAAACAGTTCTGGTCCACAATCATATAAATAACTCATAATCATAATTATGATTCTAAATTTTTCTTCGCACCCACGACGAAGAATATTTTCATCACCTGTCTTTACCTGAAACATCAAAGATCATGGTTATACCAAATCACAGTTCATGTTCATAATCATACTAATAAATTCATCTTTGCACTACGGCCAAAGATATTCATTTATATCACCAGTTGGTCATGTTTATCTCAACATCTGTTCATCTTTGCACTACTGGCCAAAGATATTCAACAACATGTTATCTTTGCACTACGGGCCAAAGATATTCATCAACAATTCATCTTTGCACTACAGGCCAAAGATATTCATCAATATTTCATCTTTGCACTACAGGCCAAAGATATTCCTCAACAGTTCATATTTGCACTACGACCAAATATATTCATCAACAGTTTATATTTGCACTACAGGCCAAATATATTAATATCTCAAAGAAATATATAATCATTTATATAAATAATAATTATAACCATGTTGATCATTTCACCTTTGCACTTAAGCCTAAGATATTCAATTATAAATTCAATGGTCATGATCATACTAGTCAATAATTCAACTTTGCACTACTGGCCAAAGAGAATCCAAAGTCATGATCATACCAATAATCTACCCATCTTTACACTCAAGTGAAAGAGAATTTCAACATCAAGGTTATAAAAATATTATATATGATAATAAAAATAATATGATCAACATATAGATTTAATATCAAGAGTAATATTCATAAATCAACTATAATTTGGTTAGAAAAAGAAACCAATTTTATCGTGAATAGTAACTCGTGAATAGTAACTCGTGAATAGTAACTCCTGAATAGTAACCCCGACTCAAAAAGGTAAAAATTCCACAATAAAATCCATACCAATATTTCGGTATGATGATATTGAAAGAATAACATTTCTTAAATTTATAAACAATTTATTTTAATTGTTTATACTTTACTAAAATAATATATTTAATCATTCTAAAATGTCAAACTCATAAGATTTCATCACCAATAACCAAAACCCTCATCAAAAATCTGCATATACCTCATATAGGATTCTCAAGTCATAAAATCCTATTTTTCAATTTTCTTACTTCACATAACATATTTAATTCATTTACTCATAACTAGATCATTTTCATGAAAAATACCAAATCAGTTCCAAAAATATTTCTTTTCTGGAATTTAGCATAATATAGTCCCATAGTGAACATATATTTTTCTCAGAATTTTTAAAAGTCATTTACTATTTTTCATATGGCCAAAACAGCCGAATATTTAGACATTTAGCAAAAATTGTACTTTTGTCCAAAAATTCTGAAATTTACAGAGTATACTTCTATCATATACATGTACTCCCAATAAAAATTTCATCAATTTTGGAGTTAACCACAAGGAATTATAAGCGATTACTTTTAAAATAGTCTTTTCTCATAAAATTCATAACTCTCAATCTATACATCCAAAAATCACTATTTTTGGACACAATCAAGAAAACTCATCAAAATATCATTTCAAATTTTTCCAGAATTTTTGAAGGTTAGAAAAATTACGAAACTGAAAAACATAACAACCCTTAAAATCCCTTACTATCCTTTACCTCAAAAGTACAGTATTTCTGACTGGAATGCAAAGCCGAAGGAAACTTGTACTGAATAGCAACTCTCAAAGTATCTAAATACTCACAAAATATACTTCATAATATAGAGAGAGAAAGAGAGAAAACTTGTTTCTGGTGTGATTTTCAATTCTAACTTAGCCCTCTATTTATAGGAAAATGTTAGCACGCCGAAGCAGACTTAACCTGCAACCTGATGGCTTTACCTGCTACTATTCCCACCCACCATATTTGAATAAAAATTTCAGCACATTTCTTTACCAACCAAGAGTGGGGCCCACCAATTCTAGAATTTTCTACCAAAATGATGAATTCCGAAACTTCAACAATTTCTGAACCAGTTATCTCGTAAAATTCATAATAAATCATATGTTCATTTTTAACGGTTCAAAATTTGTGGACATATACTCAACTTATATATGTATAACATATCCAAATATTACCACGATCCAACGGTCGGATTAAAAATTATAACCCTCGCAAAATATCTCAAAATCCCTAATTTGATTTTCAATACCTCCGTTCCGACAAAAATACAGATAAAACACCTCAACATTAACTCCTTCATTTTTTACCACAATAATATATCCCTCATTTATATCCACATAAAATAAATATTTTCTTATCATATGAATCAATAATTAATTATGCACAAATAATATTACAGAATCACATTTATGACAACCAGGCCGTTCCCAGGAAAGAGAGGGCTTTCCAATAAGAATTTCTCCTTACTAGCGCGTAATTAGGTGACTAAACCTCTCCTTAGACAGAACTTTCTAGACATTGTCAATAATGTTATCTAATAATATTATTCAAATAATATGAATTATTGATCTGATAATGGAAAATACTGTGCAGCAACAATTATTGAAACAATAATAATATAAAATATCAATGCAGCAATTATTGAATCAATAAAATAAAATATTGAACAGTAATTACTGTGACAATTATTCAATAGTGTCTTCTTACGTAAGAATCAATAATTTTAAAAATACTGTGCAATACCGTGTGCTACTGTGCAATAACGCGTATTACTGTATTTTAACCACCGGGTATTCCAACAGTGTTAACGGTAACAACTACGTCGTTAATTATAAAAACTCAATTTTGTCGTTTTCTTCATCCAATCGCTTTCCGTTATGGGGCCCACAAATAGCTGCGTCGTCGTACGAATATTCCCCGACAGGAAGAATATTCCACGACCAAATGAATATTCCCCGACAAAATGAATATTTTATAACCACTTGCTTATTTTGAAAAATATTCACATTTCACACATAACTTTAACTTTTTATCAATTTAACCATTTACTGAATAGTAATTATAAAAAAAAATTGAATACTTTTATTTCATAAAATTCGGGGTCTTACAATGTCATTTTACATGGCCCAAACTAATTAATTTAAAAACCCAAACATTAAATAAAATGGCCTAACTTCTAGCCCAATTGAAGAGGGACTTTTAGGTCATTGGATTAATCAAATTTAACAATAAAAATAAACCAAATTGGAGCAAAGTAAGGGGGGGAGTACCCAGCCCCTTGTGGGTGTTTTAAGGAATGTGACTAAAATTATTTTTGATCTCTTATTTGTCAAAGTTGGTCACCAACTCTTCACCCACTCCCTAGCCCATGTGTCACCCTAATCCTTATCCAAATTATTTTGTATATTCGATCAAGTAAAGCAAGAAATGTGGGTAATATACATATACATATAGATATGGTATATGCATATTTTTACTACTTATATAAACCCACACCTCATTAGTAAATAAAGTTTACACTTCCTTCCAAACTCAACTAACAAAAACAAAACACACAGAGAGAGAAAGGGTGAGTGGGCGGCAGCCATAGAAAAGGAAGGGGAGAAGATCTTTGAGTCTTATGAATCCAAAATTTATCTCTTACTTTGGTAAAACAAGAAAGTGTGCATTTAGATCAAGGTAAAAATATTAATAAATCCTAAGCTTTAATTTCATGTCTTTTGTTGGTTTTACAAAATAAATAACCTATGTACTTGGAGTTCAAAACTCTAAATCTACATGTTTTCTATGGTTTCAAGTTTGGATCTTACTTATGTGTTTAAAATATGATCAAGAAGAAGGAAAAGAAAGTATTTTCAAAAGTATAAAAAAACCCTTAATCTTGTATGCTTTGTATATTTTTATGTTAGATACATGGAGATCAAGCTTTAAAGGGCTGTAATCATACTAGAATGGTAGATATAGAGTTAAATGGGTTTAACATGTGTATTTGTATGTGGTTGTGTAGAAAAGCTTGGTAAAATGCATGAAAAGAAGTTTTATCGTAAAACTTAATCAGAGGTGTGATTGAAGTTTTTCATTTTGAAAATTACTAATAATTTTTGTCATTTTCTTTCTTGGTATGCTAGATATGTAAGTTAAGAACAAAATCCCCTTTGAAGCATGCAAAAATGTTTTAAAATGAGTAAGATATGAAATTTTTTTCTAAGAACACCTCACTGTTGAAAGACTGTGCAAAGTAGTCCGGTTTCTGGCCATTTTCAGTAACCAAAACATGTCCAAATTTGCATTTTGATGATGAAATCTTATAGTTCGGAAAGATACAAATCCAATGAGACCGACTAGACATCAATCGGAGTTTTAGATTTTATTTTATTCAAGTTTTACTAAAGGAGCCCAAATCTGGAAAAATCAGAAAAATTAAGGTAGCTACTATCGTTTTTTTTCCCGATGAACCGGCCAGAACATTCCGGCAACCGGCTCACCACTTTTCCGGTCGGTTCTTAGGTCGAGTCTTGGACCAAAATTTTTCTAAATTAATATAGAATATTTTAATATTTAATTGAAAATTTTTCAGTGTATCTAAGTAATTATTAGTGTAATTAATGGTTTAAACCATTTTAAATCATTTAAAATTACTAACTAATAAATTTTTAATGCCACTAGTTGATTATTAAACTAATTAAATATTTTTAAATTGTAAATAACTATTTAATTATTATTAAGTAATAATTAAATTGAATTAGTGTTATTAAATTAACTATTTATTATTTAATTAAGATTAAATAATAAATAGGGTTAGATAAATAATTAATTATTATTTAATTTATATTAAATAATGATTAAAGAATGTTTAAGTAGATAAACTAATTATTTATTATTTAAGTAAGATTAAGTAATAAATAATGGTAATTACTTACTTACATGTTATTTAAGTAACATAAAATTAATAAATTAATTATTTATTATTTAATTAATATTAAATAATAAATAAGGACAAATATTAATTAATTATTATTTAATTAATGTTAAATAATAATTAAAGACTAATAAGTTTAATAAAGTAATTATTTATTAGTCATAAATAAATAATTAATTAATTAGTTTTAATGAATATTAAATAATAATTAAAGAGAAATAAGATTAATAATTTGATTACTCAGTATTTGATTACATTAAATAATAAATAAACATAATTAGTTATTATTTATTATTAAATGATAACTAATGGTAATTAATTAATTATTATTTAAATAATATTAAATAGTAATTAAATGATGATGGAGATTAAAAATAAAGAGAATTTATGTAACACATTAATTAAACAATTATAAATTTTTTTTAAAGATTTAATAAGTGTTTATCACTTAAGGAAAATATTATTGATTAATTAAATCATTAACCTAAAATTAATTAAATATCTTATAGGATTAATGATAGTATATATTATATTATGTGTGCCTCGTGGTTGATTTATTTGTTAGATAAATAACATGAGTAAGTGTAAGATCTCAACTTCTATGAAATAAAAGTCTAATTTAATTTAGGCTTAAATATAATTTACTACCCTAAACTATAGGTTATATTCCACTTCGATGATCCACTTTTCAATTTTGTCAATTAGATGATTGGACTATTAATTTTTTCCACTTTCATTCAATTGGCCCTGCTATGTCAAAAATTGTTGATGTGGCCATTGAAGTGGGGCCATCTGCAGCTAATGTGCCTTAAAAATAATAATTTCTTCACCCTTTTTTTAAAGGCTTAAATATGAATTACTACCTTAAATTATAGGCTATATTCCACTTCGGTGATTCACCTTTTAATTTTGTCAATTAGATGATTAAACTATCAATTTTTTCTAATTTTATTCAATTGAACTTGCCACGTCAGAAATCACTGACGTGGCTGTTTTGGTGGGCATAACTAAGCTGATGTGTATAAAAAAAATTATTTTTTATTTTGTTATTAAATAATTTTGATATATTTGAGGGTAAAATCGTCACACAACAATCTGCAAATTGATAGCAGTGTTCCTTGGCTGGAGGAGTTGCGAAAACGTCGGATTGATGAGCTCCGGCGAAAGGTTGATGCACACGATCTTTCGATCCAGTTAATAAATCTATCCTTTATCATTATTTTTTAAAAAAATTTGATTTTATATGCGGAGAATTTTTTAAATTTTTTTATTTACATCAAATAAATGTTAATTAGTATTTAGATATGAGTCAATCTGATCTGTTGTGTTGTTTAACAGAAATTTGGAGACGAAAGCTAAGAGATTGGAAGAAGAGAGAGAACAGAGCAATGAAATTGACTACAAAAAACCAGATCTAGAGAAGGATACAGGGGAAGATAGATCAGAAAACGACAAAAACAATGCTACCGGAAATCCGTCAGTGGACATCGACGCCGGAGTTTCAGTCTCCGGCGAACGTTCGGATAGGGAAAATTAGTCGGTTAATGAGTCAAACTCGACGTCGGAGTTTCAGTCTCTCTCTCCTCCTCTCCTTCCCTCACAAACCACCGCTATCATTCACTTCCTCTCAATCCTACTTTCCCCCACTGCTCTAAGACGAGATGCTCGAAGTCCAGCACGCCGAACCAAGATCCAGGCCTCCGTCGACTACTCGGATTCTTCGAATAGACTGGATTGTGATGGAACATAAACCCAAATTTGGGTTCACCATGTTTATTAATATGTATCAGACCACTACCATCACAGTCAGATCCGAGCAGATCCATAGCAGACGAACAAATCAAGATCTGGAAATCAATGAATAAATCAATGAATGTTAAATTAGGTTTTGACTATTTTGCCCCTTATTTAAACAGATTTATTTATTTAATGATTAAAAAATTGTTTTTTTGCCAAATCAACTTCTGAAGGCCCCACACAATTAGCCACGTCAACAATTTCTGACGTGGCATGTTCAATTTGTTGCAATTGGAAAAAATTGATAGTTTAATCATCTAATTGACAAAATTAAAAGGTGGATCACCGAAGTGGAATATGGCCTATAGTTTAGGGTACTAATTCATATTTAAGCCTTTTTTAAATTAAAATGTTGAAGTAACGGTAAATTTGGCAAATTATTTTTTATTCTCTATTAAAACAAAACAAAACAAAACAAAACAGAGCCATATCTCTTTCTTCAATCGACCGACAAAATATCCCCTGTCTTTCCATCTTTCGATCAGATCTGCGTTGATGAAGATTTCCTTTGTATGCGAATAACATATCAACGTTGAAGAGGAAGGGGGAGTGTAAGACCCCGAATTTTATGAAATAAAAGTATTCAATTTTTCTTATAATTACTATTCAGTAATTGGTTAAATTGATAAATGTTAAAGTTAAGGGTGATATATGAATTTTTTTTCAAAATACACAAGTGGTTATAAAATATTCATTGTTGTCGGGGAATATTCGTTTGGTCGTGGAATATTCTTTCTATCGGGGAATATTCGTACGACGGCACAGCCATTTGTGGGCCCCATAATAGAATAACTATCGGATGAAGAAAATGACAAATTTGAGTTTTTACAAATAACGGCGTAGTTGTTACCGTTAATACTGTTGGAATACCCGGTGGTTAAAATACAGTAATACGCGTTATTGCACAGTAGCACACGGTATTGCACAGTATTTTTGAAATTATTGATTCTTACGTAAGAAGGCACTACTCAATAATTGTTACAGTAATTAGTGTTCAATATTTTATTTCATTGATTCAATAATTGCTATGTTAAAATTTTATATTATTGTTGTTCAATAATTGTCACTGCACATTATTTTCCATTATCGGATCAATAATTTATATTATTTGAATAGTATTATTAGATAACATTATTGGCAATGTCTAGAAAGTTCTGTCTAAGGAGAGGTTTGGTCACCAAATTGCGCGCCAGTAAGGAGAAATTCTTATTGAAAAGCTCCCTCTTTCTTGGGAACGGCCTGGTTGTCATAAATGTGATTCTGTAATATTATTTGTGAATAATTAATTATTGTTTCATATAATAAGGAAATATTTATTTTATGTGGATATAAATGAGTGATATATTTTTGTGGTTAAAAATGAAGGAGTTAATGTTGAGGTGTTTTATCTGTATTTTTGTCGGAACGGGGGTATTGAAAATCAAATTAGGGTTTTTGAGATATTTTACGAGGGTTATAATTTTTAATCCGACCGTTGGATCGTGGTAATATTTGGATATGTTATACATATATAAGTTGAGTATATGTCCACAAATTTTGAACCGTTAAAAATGAACATATGATTTATTATGAATTTTACGAGATAACTGGTTCAGAAATTGTTGAAGTTTCGGAATTCATCATTTTGGTAGAAAATTCTAGAATTGGTGGGCCCCACTCTTGGTTGGTGAAGAAATGTGCTGAGATTTTTATTCAAATATGGTGGGTGGGAATAGTAGCAGGTAAAGCCATCAGGTTGCAGGTTAAGTCTGCTTCGGCGTGCTAATATTTTCCTATAAATAGAGGGCTAAGTTAGAATTGAAAATCACACCAGAATTCATAAGTTTTCTCTCTTTTTCTCTGTAGATTATCGAGTGTATTTTGTGAGTATTTAGATACTTTGTGAGTTTCTATTCATCAGTGCAAGTTTCCTTCAGCGTCATATCCGATATTCAGTCAGAAGTGTTGCTCTTTTGAGGTAGGGGATAGTAAGGGATATTAAGGGATGCTATATCCTTCATAATGATATTATTCTTTCAATATCATTATACTGAAATATTGGTATGGATTTTATTGTGGAATTTCTACCTTTTTGAGTCGGGGTTACTATTCACGTATACGGCACTATTCACGTATACGGCACTATTCATGTATATGGCACTATTTACGTATATGACATTATTTACGTATACGGTACTATGTACGAATACGGAGTACTATTCATGTGTTACTATTCACGAGTTACTATTCACGAGTTACTATTCAACGGTACTATTCACGACAAAAATTGGTTTCTTTTTCTAACCAAATTATCGTTGATTTATGATTGTTGCTCTTGAAAATAAATGCAGTTGTTGATCATATTGTTTTTATTATCATATATAACATTTTTATAACCCTGATGTTGAATTTCTTTTTCACTTGAGTGTAAAGTTGGGTAAATTATTGGTATGATCGTGATTGAGGAATATATTTAGCCTGTAGTGCAAAGATGAATTGTTAACTGGTATGATCATTACCATTGAATTTATAATTGAATATCTTTAGCTTAAGTGTAAAGATGAATTGATTAACATGGTTATAATTATTGTTTATATAAATTCTGAATTGATTATATATTTCTTTGAGATATTAATATATTTGGCCTGTTGTGCAAATATGAACTGTTGAGGAATATCTTTGGCCTGTAGTGCAAAGATGAATTGTTGATGAATATCTTTGGCCCGTAGTGCAAAGATGACTTGTTGATGAATATATTTGGTCGTAGTGCAAAGATGACCGGTTGATGAATATCTTTGGCCTGTAGTGCAAAGATGAATTGTTGATGAATATCTTTGGCCTGTAGTGCAAAGATGAATTATTGATGAATATCTTTGGCGCGTAGTGCAAAGATGACCTGTTGATGAATATCTTTGGCCCGTAGTGCAAAGATGACCTGTTGTTGAATATCTTTGGCCTGTAGTGCAAAGATGACCTGTTGATGAATATCTTTGGCCCGTAGTGCAAAGATGACATGTTGTTGAATATCTTTGGCCAGTAGTGCAAAGATGAACAGGTGTTGAGATGAACATGACCAACTAGTGATATAAATGAATATCTTTGGCCGTGGGGCAAATATGAAGTTATTAGTATGATTATGAATAGGAAATGTGATTTGGTGTAACCATGATCTTTGATATATCAGGTAAAGATAAGTGATGAAAATTATCTTCGTCCTGGATGAGAAGGGGAATTTAGAACTACAATCATGATTATGAGTTATTCATATGATTGTGGACCAGAATTGTTGATTGATGTTACAGGGATAAAATATTGTTGGTGAATTTTTAACATGAAGAAGATAATAGACTTTATAGTCTATTTGACTCTTCTAATGGATTGCTCGTTCCGCTGCAACTATGGTTGAAATTTTTATCATCTACCATATGTTCTAAATCTCTGATTTAATTCTGTTAAAGGCTATTGATAACTTATTTATCTTTAGTCATGATATTCTTTACTGGGCTAGTTGTGCTCACCCTTCTGTTTCACAATACCTTTTAGGTAATAAGAGTGTAGCTGGGTCGAGCGGGGGTAACAGGGGAATAGAACGGTGGTCATCATTTAATAGTTATATTCGGTGAATCATCTAGGGTGAAGCGAACCCAACGTTGGGAGGTTATTTTGCCACTATCATACAAGATGTCTAATTATATACAACCTCGTTTCATCATAAGACAGGATTGTGCTCATCCACTTACTGAGTATATTTACGAGCACTACCTATATAATCTTGGTGTTTGTTTGAAGTATAATTCTCAATTAGAGACAGTGGAGATAATGATAAGTCAAGAGAAGACTCACCATTGGGAAGAATATGATAGTAATCTTCTCATTTTTCTTTGGGGTATATTGGGTCAACCAAGGATAATTATGTGGCCATATGATATCTATCATAACCTAGAACCATGAATGTACAAATTTTTCCTTGAGCACTTCCCAAAGATTCTAATTTCTAAAACAGTTTTTGACTATACCTTTATGTAAGGTGTCATTGTGAGGTGCTGTCCACGGTCGGGACATGAGTCACATTTGGTATATATTTGTATCCAAACTCACAGCATATGTGTTGTTGTATTTTGCACGACATTTGTTGTAATAAAGTTGTAGTTGTTTTCTGTACTATGTATTTGGCAACTCAGAATAGGTTGGATAGAATGGACCTATTTTGGGGTCGTCACAGTTGGTATCAGAGCTTAGGGATATGGTCTCTGGTGGAGATCGGGGAATATAACTAGGAGGGGAGAGATGAGTAAATCCTTCGTTAGTGTGTCCTACCTAAGCTTATTTGTTGGTCTGTCATAATATCGGGATATTATGTGATATGCTAATTTGTTTAATTAACCCTTGTTTTATGGCAGTATTTGAGAATAGCTGCTGAGAATGTTAACAATGGAATGAATGAGACCGTGGGGATACCTCTAATCATCAACCAGGATAATGTGATGTCAGGCGAAGAAGGAATTAGAGAAATCCATGTGGTGAGTGAAGAATTGATAGTTGCACCCGAGTTAGTCGTAGAGGTAGCAGCTGAGAGTGAGGAAGAAGAAGCACCTGAGGAGAATTTATTAGAGATATTATATGATCAAAATGTTGAATTGCAAAATCGTATTCATGAGTTAGAAGAGCAGGCTAAAGAACGACAGGCGATCTTGGAGCAAAGGGATGCAACAATTCAAGCTTGTGTTACCCGATATGTGATGCTTGAACAGAAGCATTCTTTGGCAGAGTATAAGATGATAAAGATGGAATCTGAGCTGAAAGAAGAAAAAACTGAACGAGAGAAAATAAGTGATGCATGGGCAAAAGCCGCACGACACGTGGATATTGTGAAAAGAGATGTCCGATCTAAGAAGGCTAAAATAGATGATATGAATTTCTCTTTTTGGAAAGCAATTGGGAGAACCCAACATCGAGTTTTGAATTATCCTGTACAGAGCGGTCAACCTAAATTCGATATGGATCGAAGATTGATGATTCAGATCATGAATCAGGAGTACGACGAGGCAGTTGAGAGAGGAATATGCCCTATATAAAAGTATATTCCAACGGTAGTGATGACGCCAAATGCTGCCCTAGACAAGTCAAAGCTGGGTAGTTCAAGGGAGAGCGGTTGTCATGACTTCCCAACAAGTGAGGAACCGAAATGAAGTTATCACGAGAGATGAGCAATGGAGAAATCATGATGACCCGGGAGATAAAATCTGAAATAAAATAAAGGTATTCTCAACTTTTCGAAATATCAGGTACGTAAATTTCGGGGATAAAATTTCATAAGGAGGGGAGATTGTAAGACCCCGAATTTTATGAAATAAAAGTATTCAATTTTTCTTATAATTACTATTCAGTAAATGGTTAAATTGATAAATGTTAAAGTTAAGGGTGATATATGAATTTTTTTTCAAAATACACAAGTGGTTATAAAATATTCATTGTTGTCGGGGAATATTCGTTTGGTCGTGGAATATTCATACGACGGCGCAGCCATTTGTGAGCCCCATAACAGAATAAATGTCGTATCAAGAAAACGACAAATTTGAGTTTTTACAAATAACGGCGTAGTTGTTACCGTTAACACAGTTGAAATACCCGGTGGTTAAAATACAGTAATACGCGTTATTGCACAGTAGCACACGGTATTGCACAGTATTTTTGAAATTATTGATTCTTACGTAAGAAGGCACTACTCAATAATTGTTACAATAATTAGTGTTCAATATTTTATTTTATTGATTCAATAATTGCTACATTAAAATTTTATATTATTGTTGTTCAATAATTGTCACTGCACAGTATTTCCCATTATCAGATCAATAATTCATATTATTTGAATAGTATTATTAGATAACATTATTGGCAATGTCTAGAAAGTTCTGTCTAAGGAGAGGTTTGGTCACCTAATTGCGCGCCAGTAAGGAGAAATTCTTATTGGAAAGCCCCCTCTTTCCTGGGAACGGCCTGGTTGTCATAAATGTGATTCTGTAATATTATTGGTGCATAATTAATTATTGATTCATATGATAAGAAAATATTTATTTTATGTGGATATAAATGAGGGATATATTATTGTGGTAAAAAATGAAGGAGTTAATGTTGAGGTGTTTTATCTGTATTTTTGTCGGAACGGAGGTATTGAAAATCAAATTAGGAATTTTGAGATATTTTGCGAAGGTTATAATTTTTAATCCGACCGTTGGATCGTGGTAATATTTGGATATGTTATACATATATAAGTTGAGTATATGTCCACAAATTTTGAACAGTTAAATATGAATGTATGATTTGTTATGAATTTTACAAGATGACTGGTTCAGAAATTGTTGAATTTTCGGAGTTAATCATTTTGGTGAAAAATTCTAGAATTGGAGGGCCCCACTCTTGGTTGGTGAAGAAATGTGCTGAGATTTTTATTCAAATGTGGTGGGTGGGAATAGTAGCAGGTAAAACCATCAGGTTGCAGGTTAAGTCTGCTTCGGCGTGCTAACATTTTTCTATAAATAGTGGGCTATGTTAGAATTGAAAATCACACCAGAATTCATAAGTTTTCTCTCTTTTTCTCTGTAGATTATCGAGTGTATTTTGTGAGTATTTAGATACTTTGTGAGTTTCTATTCATCAGTGCAAGTTTCCTTTAGCGTCATATCCGATATCCAGTTAGAAGTGCAGCTCTTTTGAGGTAAGGGATAGTAAGGGATATTAAGGGATGTTATTTCCTTCATAATGATGTTATTCTTTCAATATCATTATACTGAAATATTGGTATTGATTTTATTGTAGAATTTCTACCTTTTTGAGTCGGGGTTACTATTCACGTATACGGCACTATTCACATATACGGCACTATTCATGTATATGGCACTATTTACGTATATGACATTATTTACGTATATGGTACTATGTACGAATACGGAGTACTATTCATGAGTTACTATTCATGAGTTACTATTCACAAGTTACTATTCACGAAAAAAATTGGTTTCTTTTTCTAACCAAATTATCGTTAATTTATGATTGTTGCTCTCGAAAATAAATGCAGTTATTGATCATATTGTTTTTATTATCATATATAATATTTTTATAACCCTGATGTTAAATTTCTCTTTCACTTGAGTGTAAAGATGGGTAAATTATTGGTATGATCGTGACTGAGGAATATCTTTGACCTGTAGTGCAAAGATGAATTGTTAACTGGTATGTTCATGACCATTGAATTTATAATTGAATATCTTTAGCTTAAGTGTAAAGATGAATTGATTAACATGGTTATAATTATTGTTTATATAAATTCTGAATTGATTATATACTTCTTTGAGATATTAATATATTTGGCCTATTGTGCAAATATGAATTGTTGAGGAATATCTTTGGCCTGTAGTGCAAAGATGAAATGTTGATTAATATCTTTGGCCCGTAGTGAAAAGATGACTTGTTGATGAATATTTTTGGCCGTAGTGCAAAGATGACCTGTTGATGAATATCTTTGGCCTGTAGTGCAAAGATAAATTATTGATGAATATATTTGGCCGTAGTGCAAAGATGACCTGTTGATGAATATCTTTGGCCCGTAGTGCAAAGATGACCTGTTGTTGAATATCTTTGGCCTGTAGTGCAAAGATGACTTGTTGATGAATATCTTTGGCCCGTAGTGCAAAGATGACATGTTGTTAAATATCTTTGGCCAGCAAAGATGAACAGGTGTTGAGATGAACATGACCAACTGGTGATATAAATGAATATCCTTGGCCGTGGTGCAAAGATGAAGCTATTAGTATGATTATGAACAGGAAATGTGATTTGGTGTAACCATGGTCTTTGATGTTTCAGGTAAATATAGGTGATAAAAATTATCTTCGTCCTGGATGAGAAGGGAAATTTTGAACTACAGTCATGATTATGAGTTATTCATATGATTGTGGACCAGAATTGTTGATTGTTGTTACAGGGATAAAACATTGTTGGTGGATTTTTAACATGGAGAAGATAATAGACTTTATAGTCTATTTGACTCTTCTAATGGATTGCTCGTTCCGCTGTAACTATGGTTGAAATTTTTATCATCTACCATATGTTCTAAATCTCTGATTTAATTCTGTTGAAGGCTATTGATAACTTATTTATCTTTAGTCATGATATTCTTTACTGGGCTAGTTGTGCTCACCCTTCTGTTTCACAATACCTTTTAGGTAATAAGAGTGTAGCTGGGTCGAGCGGGGGTAACAGGGGAATAGAACGGTGGTCATCATTTAGTAGTTATATTTGGTGAATCATCTGGGGTGAAGCGAACCTAACGTTGGGAGGTTGTTTTTGCCACTATCATACAAGATGTCTAATGATATACAACCTCGTGTCATCATAAGACAGGATTGTGCTCATCCACTTACTGAGTATATTTACGAGCACTACCTATATAATCTTGGTGTTTGTTTGAAGTATAATTCTCAATTAGAGACAGTGGAGATAATGATAAGTCAAGAGAAGACTCACCATTGGGAAGAATATGATAGTAATCTTCTCGTTTTTCTTTGGGGTATATTGGGTCAACCAAGGATAATTATGTGGCCATATGATATCTATCATAACCTAGAAGCATGGCCTCCCATGAACAAAGGTTTCCTTGAGCACTTCCCAAATATTCTAATTTCTGAAACAGTTTTTGACTATACCTTTATGTAAGGTGTCATTGTGAGGTGCTGTCCACGGTTGGGACATGAGCCACATTTGGTATATATTTGTATCTAAACTCACAGCATATGTGTTGTTGTATTTTGCACGACATTTGTTGTAATAAAGTTGTAGTTGTTTTCTGTACTATGTATTTGGCAACTCGGAATAGGTTGGATGGAATGGACCTATTTTGTGGTCGTCACAGTTGGTATCAGAGCTTAGGGATATGGTCATATAACTAGGAGGGGAGAGATGAGTAAATCCTTCGCTAGTGTGTCATACCTAAGCTTATTTGTTGGTCGGTCATAATATCGGGATATTATGTGATATGCTAATTTGTTTAATTAACCCTTGTTTTATGGCAATATTTGAGAATGGCTGCTGAGAATGTTAACAATGGAGTGAATGAGACCGTGGGGATACCTCTAATCATCAACCAGGATAATGTGATGTCAGGCGAAGAAGGAATTAGAGAAATCCATGTGGTGAGTGAAGAATTGATAGTTGCACCCGAGCTAGTCGCGGAGGTAGCAGTTGAGAGTGAAGAAGAAGAAGCACCTGAGGAGAATTTATTAGAGATATTATATGATCAAAATGTAGAATTGTAAAATCGTATTCATGAGTTAGAAGAGCAGGCTGAAGAACAACAGGCGGTCGTGGAGCAAAAAGATGCAACAATTCAAGCTTGTGTTACCCGATATGTGATGCTTGAACAGAAGCATTCTTTGGCAGAGTATAAGATGATAAAGATGGAATCTGAGCTGAAAGAAGAAAAAACTGAACGAGTGAGAATCAGTGATGCATGGGCAAAAGCCGCACGACACGTGGATATTATGGAAAGAGATGTCCGATCTAAGAAGGCTAAAATAGATGATATGAATTTCTCTTTTTGGAAAGCAATTGGGAGAACCCAACATCGAGTTTTGAATTATTCTGTACAGAGCGGTCAACCTGAATTTGATATGGATCGAAGATTGATGATTCAGATCATGAATCAGGAGTACGACGAGGCAGTTGAGGGAGGAATATGCCCTATATAAAAGTATATTCCAACGGTAGTGATGACGCCAAATGCTGCCCCAGACAAGTCAAAGCCGGGTAGTTCAAGGGAGAGCGGTTGTCATGCCTTCCCAACAAGTGAGGAACCCAAATGAAGTTATCACGGGAGATGAGCAATGGAGAAATCATGATGACTCGGGAGATAGAATCTGAAATGAAATCAAGGTATTCTCAACTTTTCGAAATACCAGGTACGTAAATTTCGGGGACGAAATTTCATAAGAAGGGGAGATTGTAAGACCCCGAATTTTATGAAATAAAAGTATTCAATTTTTCTTATAATAATATTCAGTAAATGGTTAAATTGATCAATATTAAAGTTAAGGGTGATATATGAATTTTTTTTCAAAATACACAAGTGGTTATAAAATATTCATTGTTGTCGGGGAATATTCGTTTGGTAGTGGAATATTCTTTCTGTCTGGGAATATTCGTACGACGGCGCAGCAATTTGTGGGCCCCATAACAGAATAACTGTCGGATGAAGAAAATGACAAATTTGAGTTTTTACAAATAACGGCGTAGTTGTTACCGTTAACACTGTTGGAATACCCGGTGGTTAAAATACAGTAATACGCATTATTGCACAATAGCACACGGTATTGCACAGTATTTTTGAAATTATTGATTCTTACGTAAAAAGGCACTACTCAATAATTGTTACAGTAATTACTATTCAATATTTTATTTTATTGATTTAATAATTGCTACGTTAAAATTTTATATTATTGTTGTTCAATAATTGTCACTGCACAGTATTTCCCATTATCAGATCAATAATTCATATTATTTGAATAGTATTATTAGATAACATTATTGGCAATGTCTAGAAAGTTCTGTCTAAGGAGAGGTTTGGTCACCTAATTGCGCGCCAGTAAGGAGAAATTCTTATTGGAAAGCCCCCTCTTTCCTGGGAACGGCCTGGTTGTCATAAATGTGATTTTGTAATATTATTTGTGAATAATTAATTATTGATTCATATGATAAGGAAATATTTATTTTATGTAGATATAAATGAGGGATATATTTTTGTGGTTAAAAATGAGAGAGTTAATGTTGAGGTGTTTTATCTGTATTTTTGTCGGAACGGAGGTATTGAAAATCAAATTAGGAATTTTGAGATATTTTGCGAGGGTTATAATTTTTAATCCGACCGTTGGATCGTGGTAATATTTGGATATGTTATACATATATAAGTTGAGTATATGTCCACAAATTTTGAACAGTTAAAAATGAACGTATGATTTGTTATGAATTTTACAAGATGACTGGTTCAGAAATTGTTGAATTTTCGGAGTTAATCATTTTGGTGAAAAATTCTAGAATTGGTGGGCCCCACTCTTGGTTGGTGAAGAAATGTGCTGAGATTTTTATTCAAATGTGGTGGGTGGGAATAGTAGCAGGTAAAACCATCAGGTTGCAGGTTAAGTCTGCTTCGGCGTGCTAACATTTTTCTATAAATAGTGGGCTATGTTAGAATTGAAAATCACACCAGAATTCATAAGTTTTCTCTCTTTTTCTCTGTAGATTATCGAGTGTATTTTGTGAGTATTTAGATACTTTGTGAGTTTCTATTCATCAGTGCAAGTTTCCTTCAGCCTCATATCCGATATCCAGTTAGAAGTGCAGCTCTTTTGAGGTAAGAGATAGTAAGGGATATTAAGGGATGTTATTTCCTTCATAATGATGTTATTCTTTCAATATCATTATACTGAAATATTGGTATAGATTTTATTGTAGAATTTCTACCTTTTTGAGTCGGGGTTACTATTCACGTATACGGCACTATTCATGTATATGGCACTATTTACGTATATGACATTATTTACGTATACGGTACTATGTACGAATACGGAGTACTATTCATGAGTTACTATTCACGAGTTACTATTCACGAGTTACTATTCATCGGTACTATTCACGACAAAAATTGGTTTCTTTTTCTAACCAAATTATCGTTGATTTATGATTGTTGCTCTCGAAAATAAATGCAGTTGTTGATCATATTGTTTTTAATATCATATATAACATTTTTATAACCCTGATGTTGAATTTCTCTTTCACTTGAGTGTAAAGATGGGTAAATTATTGGTATGATCGTGACTGAGGAATATCTTTGGCCTGTAGTGCAAAGATGAATTGTTAACTGGTATGATCATGACCATTGAATTTATAATTGAATATATTTAGCTTAAGTGTAAAGATGAATTGATTAACATAGTTATAATTATTGTTTATATAAATTCTGAATTGATTATATATTTCTTTGAGATATTAATATATTTGGCCTGTTGTGTAAATATGAACTGTTGAGGAATATCTTTGGCCTGTAGTGCAAAGATGAATTGTTGATGAATATCTTTGGCCCATAGTGCAAAGATGACTTGTTGATGAATATCTTTGGCCGTAGTGCAAAGATGACCTGTTGATGAATATCTTTGGCCTGTGTAGTGCAAAGATGAATTGTTGATGAATATCTTTGGCCGTAGTGCAAAGATGACATGTTGATGAATATCTTTGGCCTGTAGTGCAAAGATGAATTGTTGATGAATATCTTTGGCCCGTAGTGCAAAGATGACCTGTTGATGAATATCTTTGGCCCGTAGTGCAAAGATGACCTGTTGTTGAATATCTTTGGCCTGTAGTGCAAAGATGACCTGTTGATGAATTTCTTTGGCCCATAGTGCAAAGATGACATGTTGTTAAATATCTTTGGCCAGCAAAGATGAACAGGTGTTGAGATGAACATGACCAACTGGTGATATAAATGAATATCCTTGGCCGTGGTGCAAAGATGAAGTTATTAGTATGATTATGAACTGGAAATGTGATTTGGTGTAACCATGATCTTTGATGTTTCAGGTAAAGATAGGTGATGAAAATTATCTTCGTCCTGGATGAGAAGAGAAATTTAGAACTACAGTCATGATTATGAGTTATTCATATGATTGTGGACCAGAATTGTTGATTGATGTTACAGGGATAAAACATTATTGGTGGCTATTGATAACTTATTTATCTTTAGTCATGATATTCTTTACTGAGCTAGTTATGCTCACCCTTCTGTTTCACAATTCCTTTCAGGTAATAAGAGTGTAGCTGGGTCGAGCGGGGGTAACAGGGGAATAGAACGGTGGTCATCATTTAGTAGTTATATTTGGTAAATCATCTAGGGTGAAGAGAACCCAACGTTGGGAGGTTGTTTTGCTACTATCATACAAGATGTCTAATGATATACAATCTCCTGTCATCATAAGATAGGATTGTGCTCATCCACTTACTGAGTATATTTACGAGCACTACCTATATAATCTTGGTGTTTGTTTGAAGTATAATTCTCAATTAGAGACAGTGGAGATAATGATAAGTCAAGAGAAGACTCACCATTGGGAAGAATATGATAGTAATCTTCTCGTTTTTCTTTGGGGTATATTGGGTCAACCAAGGATAATTCTGTGGCCATATGATATCTATCATAACCTAGAAGCATGGCCTCCCATGTACAAAGGTTTCCTTGAGCACTTTCCAAAGATTCTAATTTCTAAAACAGTTTTTAACTATACCTTTATGTAAGGTGTCATTGTGAGGTGCTGTCCACAGTTGGGACATGAGTCACATTTGGTATATATTTGTATCCAAGCTCACAGCATATGTGTTGTTGTATTTTGCACGACATTTGTTGTAATAAAGTTGTAGTTATTTTCTGTACCATGTATTTGGCGACTCAGAATAGGTTGGATAGAATGGACCTATTTTGGGGTTGTCACAAGGAGCCCGTACGTTTTCACATGAAAGTTCAAGACCTGAGATGCATCCTCTCAGATCTCTCCGGAACACACCGATCGACGATGGATAGGAGGTCTTGATTGAGGATGGCGAGCAAGTGGGCTGAAAGTCAAGATCTCGTGTTTTGGTGGTACCGTGCTCCGATTTTGGGAAGCTCGGTTGTTGAGATTTTAGTGTCTTAAAATCTAATTTAATTTGTGCTTATTGTTAAATCCAAATTTTAGATTGTGTTTGTACTTTTTTTGCTATAAAGGTTTATTGTTGCTGGATTTATAACAGTCGCAGTGGTATTTGGGCTTAACCTTGCCGGAATCCATGGAGTGGCTTCGGTGGGTCTCTACTTTTGCGATGCAACCGTTCTATGTTGGCGAGATTTCTATTATTGCTCTTTGGTTTGTTGGGTGTTTGGCTGATTTTTCCATTAATTGATCTGCTATTCTTCTGTAAAGGTCAATTCTTGGTATTTCTTTGTTATTCTTCTGCAAATGTCGATTTTCGACTGTAGATTTTTTTTAATTTGTTCTTCAAATAGAAGAAAGTAGCAGTAGAATTATAATGGCTCTTGAAAGATTTTTTTTGCATAATTTATGTAGAAGAAAGCTGCAGAAAATTTTAATGGGTGGCTTTTGGTTGTTGGGTTCGTTCTAATGAAGAACGAAGGAATGAATTGATGATTGTTTGTTTTTTTTTCTCTATGTTATACTAAAATGATTTTTATTTTTATGGAATAGTTTTTGTTTATTTTGATTGAATATGATATGAATGTTAAATTATTCTTTTGCCCTTTTATTTTAATAAAATGATTTACAATAATTTAAAAATTATATTTCTTTTGACACATGCATAAGCATGGTATGCCACATGTTCACCTCCACATCAGCAATTTCTGACGTGGCAGGGTCAATTGAATGAAAGTGGAAAAAAGTAATAGTTCAACAATCTAATTGACAAAATTGAAAGGTGGATCACCGAAGTGAAATATGGCCTATAGTTTAGGGTAGTAAATTATATTTAAGCCTTTAATTTATGATTATTATTCTAAAACTATAAGGTGTTAAATTGATAAATGGTAAATTAATTAATCGGATAATCGAGTAAATAAACGGAGGGGGATTAAATTTCTAGAGATGTGGGCCATGGGGGAGGCGGCTGATTGTTGCAACATGTGGGAAAATATTGAACTCGTTTTACATATATTCTAAGCTTTTCCTTATTTTCCTCACCCACCCCTCATGTGATTGGTCCATTAATTTGAATGGGGCATGTGATGTTAGCTTAAGAAGGCAATTATCAGCCTTCTCCTCTCCATTTCATACTCCCGTAGCCAAAGTTTAAGTTAAGTAAAATAGAGATAATGAGATAAGATGAAGAAAGAAGAAATGAAAACTAAGAAAGGTAAACTCAAAACCTTTGTTAATCTTTGATTTTTATATATAGTTATTAAGTTTTATGAAATCTATGAAAAGAGGATATGTTATGCTTATTAATTTATGATCGATTAAACTTGCATAAACATGAACCAAATGAGAGAAATCAAGAAATCAAATGAAAAATGAAATCTGAAAATTTCATAAAATTTAGTTTGCTACCATGTTTTTGTAAAATACATAACTCTTTATGTATAATGAGTTAGGAGATGAGTCTTATATCAAAAGAAAGCCCTTGAAGTAAGATAAACACATAAATTAGAATCACCCAAAAATTCTGTGGATTTTTATTGTGACTGTTTGAATGAAACTGGTCTGAATGACTGATAGTCCGAAAAATCAGTTTTCTTAGGCTATTACGTGAGTTATATTTTTTAATCCGACCGTTGGATCGTCGTAATTTTTGGATATGTTATACATATATAAATTGAGTTTATGTCCATAAATTTAGAACCGTTAAAGATTAATTTATGATTTGTTATGATTTTCGTGAGGTGGTTGGTTCGGAAATTTTCAAGCATAATTTGTAGCAGCTAACTTTAAGTTTTAAAAATGTATAACTTAATGATTTTAAATCCGATTAGGGTGATTTTTGATGCTAAATTGGATTATTTGAAGACTAGTTTCTATTAAAATTAATTAAATTGATAGTTAAGTTTTTTTTAATGGTGATAATACCATAATAGTGGACTGATATTTTTAAAATAAATTGTCATATATGGGTTTCTTTAGTTTTTTTATTCATTTATAAGTTTTGGAATATAATGCGATATATAAAGACAACTTAAATGAATAATGAATTATTAGTTAGTTTATATGTTATTCGAGATAAATATATTTTGGTGTTGACCCCGACTTTTAATAGAATTTAAATTATTTATAGTAAGGTGTTGATTTAATAAATGTTTATATATTTAGATGGTTGTATTTTATCATCGCTTGAGGTGGTGGCTTAGTGGTGGAAAGCCGGACATAAGTCTCTATTAACGTGGGTTCGAGTCTTGGTAAATTCCTCTATGCTCAAGTGGTTTCACGCCCTGAATTTATTCGAGGGTAAGTTGAGTCCTGGATTTATTTGGGGGAAAGTTGAGTTGTGCTGATGAAAACACCACTGAGGCCTCCAAAATTTTTTGTTAACATACACTTATTGCATGTAATTATTTATTATGAATATTTGTTTGATCGGGGAATATTCTTTTTGTCGGAGAATATTCATATGACGGCGCCGAATTAACCTATCATTGGTTGGCCTTATAACATAATAATTGTAGGTTAGGGAAAGCGACATAAATAACCTTTTTAAAATTTGACGGCAAAACTTTTACCGTTAACTATTGAAATACCGGTGATAAAAATACAGTAATATGCGTGATTCCACAGTAGTACACGGTATTCCTCAGTAGCACACGGTATTGTACAATGATTCATATTATTGATTATTACATAAGAAGTCACTCAGTATTTTATTAAATAATTGTCACATTAGTTATAGCACAGTAACTCATATTATTTGATATGATATAATTAATTAGACCAGTTGGCAATATTGTGAGTCTATGTTAATAATTATGAATAATAGTTCAAAGAATGAAAAAGAGTGTTGATTAAAAGATAAGTATGATATGCATATATTTGTTCAATTATTTTTTTACAAAAGTAAGTCTGATAGGACTTTTCGACACTCTACTTTTCCTAAAGTAGTATGGACCACATTTCTATTATTGAATTTTTTTGTTAAAACGTGTATAAGTTGGTTTAATTTTCTCCGTGGGACCACAAATTCCACTACCAGCATTATTATATACCTCATTTGGTTATTTTGTCAAAAGGGGTGTGCTAGTTGTCTCCTCAATTTTCAATATAAATAGGTTGCTCGATTGAGCAACTAAACACACACCATCACTACACTAAAAATATAAAATTCTTTTACTACAATATTGTGAGCATTTCTGTTGAGTGTAAGGTTACTCCAAGTGTAGATAAGGAATGCAAACATTGTTTAAGTTGATCAACTTCATAGAAACCAAAATCAAGTCATATGCTAAGGTAAGGGGTATCATTTTTTATGGTAAATGGACACCATTTTCTTTCATACTCCATATTATGGTAAGATATTATTATTCGTTTCTTCAGCTTATCATTAAATGGTGAAAAGTCCTGAAATAATTAGAATATCCTTAATAGTTTGTGCTTCATCTAATATCTTGACCTGAATCTTTTTATTCAATTTTAAGTTATTATATTTGAGCCGGGAACTTTACATTACTTGAACTTTATATTCTATCAAGAATTCTAATCAATTTTCTGGATATAATGTTGGCAATTTGGACTCTGGATAATTAAGTTGAAAATCACAAAGATCTATTTTATCTTATTATTCTGATTATTTCTGTCCATTCATTATATATATCATTGTCATCATCCTCAAAATTAAATTTATGTTGGAAAGTTATCTTTGGCTCGTAGTGCAAAGATGGACTATTGATTATTGGTTTTACAGTTGTATGTCTTTGGCCTGTAGTACAAAGATGAACTATTGATTATTGGTTTTAAAGTTGTATGTCTTTGGCCCGTAGTGCAAAGATGGATTGTTGATTATTGGTTTTACAGTTGTATGTCTTTGGCCCGTAGTGCAAAGATGGATTATTGATTATTGGTTTTACAGTTGTATATCTTTGGCCTGTAGTGCAAAGATGGACTGTTGATTATTAGTTTTACAGTTGTATGTCTTTGGCCCGTAGTTCAAAGATTATTGGTTTTACAGTTGTATGTCTTTGGCCCGTAGTGCAAAGATGGACTGTTGATTATTGATTTTATAAATGTATGTCTTTTGCCGTAGTGCAAAGATGGACTGTTAATTGGCATGACTATTGGTGTTACAATTGAATATCTTTGGCCTTAATTATAAAGATAAATGTAATGGCATAATTATAAACATGAACTGTGAATTGATATAACCATGATCTTTGGTGTTTCAGGTAAAGTCAGGTGCTGAAAGTTCTCTTTGTCTTGGGTACAACGAAGAAATGTTGATCGGTGTTACAGGAATAAAATATTGATGATGGACTTTTAATTTGGAGAATATAGTAGACATTATGTTCTACTTGACTCTTCTTGATTGTTGATTCCGTTGCAATTATAGTTAAAAACTTTTATCATCTACCATATGTTCTAAATAGCTGATTTATTACTGATGAAGGCTATTGATAATTTAATTATCTTAAGTCATGATATTCTTTACCGGCCTATTTGTGTTCACCCTTTTGTTTCACAATTCCTTTCAAGAAATAAAAGTGTAGCTGGGACTAGCAGAGAGAACATGAGTATAAAATGGTGTTTCTAATTATTCGCAATCCTCATCAAGTTATAGAACAGTTTGGAATCATAATTGTACTGAGGACTTAAAATGTGTTTGTTGTATTTTATACGTCATTTAATAATTAATTTTGGTGAACAACAGTATGGCGATGAGAGCCCGACTTTGAAAGCGTAATAATACACCACATTAGAATGAGGAGGACATAAATCTTCTCGTGTTCCTTTGAGGACTTGAAACATTTGTTGCTGTATTTTATATGGCATTATAATAATTTGAGTATGAATATTGTCATATTATATACGTTACAATATTTATATTGAAACTCACATAATATGTGTCGTCGTATTTTGTACGATAGTTCAATTATTGTAATAGGAAAGTTCGCGTCAGTAGTGTTGTTTTTGGTGACTCAGAATGAGTTATGTGGACCTATTTTAAGGGCGTCACAATAAGCGTATAAATATACAATTATACACAGTACTAATTAATAGATCAATCTTATCAATGCTAGGTCATTCAAAGAGTATTAATTAAAGCTAAATAGTTGTAGCACGTCAGACAAGCAAGTCTCTAACCTTAAACTTCCTACGTTATTGCAAGTTCTCTAACTCAAACTTGAGTTATTATTTTCAAAGCATGCTAGTGAATAATTATTGTTGATTATTCACATCTTTAATGATTATTGATAATCGCATTTTGTGCAATTGAATTCCTATTATATTATTATTGAATTATGAATTAAGTAAAGTTCTTTCATTCATGAACTATTTATGAGATAGATCTATGCTAGTTGTATCAGTTAGATCAAGCATGTTTAAATTTGTTAAATCAAATACGTTTTAAAAGCTGTTCTCAATCAATTGAATTGGTAAGAACTTTTGAATGAGAAAAAGAACAAATTTACTAAAGCATTATATTGAAAAATAATTGTTGCTCGATTATTAAATGTTTATGCATAATACACCGGGTATGAAAGGCAGCCTTGATTACCAAAACTTATTAAAAGGATCAGTTTAAATTTTGACAACCTTAGTATTTGTTCATGATTATTTCAAACCATTTAACATTTATTATTCAATTATTCGAATATTCAATTATTGAAACTTAATTTATGTTCTTTCACAATCGATTCTATTGTTGAACATTGAAAACTAAATTCATTTCTAATCATGATATATCTCCCTTGTATTTAAACTTGTTAAGCAATTTAGTTGCTTACTCTTGCTGTATCATGATATTTATTTCAGCTAAGCCAGAGACGTCCAAGAAAGACAAGGGCAAGGGAAAAGTCCAAGAATAATCTAATGAGAATGTTTAAGTATTATTTTATTTTGATGTAATTTGAATAGATAAACCTTTTATAATAGTAAGGGTATGACGTTTTAGTTAAGGTTAAGAAGACCTTGGGATTATATTGTAAGACTTTATATTACTGAATAATGTATATTTATTATTCTGCAGTAGATTCCGCATTAGAGAACCCGAATTTGGGGGCGTCACACATGTTTATTTAGAAAGCTCTCAATCCCTTTGACATTAAAAAGTGATACACATTTCTATAGCTCGATCATGCCAACGAATATGCTCTAGATTTTCGAAACTTATATTAATTAGTTTAATTTTGAAGGATTAAAGCTGTCATAATGTCATTAGTCACAAACCTCGCGACGCAATAAGATGATACAAGAGGTTGCTTATGGAGGATTAAAATAGAGAGAGAGAGAGACTAATATTTTTTTATATATTATATGTTCTACAAAACAGAGCTGTCCTTTATATATACAAGTATGATAACCACCTAAGCTAGATAAAGGATAAGGGATTTACAAAATCAAATATTAAGAGATAACTGTGATAAATCAAAAACAATATCCTAACTAATTGCTGATTATTAGCTGGTGTTAATATTCCCCCGCAAGCTAAAGGATGACCTTGGAAATACTTTGAGCTTGGACCGGTTGTACGAAAAGTGGCTGGTTGATAAAGGTTTGGTGAGAGCATCGGCAACATTGTCGTTGGAGGATACAAACTGAATGGAGACCTGTTTGTTCGCAACCATTTCACGGACAAAGTGATAGTCTATCTCAATGTGTTTTGTACGAGCATGAAACACAGGATTGGAAGCAAGATAGGAGGTTCCTAAATTATCACACCACAACACAGGCGTGTGCTGAAGAGGCAACCGTAACTCCTTGAGCAGGGAACAAAGCCATTTTAAGTCAGCAGCAGCATCGGCAACGGCCTTATACTCAGATTCTGTAGAAGAGCGTGCAACAGTGCGTTGCTTACGCGAAACCCAGGAAATTAAGTTGCAGCCTAGATAGATTGCATTTTCGGCAGTGGATTTACGATCATCAATGTCACCTGCCCAGTCCGCATCTGTGAGAGCATGAAGAGTGTGCGAGGCGCTAGCTGAGAAAAATAAACCATGAGACAAAGTTCCTTGCAAGTATCGCAAAATCCGTTTTACAGCACCCCAATGAATGGTTGTGGGCTTGTGCATAAATTGACAGACTTTATTTACGGCAAATGCGATGTCAGGCCGGGTGAGACTTAGATATTGAAGGGAACCAACGATTTGCCGATAGAGAGTAGGATTGTCAAATAAGGTGCCTGAAGATGTGGACAATTTGTCTACTGAAGAAATCGGAGTAGATTGTGGTTTATAGGTGGACATAGCTGCACGATGCAAAATATTTTTGGTATATTTTTGCTGAGAAAGGAGAAGACCAGCCGCAGTTCGTTCAACCTCGACCCCTAAAAAATAGTGTAAGGATCCTAAGTCTTTGAGAGAGAACTCAGCTCCAAGATTAATAATCAGATTAGAAAGGGATTGTCTTGAATTACCTGTAATTAAAATATCGTCAACATATACAAGAACAAATAAGTAAATGTTAGAATCATTATAGATAAACAAGGAGGTATCATTTCGGGACTGTATAAAATTATGAGATAGGAGAAAAGTTGAGAGACGTGAAAACCAGGCCCTGGGTGCCTGTTTTAACCCATATAGTGACCGCTGCAATTTGCAAACATAATCCGGATGTTTTGCATCAATAAAGCCTTGCGGTTGCTGCATATAGACGGGTTCTGTTAAAAAACCATTGAGGAAAGCATTGTTAACATCGAGTTGTCGAATGGGCCAATTTTTGGTGATTGCCAATGAGAGAATTAACCGAATGGTTGTCGGTTTAATAACCAGACTGAAGGTTTCGGAATAGTCTAATCCAGGTTGCTGGTGATATCCTTTGGCAACGAGGCATGCCTTGTATCGTGAAAGAGAACCATCAGCATGAGTCTTGATGCGAAAAACCCACTTGTTTCCTACAATGTTCATGTGAGGAGATTTGGGAACCAACGTCCATGTGTGATTTTTGTATAAAACAGTTAGTTCATCTAGCATTGCTTGACGCCAAACAGGACTCTTATTTGCTGCTTGGAATGAAGTTGGCTCGGTGGAGAGAATGGAGATATTATTGGCTTGTGTATGATTGCGGAGAACCATGGGATGTAGTCGGTGTGAATGTTGTGATTGGACAGGCGGTAGAGTGGTAGGAATATGAGTAAGTGAGGGAGAATGTGATGAGGAAGAAGAGATAGGCAGTGGGGAATCATCACCTGAAGGGACCTGCAGTGGAGTATTGGCTGAGGAAGACAGTGGTGGTGAAGACGGCAGAGATGAGGTTGACACACATCGGATGGGTACAGAGTTGGAATGACCAGACTGGGAAGATGGGTCAGCCAAGAGAGGGATAGTACGAGCATAGATGTCGCTTAAGCGTGCAGTCCGAACAGGAGATACAACTGGATGCTGCTGTGTGTGCGAAGAAGAAGAAAAATTTTCTCGTGGAAAGGTCATGAAATGCAGACATGGGAGCAGCAGGCTGGCTGGATGGGGGTTGGGATTGGTTGGATTGTGAGTTAGACTGGCTAGATTGAACAGAAGTAGAATCTGATATAGGTGGGATGAGTACCCAAGGATTACTAGGAACCACTGGTGTCACGGTAGTAGGAGGAGACAAAGATGATGGAGTCGAATTGGATGAGTGAGAAAATGGAAATTGACTCTCGTCAAATTTGACATACCGAACTTGATAAAGTTTTTGTGTTTTTGGTTCAAAGCAGTAGTAACCTAAGTGAGTAGTACTGTAACCCAAAAAGATGCATGGAAGGGAACGGTATTCTAATTTGTTTGGATTATATGGCCTTAGGAGAGGGAAACATAAGCACCCAAAAATTTTTAGAAAATTATAGTTTGGTGGTTTGGAAAATAATTTGTGGAAAGGAGAAAGATTATTATTAACTGGAGACGACATTCGATTTATAAGATAAGTTGCACATTCAAAGGCATAGTCCCAAAAAATGCCTGGAACTGAAGCCTGAGCCAATAAAGTTAAGCCAGTTTCAACCACATGTCGATGACGTCTCTCAACAAGGCCATTTTGAATTGAATTATGTGGATAAGAAATACGATGAATGATGCCATTATGAGAAAAATGAGATTTAAGTGATAAAAAATCCTTAGCACCATCAGTTTGAAAATATTTTATTTTGGAGTTAAAGAGACGTTCCACCATGGATTGAAATTGCAAAAATTTAGAGGTAACCTCACTGCGCAACTTAATAAAATAAATCCAAGAAAATTTAGTATAGGCATCAACAAAGAGAACATAATATTTATTTCCATGCAAGGAAGTGAAGGGAGCAGGACCCCAAACATCACACACTATTAATTCTAGAACATGTTTTGCAGAAAAAGAACTACTATCTAGAGGAAATCTACATGCCTTGCCCATATGACATGCCATACAGGATGAAGAACCTTTATTAGAGGAGACTCCTAGGCTATGTTTGGACAGAATATGACGAAGAACACGTTCATGAGGATGACCCAACCGTTTATGCCAATCGAACAAAGAGACCCGGGAAGCAGAAAGAGCATTGAAGGAGCGTGGAATTTGGAGAGTATAAAGTCCATCCTTAGTTGGGCCGCTGAAGTGTTTTCTGCTAGACGGGATCCTTGACATGAAAACAAGATGGGTGAAATTCAAAATAAACATTATTATCTCGACAAAATTTATTTACAGATAACAATTTTTTTGGAGGCTGATGGAACGTGTAAAATTTGAGAAAGATGAAAATTTTTATTTTTGGAATTGAATGTAGTGGAACAGAGATGATTGATAGGAGCAATATTATCATTTGCAACTTGAAGATGATCCAATCCATTGTACTCATCAACACGACTGAGATCCACTAAGTCTGGGGTAACATGATAATTAGCACCTGTATCAGGGTACCACTGTAGAGAAGAGAGGGAGGGTGGAGACATATTGGATGTAGTGACTGGTGTAGGGGCAATAAAATTAGCATCCGGAGACGGGGTAGCAGGAGTTGGACCAAGGAGACCAGCAGACGTTGAGGATTGAGTACGAAAATAACATCTGTACGAGTCATGATTGGAACCACCGCAAAATACACAGCGTGGACGATTAAAACGTGAGGAATACTGAGGAGTTGGTGGATGAAAATTTCCTCGCCCACGACCACGTGTACCACGACCACGTGTACCACGACCATGACCACGGTGGTTGTTGAAGCATGGAGCATTGTTGGTGAAACGTTGAACATTATTGGCCGATGGAGTAGAATGAGAGTCAACCAAAATATTTGGTTCGGTGATAAACTCGTGACTGAGACATTTGCTGAGTAACGCAGAAAAAGACAGAGGAGTATCAAGCATGGAGAGGGAGGATTTGAGAGGAGCAAATTCAGCACGAAGACCCTTTAAAACAGCGACCAGGAAATCAGATTGGGAAATGGGTCGTGCAGAGGCAGATAATTCATCGGATATTCGTTTTAGACGATAAAGATAGGCAGTTAGAGTTTCATCATGTTTTTGGGGAGAATGCAGTTCCATGGAAAGGCGAAGCATACGGGTGTTGGAAGGGCTAGCAAACGCTGCAGAGAGTGTAGACCAGATATCGGCAGATGATGTGAGACCAATGGCAAGGGGTATCACATCTTCACTAAGGGAGGAGATAAGTAGGCTCATGAGAAGTTTGTCTTGTGCATCCCAGGTTTGTGCCGCTGGATTGGTAGTAGGAGAGGGAGTAGAGGAGGCAGTAGAAGGAGTGGAGGAAGGACTGGATGGCAGAAAAGAGGGAGGACGTGCGAACTCGCCGGTGACATAACCAAACAAGTTGTGGCCTTGCAAGTATGGATCGATTTGTGTGCGCCATAGGAGGTAGTTGGAAGAATTTAATTTTAGTGTGATGTAGTGATGGGCTTGAGAAAGAGTAACATGTGATGAAGGAGGGTTGAAGATTGTGGTAGAGGAGCTGGACATGGTGGATAGATTAATGAGAAGGAATGGGGTGTCTGCCTCTTTGTTTGTGAAGGAGATTAGAATAATGGAGAATTTTCGTAGGAGAAAAATGAAGAATTGCAGGTATGGCTCTGATACCAGATTAAAATAGAGAGAGAGAGACAAATATTTTTTTATATATTATATGTTCTACAAAATAGAGCTGTCCTTTATATATACAAGTATGATAACCACCTAAGCTAGATAAAGGATAAGGGATTTACAAAATCAAATATTAAGAGATAACTGTGATAAATCAAAAACAATATCCTAACTAATTGCTGATTATTAGCTGGTGTTAATATGGACACAATTTAAACAAGCTGACTAATGATTTTCCAATTGAAGTGGAACAATTAATATAGAATTAGTTCTATAGAAAGTCATATACCTGAAAGCAACACCAGAGCATCCTGAAGGTTTGACAAATCAGTGTCTAATTTATAATCCTTGTAAAACTCAAACGATTCTTCTAGTTGATAAGTTATGTTTATAATGAGATTCTTTCCACAATATTGTTGTCTGATTTTGAAACCATCTACATCTATTGTGTTACTGCTGGGTTATTTATTTATTTTTTAAATTTTCTTTTTTTCTTTCTTTCTTGTTGGGATTGACTTATACTTCTACGGATCCGACTAAATAATATCTACTATGACAGGGTAGTCGGAGGATTTATTAGTAGCTCGGTCTTGAGTTTTACTTGGGTCTTACGGGTTTGAAGAACCCATGTTATAGCAGTTAGGGTTTTCTAGTTATTATAAAATATTGTTTGGTATGTGGATCATTGTAGAGCGTGTGATGAATCTAATGAACGCATCAAACAAGTAGACTAGCCAAATGGGTGAACCTATATAAATTTATCGCGTGTTTTATTTTTCCCGTACTTCATCTAATTTCTGTGTGATTGTGCTATATTTTGATCTTAAATTCTAACATAATTTCTTCTCAACATAAAATTAAAGTACTAACTTGTTTCATCGAAACTTGTTTGATTTTGAAATTCTGATATGCTTTTTATGGTATACCACATGCTGCAAAACTATACAAAGAAATGATATTCCAGAAAAAGAGTCTCATTTTTTATTTTTTTTAATATTCCACAAAAAAGTCTACAATTTAGTAATATTAGAATAAACAACTCAATATCCTCAATATTGAAATCATAAATTCATTATCT
Organism: Panax notoginseng; assembly: GCA_016801055.1. Classification (NCBI taxonomy): domain Eukaryota; kingdom Viridiplantae; phylum Streptophyta; class Magnoliopsida; order Apiales; family Araliaceae; genus Panax; species Panax notoginseng. The sequence goes on from CM029017.1 coordinate 141,564,026, forward strand.
ACGTACCAACTATCAACTTACTATTTTTAAGACTATACATTGAGCAAAAATACATCTTTAACTTTCATAAATTTTGCAAATGACTCATATAACAAGTTCCTTTTGCTCTTTCTATGGTTTGCCATCTTTCAACTAATTCGAGGTTCGTTTCTAGGCTTTCCAGCAACTCCTTTTGGGTGTAAGGCACGTGTAGTACATGCTTTTCTCCGGAATGAAGCTTAGCCCCTTCACCATTAGATACTTTTTAGGAATGTCAACTGCCATGGCCAGTTAGCCACGATTATGTAACCAGAAGATGCATGCAAATCCTTAATATGCCATAATGAAGGTAATGTCAGCAGAGATATTATACTTGCATTTTTGTTTTTGTTTTAATCTGTAAAAAAAATACTAAATTTTATTAAAATCCATAGAGAATTCTACTTGCATCATGTCTAGTCTGTCCCGCTAATATAATATATATTGCTGACATTAATATTTGCATAAAATTAAGCTTGGCAATGTTAAAGAGACATTTAATCGTACCAGTTGACTTGAATAGTTGATTACGGAATTGATGATGAAAATCTCAAAAAGTTTCTATTTGGCATTATTCAATATTCCTTGCCATTTGTAGCCTTTACAAGATTTTAATTTATGATGTACTACTACTAATAATTAACTAGATCAATGCCAAGAAAATGACATGAAAATCCCATCCAAATCACAGCTATAAATAGTACATTTGTTCACATGCACTTACATATGAAAAGTATCATTCCAAAGAAAATGTCTCTTGGAAATTAAGTTGAAGCATGAATTTCAGCAGAATTTTGTACTCAATTCTCTTGGTAGTTTACTTTGTTATATTATGTTCAGTTACAGGTGAGTTTTGTTAGATTATATATCTTGTCTCACATTGAATACCATGAGAAATTATATTTAATATATAATGAGTTGGACCAACTCTTTTCATAACCAATTGGTTTTGAGTTAGAGAGTTTGATGTCTTTATCTGCTTAGACTTGTGCTCATTTTATAAATCTAAGAAGCTTTTTCTTCTCAGGAATTCACTCTTATCATTTTGAATCCAATTAAGGCCATTCATGGATTTTTTACGCTCATATTGTTGATTTTTATTGTAAACTGCAGTAGCTTATGATCCCTTGGATCCAATTAGCCATATAAAAATTAAATGGGATCTTTAGTCTTGGACCCCCGATGGTTATGTGGTAAGTGCTTTATCTCTATTTTCATTCTGTAGCAAGTCGTTTTGGAGTAATTGTGCTAAATGTAACAACAGCAAGGAATGTAGCATCACTATCCTATAACTTGTAAATAATATAACTTTTAAAGCCTTGCAATCTTGAGGGTTTGTTCGGTTAGTAGTATTCATAGTTTTTGCGACAGTAACATTGGGTACGTTTGGAGTCTAGATCGAGACCAAATGCACTACACCATTTTTGATAAGTTGTGTTTAAGCACCAATTGCGTTTCTAAGATAATAAGTTGCGTTTGAAATAAGCTGCTTCTAAACGAATAAGATTTTTTAGTGTATTTGCACTTCCAAACACTAAAAACACTCTAAATGCTATGTAACCTAATCCACTCATTGCCAATTGAATTTAAATCGGATGTTTCAACATGATATCAAAACAAGTACACGTCACTAAAACTAACTCTTGAAACAAACACTTTTTAACCAATGAATTTTTACTAGGAGAATTATAACCATGATAACTTTTGTAGGCAATGGTGACTATGACAAACTTCCAAATGTATCGTCACATTACGAGCCCTGGCTGGACCTTAGGGTGGACATGGGCGAACGATGAAATAATCTGGTCAGTAGTGGGAGCTCAAGCTACTGATCAAGGAAATTGTTCGAAATTCAAAATTGATAGCCCACATTCTTGTATGAAGAGTCCCTATATTATTGACTTGCTTGTTGGAGTCCCTTACAAGCAACAAGTTACAAATTGCTGCAAAAATGGTATTTTGGCATCATGGGGGCAAAACCCTGCTGCTGCAGTCTCAGCATTTCAGGTGAGTGTTGGAAATTCAGGTAATACAGATGGAACGGTGAGAATGCCGGAGAATTTCACCTTGTTTGGTCCTGGATTAGGGTATTGCAGTCCTGCAGCGATTGTACCATCCACGGTTTCCCTATCACCTGATGGAAGAAGAAAGACTCGAGTTATGAGTAAGTCCTTTTGGCTTTCTGCACTTCTTTAACTGAAAATATTTGGCTAAAATGCAAAATTCTTCCATGTTTTTGTGCGATGTTTTCATATTTGGGCACGACTGTCTGGCAAATCCCGCACTTCAAAGTACAGTTTTTATTTCATAATTATACCTGTTAAGGTATAATTAGCCGTTTCAAATTAACCCAAAAGATACTGATTGTATTATGAGATAGTAATTTATTATAATATAAAGTCAAGTATTATATCTCCACAACCGAAAACACGGGTATATTTTTTCATTTAGTCAAAATATTTTCTTTCTCATTTGTGTTGTTTTAGACTAAAATGCAAAATTGTCCCTTGTGTTTGAGTCCATGTGCTGTTTTTTGTCTTTGAGTTTTGCTAATAAATTTGTAAACTCCTCTCCCAAGGTATAATTATATATTAATGAAAAATTATACCTTTTAATGTATAACTAATAGTTCAAAATTGTCTCCCACTACTAATCTTTTACTAGTAATGCCGAAACTAGTTGCAGAAAGAAACTAACTGCCTGATTCCCATCTCTCAACTGCAGAGACATGGGAAGTAACATGTACTTACTCACAGATGTTGGCCTCGAAGAATCCCACCTGTTGTGTTTCACTGTCATCTTTTTACAGTGATAAGATCACTCCTTGTTCATCTTGTTCTTGCGGTTGCGAGAAGAAAACCAATTGTCTCATGTAAGCTATACAAATTTCCTCTTTAGATGTATTTGTTAACTTTTATAAGATAATAGCTTCATCTACGTACAAGTGGGACTTTATTCCAGTTTGTTTGGTAGAACTAGCTTTCGCAGTGTTAGCGTTTGGTGCATTTGATCCCCGAACTCTTGCGTTTGAGATAATTGTTTCTAAACAAACAAGTTTTTAGAGTGCGTTTGAAATTTCAAACACACTAAACGCACAAAACGCCCTCTCAACAAACAAAAACTTAAAGATCTAAGATTTCGTAATCTTTTTATGCATACAAGTATCTGATTCACATTGTTGAATTGAACTCAGGAAGAGTGACTCAAAGATTCAAACTGTGGTGGGGGGAAATAGGCAAAAAGATGATAATGTCGCGCTTCTACAGTTCACGCGTCACATGTGTCCAGTCAGGGTTCATTGGCATGTTAAAATGAACTACAAGAAGTATTGGCGTGTGAAGATCACCAATATAAATTTCAATTATGGTATTAACTACACACAGTGGACGCTTGTAGCTCAGCATCCTAATCTCAACAATGTTACACAAGTTTATAGCTTTGGTTACAAGCCTCTTCTCCCATACCAATCCATAAGTAAGTCCAGACTTACCGGATACTCTTATTAATTATACTTACGTTCTCAATCTTGTTATTCCTACCTATAAATATTCTAAATTTAACAAATACTTCTTTGTTGTTTTACTTATTGTTGCACAAGTATCAATATTCTAACTTAGTTTTGGATGCTCAGACATCACATTTGTACTAAATTATTTATAGAAAAAATTAAGTTGTCGATTCAACTAGATATCTACTATAAAACTTAGTTTAATTGCATTAGATTCTAAGAGAATCCCTAACTAGCTATAAACATTCATATAAAACTACCCTAGTATAGCGTGTTTTAGCCTATACAGAATATCATGTATCTATAGTAGTTCTACAAATCGCATCGCATTTCATGTAATAAGAAGTCATCTCAAAACGGAAAACAAGGGAACGAAGCGAATTTTCTTTTAGTATATGAAAGAAATTTCAATAATGCATGTAGACTATGTAGTATATGAAATCTGATTATTATGCCAAAATTAATGCAAGTTTAAATGTAAAGGGATTTGTGTTAATATATATGAATGAAGTTTTAGTCCAAGTTTTGTACTAAATTAATTTCTTAAAAATGCAGATGATACCGGAATGTTTTATGGCTAAAACATCACTGTAATGACCTATTACTAGAAGCCGGTCTAGACGGAAATGTTCAGTCAGACTTGATTCTTAAAAAGGATATGGAAATATTCACATTGAAGCAGGGTTGGGCATTTCCTCGGAAAGTTTACTTCAATGGTGATGAATGCACAATGCCCCTTCCTGATTCTTACCCGAATCTTCCAAGCTCTGCCCATAGGCATCACATTGTAGAACCAACTCTTGCTACCTTAGTTTTCCTTGTATTGCTAGCCTTTGGAGATTACTTTATGTAGAAATTGGAAAGAAAAAAAAAACTTGTTCGTAAATAGATAAGCTAAATGTGAATAAAAAAATTTGTGAATAAGGAGAGTTCGATAGATCAAAATTAGGAGGGCATAGTTGTATTCGGATCCTCTCCATTTCAATTTTAAATGGAGCGTCTCCATTTAAAAGTTCATATTTAAAATTATTTGATTAGAAATTGTCATCTCATTTAAAAGTCACTAACCTAATTCTAACCAGCTAATTTAAAAGTCACTAACCTAACTCTAGCCATTAGTTTAATATAACACTAATATATTATTATTATTATTATTATTATTATTATTATTATTATTATTATTTTATGTCCCTCATTGTTTTTTTTAATAATTATTATTATTATTATTTTGTATTTTTTTTCTTATTTTTGGTGCGAAAGTTATGTACCTATTTTGTCTAAATATTTATTGAGTAGATCTTTGTGATGAGCACTTTATCATGTTAAGGTTATGAAGGACAAAAAAAATTGTGCTACATAAATTTATATGTTCTTTAAATGTCAGTTATTCTATTAAAAAATTACATGGATTTTAAAAATATTTCTTTAAGAAATCTTAATATGTATGAAATAACTTAAAAGAAAATTAGTTTCTACCCATCATTTAATTAATGAACGTAGCAAAAAAATTAATATTATTTTATATGTAGTTTAACTCAAAATTGTAGGTTGCCATGTGTAAGTTAGGATTACATGTAGTCAAGAAAAAAAATTTGAGTAAATTATATATAGGTTATTGTGACGCCCCCAAAATAGGTATACAACACTCATTCTGAGTCGCCAAATACATGGTACAGAAAGTAAACTACAACTTCAATAATACAATTGTCGTGCAAAATACGACAACATATACTGTGAGTTTAAATACAAATATTGTCTTCTAGACAATATCCACACTCAAATAAGTCCTCGATACAATTATTCAAACACTATTTTACAGAAATAGTGAGGATTGCTAAAACATCTTTCTAGAACCATCACTCCATACCCCGACTAGATCCTGCTATGTTCTCACCTCCTGAGAAGAAAAATGGAACAAAAAGGAAAAGGGTGAGCTCAACTAGCCCAGTAAAGAATATTATGACTAAGATAATATACAACAAATTATCATTAGTATTCAACAGGGAAAAATCTGATAGAATATAATCGACAATAAGTTTTAGATCAACAACTGCAGCGGAAACAGCAAACCATTAGAAGAGTCAAGTAGAGAATGAATTCTACTATCTTCTAAGATTTAAAAGTCCATCATCAATATTTTATCCCTGTAACATCAATTAATAATCATCTTTATCTAAATATTCATCTTTGCACTACAGGCCAAAGATATTCATTTGTATCACCTGTCAGTCATGTTCATCTCAACACCTATTCATCTTTGCACTATAGGCCAAAGATATTCATCAAGTAATCATATATCTTTGCACTACAGGCCAAAGATATTCAGTAATATAATCATTTAGGACTTATGATGATGAAAAATATCTTAAAGAGAACGAATCCAGTAAGACAGAAGGACAAATAGTAGGGATTCGTATAACAGTTTATCCAAGATTAATAATACTTCATAATAATCAATTGTGAAGCAGAATTCAAAAATAAAGATCAAAACATGGATACAATCAAAGATAGTAACCATAATAGACATCTTGGACAAAAAGGAAAAATTTTATTTTTTGGTGAATAGTGCCGTATTCGTGAATAGTGTCGTATACGTGAATAGTAACGTATACGTGAATAGTAACTCCGACACAAAAAGTTTCAAATTTGATAAAAACTCATGTTAATATTTCAGCATAATGATATTGAAGAAAATAATATCATTTAAGAAGAAAATAATATTCCTTTACTCAAAATATCAGTACTTCTGGTCGGAATACCGGTATAAGGCTGAAAGAAACTTGCTCTGATGAATAGAAACTCTCAAAGTATCTAAATACTCAAAAAATACACTCAATAATCTAGAGAGAGAAAGAGAGAAAACTTGTTTCTGGTGTGATTTTTAATTCTAACTTAGCCCTCTATTTATAGGAAAATGTTAGCACGCCGAAGCAGACTTAACCTGCAACCTGATGGCTTTACCTGCTACTATTCTCACCCACCACATTTGAATAAAAATCTCAGCACATTTCTTCACCAACCAAGAGTGGGGCCCACCAATTCTAGAATTTTCCACCAAAATGATTAACTCCGAAAATTCAACAATTTCTAAACCAGTCATCTCGTAAAATTCATAATAAATCATACGTTCATTTTTAACAGTTCAAAATTTGTGGACATATACTCAACTTATATATGTATAACATATCCAAAAATTACCACGATCCAACGGTCGGATTAAAAATTATAACCCCCGCAAAATATCTCAAAAATCCTGATTTTTAATACCTTCATTCCGATAAAAATACTGATAAAAACCTCAACATTAACTCCTTCGTTTTTAACCACAAAAATATATCCCTCATTTATATCCACATAAAATAAATATTTCCTTATCATATGAATCAATAATTAATTATTCACAAATAATATTAAAGAATCACATTTATGACAACCAGGCCGTTCCCAGTAAAGAGGGGGCTTTCCAATAAGGATTTCTCCTTACTGGCGCGCAATTAGATGACCAAACCTCTCCTTAGACAGAACTTTCTAGTCATTGCCAATAATGTTATCTAATAATATTACTCAAATAATATGAATTATTGATCTGATAATGGAAAATATTGTGCAGCAACAATTATTGAAACAACAATAATATAAAATATCAACGCAACAATTATTGAATTAATAAAATAAAATATTGAACAATAACTACTGTAACAATTATTGAGTAGTGCCTTCTTACGTAAGAATCAATAATTGGTGCAATACCATGTGCTACTGTATTTTAACCACCGGGTATTCCAACAGTATTAACGGTAACAACTACGCCGTTATTTATAAATAACTTATACTTGTCGTTTTCTTCATCCAATCGCTTTCCGTTATGGGGCCCACACAAGGTTGCGCCGTCGTACGAATATTCCCCGACAACAAGAATATTCCACGACGAAACGAATATTTCCCGACAAAATGATTATTTTATAACCACTTGCTTATTTTATAAAATTTGCACATTTCACTCATAACCAAAGTATTATATCAAATTAACCCCTTATTATTCACAATAATATTTAGAGAAAATTTAATTTTATTCATTAATAAGTTGGGGTCTTACAGTTATAATTTCTATTTTATTCTTCTTCTTTTTTTGTCAATCATAACCTTAACATGATAAAGTGTTTATCACAAAGCTCCACTCAATATATATTTAGACAATATAGGTACATAACTTTCACACCAAAAAAGAAGAAGAAAAAAACAAAATACAAAATAATAATAAAATAATTATTAAAAACACCAATGAGAGGGACATAACAAAATAACAAAGTGCTAATAATAATAATAATAATAACAATAACAATAATAATAATAATAATAATAATAATAATAATAATAATTATAATAATAATAATAATATATTAGTGTTATATTAAATTAATGGCTAGAGTTAGGTTAATTGCTTTTAAATGAGGTGGATATAGTTAGCTTAGTGGCTTTTAAATGAAGTGGTTAGAGTTAGGTTAGTCTCTTCTAAATGAGATGACAACTTCTAAGCCTTAGATTCAATAATTTTAAATCTGAACCTTTAAATGAAAACTCGAAATGGAGAGGATCTGGATCCAGCATAGTTGAGCTGTCTATAATATGCCTTTTATGTTCTTGTATTCATTGTAGTTCTGTCTAGATAGATAGCGAAAGTGACTCAGAATGATTGAAAGTTTGTCAAAATGATATTTTGGGGCGAAACTATTTAAAACTTAAAAATGACAATCATTGTGTGGCAGAGATGAAGGCATTATTTAATGGGAGCAGATTCTTAACAAATGATGGTTTAATTGACCATCAAATCATGCATCGCCTATTACAAATGAAAGAAAGTCTTGTTACTGTTAATTCAAAACTAGTAATGTTTCCGGTAGTTAAGTTGATCCACAACACTGAGTGTGGCGGAACTATGTGACCTTCAAGCTTCAAATTTCAATATCCTAATCTTGATTGCGAAAGTATCATCAACTGATCAGGTAAGCAACACTCAACAAGAGTTGGTTTAGAGGTCGGCTATGCCAGGATTGCTGACAGCGGACAAGAACTCCTTGAATCAGTTGAATTAGTTTAGACTTGGTTTAAACCCGAAAAAAGTGTATGTGCAAAGTATGTACTGTGACGCCCCCAATTCCGGGTATTTTTAAATTAACATAAAAATAATAACATAAATGTAATTACTAATTATTACAATATGTCTTACTCTAAATCTCAGGTTCTCAGACCTTTAAATATTCAGTACATGATATGTATATAATAATTATTACAATTCTTCTAACTATTACAAATAATTCGTACTATCTTCTATTTGTTCAGCTTCCCCTTTCCTTTGTCAATACCGGAGCTTCGGTCCACTCTGGCTTTGCTGAAAACGTTTAATTTAAAGCAAGGATGGACTATAAAGCTTAGCAAGTATAACTAGTTGAATAAACAACAAAATCAAGAATCATGTTACTATTTCTACAACTGAATAATAGTCATTTTCGCATTTTGAATAAATAGAAATAATAATAATAAATTCCTTTTGATTTAACATTTTTGAAACAACATATTGAGCAGTCAAAAGATCTTGAACTTTTTATTTTCGTAAAGGTTCAATAGTAATTCAACTATGAACCGTCTGGCTTACAGGCACGTTGGGTGATCAGCCCATTGTACCCTATGTTATACAACATTTTGACTAAACGACTATATTCATTTGTTTGACCACAAAGGGGTCTGTCGGGATTTTTCTAATGTAAAATACCCGAATATTAGGGTTGTTCATCTCAGATTTGAATCTGAATCCGCACCGAAACCATTCAGATTGGACAGCTATACCTAACCTCAATAATATTTCAAAGATTTATTTTTAAATCGATAAAATATTCAAATCTTCGTCTAGCCGGAACAACTGGCATTGACGTACATTTTAAACAGTTTGTGAATATAGAACTTTAAATCTTAACTAAAATGCAATTTAGCATAGTTGAATAACTTGTCCAATTATTGAAAGAATTGCATAAGTTTAAAGTTCACACAATATATAAATATTGCGTAAATTAGAAATTCAATACAGTTTTTGAATGAAGCTGAAAAACTAGCACAATAAAATAAATTGTGGAACTTAAAAACTTGCGAAAAAAGTTTAAGAATATTTTCCTGAAGCGTTATTTAATAATTACATTAAAAACACCCTTCAATTATCCTACACATTTAATTAACAATAATATGTCAATTAGTCACATGAAAAGTCCACATATTGGTTTACATCACATTATTAATTATTTTATATTGTTCGCGTTTTATAATTTAATTAGCTCGACAATCTTCTTTAAAAATGTCTTACGATGTTGCGGCATTCGGGAACACCACAACCCTCTAAACGACTCTTTATGATGGTTTATATCCATTAGTATTTATTTTATAATATTTATTATTATTATTTTTATTATTATGAATTTTATTTTCAAGTTGGGATAATATAAAACAATTGTCAAAATATCGCATGTCGTTGCGACACGGCATGACTACATGCCCGTGACACACTCGACACACACGACGCCACTCAACATCACCCAACACGCCTCGACGTGCACCACATCGCTCAGCGTCCCTAAACATTCTTTGACATGCACCACGTTGCGCGGCGTTGCATAACATGTCTTTAATTGACTGTTCTGATCCCCTCATTCCGACCCTCATAACTTGGTCGTTATAAGTCGGAATTAGTTCGTTCTCACATCATTTTCTTCCTTATAACATCAACTAAAAATCCCCTTGGGTGAAATATTTTTCCAGACCCATTTTCAGGTCAAAACAGTGGCCCCAAAAACATCCTGACGAATAACTTTTTATTTTTGGCAGATTTGATTAGCCTCCTTCCGAAGGACATAACTCCCACCTCCAAACTCAGAATGAAGTCATTCTTACGTCTACGGACTCCTTACTTAACGTAATACATAACCCCCAAAATAGAAAAAAATTCCAGTAAGTCAATCGGAACAGAAATATGATCGAAAGTCAGGGGTCACACAAGGCTTTTTGATTTTTAACTAGTTTTACGAAAAATAACTTCTTTACACAAACTTTTGCTTCCGGCCGATCCAATAGGGTGGCGTTCGTAACTCCTAGGAACATAACGCAACACCCTAGAACTTAATTTTTACACTTGGAACCCCACACAAAAAACGTTCCAAAACAACCCCTTTTTGTGACGACACCCCCAAAATAAGTCCACACAACCCAATTTGGGTCGCCAAATACACACTACATAATCCAAATACAAATCTTCCTATTTACAACTGTTAAATTGTCGTGCAAAATACGACAACACATAAGCTGAGAGTTTCAATACAAATATTGTCTCCTAGACAATATCCAAACATAAATAAAGTCCTCATTATAATTATTATCACACTATTTTACAAAATAGTAAAGACTACTATAATAACCATCTTGGACCATTACTCCACTCCCCGACTAGTCCCAGCTACATTCTCGCCTCCTGAGAAGAACAATTGAACCAAAAGGAAAAGGGTGAGCTCAACTAGCCCAGTAAAAAATATTATGACTAAGATAATGAAGAACAAATTATCCTTAGTCCTCAACAGTAAAAAATCTGATAGAATATAATAGACAATAAGTTTTAGATCAACAACTGCAGCGGAACAAGTAATCCATTAGAAGAGTCAAGTAGAACATGATGTCTACTATCTTCTATGATTTAAAAGTCCATCATCAATATTTTATCCCTGTAACACCAATCAATAAATGTTTCAAATCAAAAAATTATCAATGCACTAAGGGCCAATGATATTTGTTTGTATCACCAGTGGTCATTATCATGCCAAATAACTTTTCATCTATGCACTATGGGTCAAAGAGGACTTTCACCAAAAACCTTTGTCTGTAACATTACAGGTCATGATTATACCAATATATGCACAATTTCTGGGCATAATCATACCAATTAATAGTCCATCTATGCACTACGGGCCAAAGATGACTTTCACCACAATATAAGTATGAGAATGATGTCAATGATATAAGAATCAATCAAGTGAGATCAAGGATAAATATTAGAGATTTATAGTTCAATTTATCCAAAGTTCAACAATGTCCAAATTGTCAACATGATTACCATATATGGAGTAAAATTCAAGAATAATATTCATGTATCAAAAATAATTTAGACAGGAAAGAAAATTAAATTTTATTGTGAATAGTACTCATGAATAGTACTGTATGAATAGTACCCATGAATAGTACCATATAAATAGTATCTCAAACGAATAGTTGATGAGTGAGTTTTATACTCATAATTGAGTGCATTTGAGCTAAATTTTTTGGTTGATTTTAAGTGTTTGGGTCTATTCAAGCATGTTTTACATTGTTTTATAGGAATTGGGACAAAAGTTACTTGGATCGACGTTTGGAGTGGCTAGATTCGCGTTTTCAGCTTGCCATTTACACAACAGTCACTTCAGAGCCAATTTGAGTAATTTTTCGGACCTTATTTGGAAACACTTAAATAATGAAAGTTGTAGATCTACGTCTCCTCTTTCCAGAACATCTTGAATCACCAAAATCGGATTTTAGAAAAAGAAGTTATGGCCATTTTTCCAAAAGACGTCGGAGCAGAAAATGTCAAAAAATGTTCCAGCGCCGGGGCGCCCAAATCAAGCTTATGCTTAGCGTTGGGGCTCTAGGGAACAGTGTTACAGGGCCATGCCCAGCGCCGGGGCGCTGGGGAAGTGATTGGTCAGGCTTGGACGCATTTTGGGGCGAATTTTGACACCTTTTTGACTCTAAATTGGATTGGGTTTGTTCCTAAGCTAAAAATTGGACTTGTAACCTATAAATACATGATGTAAAATATAAAATAGGGGGAGATTACATAAATTAGATTAGAGATACACTCCATTAGATTAGAACATAAACAGTTTTTATTAGTTTTGGAGATTGAAGCAACTTGACGATTGTTGACTTCGTCAGATTCCAACCTTAGGTTTTGATGATGACTTTCCTATTGTACTAAAATGTTTACTCATGCACTTACAGGATATTAAAAGAATTCTTGAAGCTTTGACTTATTAAATGATTGAAGACATGAAGGCTTGAAGAATTACTTGAGTCATTAGAAAATAAATGTAAGATCTTAGCTTTAATTATTTCTCAATCAAGGCTCTAGAATTTGCATTGCATTGCATCATTAATTAATTGTGGAATAAATTAAAATGATTAAGTAATTAAAGATTAATTATGAAAATATTTAATTAACCTTTCAAAATTAATAAGGATCAAATATTAATTAAATTGGAGTAATTTTTGAAAAGATAATTTTGAAGTCTTCCCATAATTAAAGGATTTAATAAATCTATAGCGCATATCTTGGGATTGATTTATTCATTATGATTTCCATGATTTATTAATTGATTGAACTTTCCTTAAAATTTATTAAGCAAATCAAATTTTCATATCTTCATAATCAATTATCATGGATCAATAATTGGAGTAATTTTTGAAAAACTAATTTTGAAACATTCCCATAATTAAAGGAATTTATTTAAAATAGATTTTGATTCTTTATATAAATCTATACCATATATCTTGGGATTGAGTTATTCATTATTTTTTCCATGATTTATTAATTGATAGAACTTTCCATAAAATTGATTAAGCAAATAAATATTCATATCTTGAGAATCAATTAGCATGGATCAATTAATTGGAGTAATTTTTGGAAAGCTAATTAGTGAGGGCATATCGAAATAAATTGGGATTTCAAAAATATGGAAAAATGTTTTTAATATTGATACTTCCCATAATTGATGGAGTTGATTAGCAAATGAGTTTTAAAAAGATCATTATCTATAATCAAAATTGTTTCCATAAATCTTGGGATATGGATTTTCCATTATTGGGTTTGCCATAAATCATGAAAGTAATTAATTATGGAACAAATTAATTGGAGGCGTATGGAATATTCAAATACTCTCCTTCCATATAATAAGTCTTTTAGTGCTAATAAAGTTATCCAAATTGATATGCTCATCCAAAGGAAATCTTTCACATATGTCCGTGGGGTGAAAGTTCTTGATCCTCTTCATATAAATAAATCAAGTTATGGTCTAGCATATCATCAATCTAGTAAAATTGATTTATCTATATTCTCTCTAGCTCCAACGTTTCTAATTGGCCAATGGCTAGAATATCAGAATTGATTTCTTTGAAAATGGGCAACTAGTAGTTCAAGAATATAAAAGGGATAGCTTGATCTTAATATCTTTATAAGGAGGACGAATCTTTGGGATTTTAAGATATTGAGTTTTCTTATAAAATCCTTCTTTAAATATCCAAATTAGTTAGTATAACTGATTGCATAAATTGTAGGGATTTTGGTGATATAGTATTATCCTAATTAACGCCACTTCATGATTTATACTAACAAGATTATATCCTGCCCTTAATTGATGCCATTAAGGATTACCTAAATCATCTCTAAAACATAATGTTTTTCTAAAGGGATTAAATTGATTGGAGGGCAACGGTGATATATTAAGGCTATAAAATGCATGGAGACATTGGTATGCTAAGGGAGAACACTGAATTCTATCCTTGCACTAATATACTTATAAGCTATTATTTCAAGTGCAACCATACAAGCTGCTGGGCAATTCTACTGACTATATTTTTAGCAACTTTGAGAACATCAAATTGGTCATATCTCTTCTATTCTTTATTCACTGCGATTAATCTTTGCACTAATATACTTGAAAGATATTTTATTATTTTGAGTGCAAGCATAAAAGCTGCTGGGTAATTAAATTGACTATATTTTCAACTAAGTCTCGTGAGCTTAAATCGGTGATATCTTTATCTTTCATATTGATCGCATTTTAGTTGAGCCTTGAATTGTTGATATAATTATTGCTTTGATCATATTTTATTTTGTTGTCATATCTTTGATCAATTCTCTAAACATGTGGTAGACTAAGTTGTTAGTCTAAGGATTCTAATCCGGGTTGGATTAGGGGTTTTGCAAGCAAGTTCAAGGAAGCATAGGTGCTTAAGGGTGCACAGGTGCACGAGGAGCAAAGGTGCTCGGGGAGTATAAGTACTCAAAGGTTATGAAACTTGTCTTGTAAAGGGGTTTAATTGTAAACAAAGTTAATTAATAAAGAGAGTCTCCAATACTAGTTGGTATTGGACGTGGATTAGCCACTAGAATAGAGGATAGGGGCTGAACCACGTAAAAATTCCTTATGTTCATGTGCTTGCTTATTGTGCTAAATTATCTTTGACAACCCGAGAATTTTGAATATTTTTAAAATTTTTATTTATTGATTTAAGGTTTAAAATTAGAACCCAGACAGAAAAATAGTGTATGCGTGTGATATTTTTAAGATGGAATTTTGAGGATTTCAAAATTCTGTGAATAATTTAGGTGAATTATTCAGGATTAAGAAATACGTGAATATGTTCTGTGTATATGTGTACAGTATGTGGTTAAGGGTCAAGGGTTGACCAGATAATTGATATCTGTAACAAACCCTATGTATATATTAAGAACGTCAACGTTCGGTTAGAAAACCATAGCGATTAACAAGAAACCCTAGAAATCGGTTCTGGAAACCTTAATTTCAGTTCCAGGAATCTGAAACCCTAATTCGGTGCATGAAACCCTAAATTGGGAAATTAGTGGCGTAAGTGTTATTTATTATAATATTAATTAGGGAAAAGCTTAACTATTAGCAAACCCTAATTTCACATTTTGAAAATCCTAATTTCTAGGTTAGAAACCCTAATTTTATAATTCGGGAAAACGAAAGTGTTAATTTAATACTTTTAATGTTAATTAGGATATATTAATTCTAATTTCAAGTTATGTAATTAGAAAACCTTAATCTAATTACAATATGTAATTTCTAAATTAGAAAATTTATTTTTTCTATTAGAAACCCTAATTAGTGGATTATAAACCCTAATCCGTGATTTTGACCCTAATTGCTAAATTAGCGATTTTAATTAAAAAATGTTAATCCTAATTAGCAAGCTTAATTTGTGATTAAGAAATTTTAATATAATTAGAAAATCCTAATTATAATTTAGAAATATTAATTTTCTATTTTTAAAACCTAAATTGGAAATTTTAGAAAAATAAATTTTAAACCCTAAGGGTTTCAAACCCTAAGAACTAAATTGTTTCAAACCCTAAACCCTAAGGGTTTGATCTAATGTCCATAATGCCATTAAATTAAAAATGGAAATGACAAAATCACCCTTTGTTGTATAATTGAAGGTTTCTTGTAAATCTTGCCATATATTTGGTTGGTGAGCAACTACACCTACTCCATGTGCCTTAAATGACAGCAATTCAGCCACATTAACAGCCATATGCATTGCATTATCATTTATATAGATTAAAATTAAGAAAAAAGTCTCACTTTCCATTTTTATTTTGTCCAAGTCCCTTCTCTCTCTATATTTTCGAATCTTAGAGTGAGAGAGTGCGAGAAAACAAGCCAAGATCATGTATCAAAACACCAAGAACAGATCATGAAGTCAGAAATCATGAATCAAAGCTTAAAGTGGTAAAGAACCCTAAATTTTAAAATCTTATGATTTGATGTTAGTTGTTGTAATTTATTGGTTAGATATGTGTAATAGGGTGTCTATAAGTGATCTGGGTTGATAGATCATGGATCTATAACACTTAGAGGCACGAATCAAGCATTTTTAGAAATCTGGAAATTTCGAAAAAAATGGCCTGACAGTCAAATGTCAGAGCCTCTAAATCTCTATGTGTTATATATTTTATGTGTTTTATGCTTTAGATCTGTTCTATGCCATGTGGTCTACGATCTTAAATTGAAAACAGGGTCATAGCATGTCTGGATTTCGTTTTATATGTGGTCAAAAGGCGTTGACCGAGCTCGACTGACTGTTTCTGGGTAACCCAGTTTGCCCAGAAAAGTCTGACAGCCAATTTGCAGGGCCTTGATCTTACTTTGTGTTAGTGTTTAGTCCATTTCGTTGTTTGATATTTGTAGTCTGTTGGGTAAGCTGCATACTAAAGGTTTTAGATCAACCAGAACCGTAGCTGAATCGTAGTAATCAGCAGTCAAACTTACGTTGACCAACTGGCCGGAAGTAGAATCTGGGAAACCCAGATCTTCATGAACGTGTATTTTTGTCAGAGTTTGACCGGCTCAAATCTGTCTTGGGTAATGTTTTTGTTATGATTTAGTGTTATAAACTTGTACACTGCCATTAATACTACTGTAAGACCCCAACTTATTAATGAATAAAATCAAATTTTCTCTAAATATTATTGTGAATAATAAGGGGTTAATTTGATATAATACTTTGGTTATGGGTGAAATGTGCAAATTTTACAAAATAAGCAAGTGGTTATAAAATATTCATTTTGTCGGGGAATATTCGTTTGGTCGTGGAATATTCTTGCTGTCGGGGAATATTCGTACGACGGCGCAGCCTTGTGTGGGCCCCATAACGGAAAGCGATTGGATGAAGAAAACGACAAGTATAAGTTGTTTATTAATAACAGCGTAGTTGTTACCGTTAACACTGTTGAAATACCCGGTGGTTAAAAATACAGTAATAACGCGTGGTTGCACAGTAGCACACGGATTGCACAGTATAGTTGAATTATTGATTCGTACGTAAGAAGGCACTACTCAATAATTGTTACAGTGATTACTGTTCAATATTTTATTTTATTGATTCAATAATTGCTGCATTGATATTTCATATTATTGTTGTTTCAATAATTGTTACTGCACAGTATTTTCCATTATCAGATCAATAATTCATATTATTTGAATAATATTATTAGATAACATTATTGACAATGTCTAGAAAGTTCTGTCTAAGGAGAGGTTTGGTCATCTAATTGCGCGCCAGTAAGGAGAAATCCTTATTGGAAAGCCCCCTCTTTCCTGGGAACGGCCTGGTTGTCATAAATGTGATTCTGTAATATTATTTGTGAATAATTAATTATTGATTCATATGATAAGGAAATATTTATTTTATGTGGATATAAATGAGGGATATTTTTTTTTGGTTAAAAATGAAGGAGTTAATGTTGAGGTTTTTATCCATATTTTTGTCGGAATGGAGGTATTAAAAATCAGGGTTTTTGAGATATTTTGCGGGGGTTATAATTTTTAATCCGACCGTTGGATCGTGGTAATTTTTGGATATGTTATACATATATAAGTTGAGTATATGTCCACAAATTTTGAACCGTTAAAAATGAACGTATGATTTATTACGAATTTTACAAGATGACTGGTTCAGAAATTGTTGAATTTTCGGAGTTTATCATTTTGGTGGAAAATTCTAGAATTGGTGGGCCCCACTTGTGGTTGGTGAAGAAATGTGCTGAATTATATTTCAAATGTGGTGGGTGGGAATAGTAGCAGGTAAAGCCATCAGGTTGCAGGTCAAACCTACCAAAATTTTCCTATAAATAGAGGGCTAAGTTAGAATTGAAAATCACACCAGAAACAAGTTTTCTCTCTTTCTCTCTCTAGATTATTGAGTGTATTTTGTGAGTATTTAGATACTTTGAGAGTTTCTATTCATCAGAGCAAGTTTCTTTCAGCCTTATACCGGTATTCCGACCAGAAGTACTGATATTTTGAGGTAAGGGATATTATTTTCTTCTTAAATGATATTATTTTCTTCAATATCATTATGCTGAAATATTGATATGAGTTTTTATCAAATTTGGAACTTTTTGTGTCGGGGGTTACTATTCACGTATACGGCACTATTCACGTATACGGCACTATTCACGAATACGGCACTATTCACCGAAAAATAAAATTTTCCCTTTTTGTCCAAGATGTCTATTATGGTTACTATCTTTGATTGTATCCATGTTTTGATCTTTATTTTTGAATTCTGCTTCACAATTGATTATTATGAAGTATTATTGATCTTGGATAAACTGTTATACGAATCCCTACTATTTGTCCTTCTGTCTCATTGGATTCGTTCTCTTTAAGATATTTTTCATCATCCTCAGTCCTAAATGATGATATTACTGAATATCTTTGGCCTGTAGTGCAAAGATGTATAATTACTTGATGAATATCTTTGGCCTGTAGTGCAAAGATGAACAGGTGTTGAGATGAACATGACCGACTGATGATACAAATGAATATCTTTGGCCTGTAGTGCAAAGATGAATATTTGATTAAAGATGATTATTAATTGATGTTACAGGGATAAAATATTGATGATGGACTTTTAAATCTTAGAAGATAGTAGAATTCTTTCTCTACTTGACTCTTCTAATGGTTTGCTGTTTCCGCTGCAGTTGTTGATCTAAAACTTGTTGTCGATTATATTCTATCAGATTTTTCCCTGTTGAAGACTAACGATAATTTGTTTGTATATTATCTTAGTCATAATATTCTTTACTGGGCTAGTTGAGCTCACCCTTTTCCTTTTTGTTCCATTTTTCTTCTCAGGAGGTGAGAACATAGCAGGATCTAGTCGGGGTATGGAGTGATGGTTCTAGAAAGATGTTTTAGCAGTCCTCACTATTTCTGTAAAATAGTGTTTGAATAATTGTAATGAGGATTTATTTGAGTGTGGATATTGTCTAGAAGACAATATTTGTATTTAAACTCACAGTATGTGTTGTCGTATTTTGCACGACAATTGTATTATTGAAGTTGTAGTTGCTTTCTGTACCATGTATTTGGCGACTCAGAATGGGTGTTGTATACCTATTTTGGGGGCGTCACAGTTGGTATCAGAGCTTAGGGATATGATCCCTGGCTGAGATGTGAGACAAGAACTAGGAGGGGAGAGACGGGGAATTCCTTCGCTAGTATGACCTGACTAAGTTTATTTGGTGTTTATTTGGTCGGTCAGAGTATAGGGATAATATATGACATGACTATTAACCCTTGTTTTATGGCAGTATTTAAGAATGGCAGCTGAGAACGTTAATAATGGAGTAAATCAGACCGTGGAGACACCTTTGATCACTACCCAGGGGAACGTGCAACAGGAAGGCAATATTCCTCCTGTAAACAACGTTACCGAGCAAACGATGAATGATGGAATGTTTAGGAGCTTTTTGCAGTTCATGCAAAATCAGACGAGGGAGACTCGTGTGCAGAATACGGGTGGAAATGATAACAACGCGCGGTTTGTCACAGCTAAGCAGTTCAAAGAATTGGGACCACCAGAATTTAAGGGAAAGCCGGATCCGATCATGGCGGAAACGTGGGTCAAGCAAATTACCAAGATATTTGATGTCTTGGGATGCACGGAGGAACAGAAGGTTCCATTCGCCACATTTATGTTCCGCGGTGAGGCAGACTACTGGTGGGAGTCTGTGAAGCGTACCCAGCCTGACGCACTCAACATGTCCTGGGAAACATTTCAAAAACTGTTCAATGACAAGTACTTTCCTGAAAGTATTCGTCATATGAAGGAGGTTGAGTTTATTAGACTGGAACAAAACAACATGACGGTGTCCCAGTACGAGGCGAAGTTTGCAGAGTTATCCAGGTTTGCACCTCATTTGGTCGAAAATGAGGAACGAATGACGCGGATGTTTCTGAGAGGTTTAAAACCTGAGATTCGTCAATACCTTATCTCTCATAAATTTTCTCTGTATTCAGACGTTGTCAACAGGGCCCAATTATTAGAGAGAGATAATGAGTATACTCAACCGAGGGACCACAACCAGGGTCATACCGGTGACGGCAATCATCAGAGCGATGATAACCAACGAGGAGGGAAAAATACGAACAAAGGCGGTAACCACTCGGTGGTCATCGTGGCCATGATAATAGGAGAGGTGAGTCAAGTGGAAATTTCAGAAAGAGGAGATTCAACAATGACGGGAAGACATCAGCAGCAGCACCAGCACCAACAACAAATTTTAGGGGAGGAGAACGACCACCAGTTAGATGTTACAAATGCGGGAAAGAGGGACATATCAGCCCAAACTGTCCACAACAATCCAAGGTGTGTTACAACTGTGGGAAGGAAGGCCACATCGCTCGAGATTGTACTATAGCGAAACCAAGTTCAGCGGGAGTGGTGATTCCAAGGGCTGTCCCGGATAAGGCGAAATCAGCGGTTCCTGGAAGAGCGTTTGTCGTAACTGGCCAAAACGTGAGAAACCCGAACGAGGTGATCACGGGTAAGCTAATCTTGAATTCTTGCGAAGTTTATACTTTACTAGATACCGGTTCTACCCATTCTTTTATCTCTCCTGCTTGTGCTCAACGTTTAAACTTGACTCCGGAGAAATTGGACTTTAACTTATCTGTTGAAACTCCGTTGGGTGAAACCTTCGTTACATCTACAGTTTATAAATCTTGCATGATCCAAGTTGGCACTATCACATTACCTGTTGATCTTATCTCTTTAAAGATACTTGCTTTTGATGTGATTTTAGGAATTGATTGGTTAACCACTCATCATGCTAAAATTGATTGTTTTCGTAAGGTTGTTAGTTTTCATATTCCTAACCAACCTGTCATACGAATTCAAACTACTAAACCACTAAAATCAGTCACTGTCATATCAAGCCACAAAGCTATTCGTTTATTGAAAAACGGATGTCAAGCTTTCTTAGCCCATGTTATGGATTTGAACAAAGACAAGTCAGATTTGAATAATATTTCTATTGTTAGAGAATTTTCCGATGTATTTCCTGAAGAACTTCCCGGTCTACCCCCGGAACGAGAAATTGAATTCTTTATTGACCTTGAACCCGGTACAAAGCCCATTTCTAAAACCCCATATCGAATGGCTCCTATTGAACTTCAGGAGTTAAAAGTCCAACTACAGGAGTTGTTGGACATCGGTTTTATTCGTCCTAGTACGTCTCCTTGGGGTGCTCCTGTTTTATTCGTAAAGAAGAAAGACGGGAGTATGCGACTTTGTATTGACTATCGAGAATTGAACCATGTCACCATCAAGAATAGGTATCCGCTACCTCGCATTGATGACCTGTTTGACCAGTTGCAAGGAGCACAATTCTTTTCAAAGATCGATCTTCGTTCTGGATATCATCAGCTGAAGATTAAAACTGAGGATATTCCAAAGACTGCCTTCAGAACTCGGTACGGGCATTATGAATTCTTAGTAATGTCTTTTGGATTGACTAATGCTCCTGCTGCCTTCATGGATATGATGAACCGTGTATTCAAAGAATATTTGGATCAGTTCGTTGTTGTCTTTATTGATGACATCCTCATCTATTCCAAAAGCCGTGAAGATCATGAGCGCCATTTGAAGCTGGTACTGCAAAGGCTTCGTGAAAACAAGCTATATGCCAAACTGAAGAAATGCGAGTTCTGGCTTGAGGAAGTAGCATTCCTTGGGCACGTGGTGTCAAAACATGGAGTATCTGTCGACCCGGCGAAGATTGAAGCCATACAAAGTTGGGAGCAACCGAAGTCGGTAACCGAAGTACGTAGCTTTCTGGGCTTAGCTGGTTATTATCGGAGATTTGTGGAAGGATTTTCTCGAATCGCTACTCCGTTAACTCAGCTGACTCGGAAAGATACAAAATTCGTATGGAGTGAGGAATGCGAGAAGAGTTTCCAAGAACTCAAGAGGAGACTCATTTCGGCACCTGTTCTGACAATACCATCTGGTTCGGATGGATTTGTTATCTACAGCGATGCTTCAGGCAAAGGGTTAGGATGTGTTCTCATGCAACATGGGAAAGTCATAGCCTATGCCTCACGACAACTCAAAGAATATGAGAGGAATTATCCTACTCATGATTTGGAGTTGGCAGCAGTCGTTTTTGCGTTGAAGATCTGGAGACACTACCTGTATGGGGAGAAAGTGGAGATCTATACAGATCATAAAAGCCTCAAATATTTCTTCACCCAAAAGGAACTCAACATGCGGCAACGACGTTGGCTTGAGCTGTTGAAAGATTACGATCATACCATCCAATACCATCCTGGAAAAGCAAACGTAGTAGCTGACGCATTGAGTAGAAGATCATATGCGGGTACGAGTGCAATGTTTTTAACACAAAGGCCCATTTTGTATGACTTGCAAAGGATGGAGATAGAGATGAAGGCTCCAAGTACCCACATGATGATATCAAATATACGAGTAGAACCGACTTTAATCGATAAAGTTAAAGCTGCTCAAGCTACGGATATAGAGCTGATGCGTATGAAGAAGAAAGTGCAAGAAGGTGCTATTCCAGAAGCAAGAATCGATGAAGAAGGAATACTTCGAGTCAACTCCAGACTTTGTGTTCCTAACGATTTTGACTTGAAGCATAGAATAATGATGGAGGCACACAACACACCGTTTGCAATCCATCCTGGGAGTACCAAAATGTATCACGATCTTCGACATACATTTTGGTGGAGCAATATGAAAAGAGAGATCGCGGAGTTTATCTCGAGATGTTTAACTTGTCAACGTGTAAAAGCGGAGCATCAAGTACCAAAGGGTCCATTGCAACCACTTGAGATTCCGAAATGGAAGTGGGAACACATTACTATGGATTTTGTTACAGGTCTTCCCAAGGTTTCTCAAGGCATAGATGCGATTTGGGTTATTGTTGATAGATTAACCAAGTCCGCTCATTTCTTGCCGATACGTGAGACTTATTCCCTTGAACGTCTTGCTAGTATGTACGTGAACGAGATTGTGAGATTGCATGGCATGCCAGTATCCATAGTTTCGGATCGTGACCCAAGATTCACTTCACGATTTTGGGTTAGCTTGCAGAAAGCTATGGGCACGGATTTACGATTCAGTTCAGCATACCATCCTCAAACGGACGGACAATCAGAGAGGACTATTCAAACTCTTGAAGATCTATTAAGACTTTGTGTCTTAGATCTCAAAGGGAGTTGGGATAAGTACCTACCATTGGTGGAATTCTCCTACAACAACAGTTATCAGGCGAGCATAGGTATGGCTCCATTTGAGGCGTTGTATGGAAGAAAATGTCGTTCTCCAGTATGCTGGGACGAGGTGGGTGAAGCAACATTGTTGGGACCAGAATTGGTACGCATTACTACAGAGAAGATCCAAACGATTCGACAACGTATACAAACGGCACAGGATCGACAAAAGAGTTATGCGGATCTTCATCGGAAGGACGTGGAATTTAATATTGGGGATCATGTATTGTTACGTGTTGCACCATGGAAGGGAGTTACAAGATTTGGGAAGAGAGGAAAGCTCAATCCAAGATTTGTTGGTCCATTTGAGATTCTTGAGCGAATAGGAAATGTGGCATATAGACTCGCATTACCTCCAAGCATGTCTCGTGTTCATAATGTTTTTCACATATCTATGCTTCGTAAATATGTTAAAGACCCGAACCACATTATTGAGTTAGAACCAGACGAGATAGCTGAAGATTTAACGTACGAGGAGGTACCTGTTAAGATCTTGGATAGGAAAGAGCATGTCCTACGCACGAAGGTTATACCACAAGTTAAGGTTTTGTGGAGAAACCATGCTATTGAAGAAATGACCTGGGAGTTGGAATCAGAAATGAAAGCGAGGTATCCTCACCTTTTTGAAACATCAGGTACGTACGTCAATTTCGAGGACGAAATTTCATAAGGAGGGGAGGTTGTAAGACCCCAACTTATTAATGAATAAAATCAAATTTTCTCTAAATATTATTGTGAATAATAAGGGGTTAATTTGATATAATACTTTGGTTATGGGTGAAATGTGCAAATTTTGCAAAATAAGCAAGTGGTTATAAAATATTCATTTTGTCGGGGAATATTCGTTTGGTCGTGGAATATTCTTGCTGTCGGGGAATATTCGTACGACGGCGCAGCCTTGTGTGGGCCCCATAACGGAAAGCGATTGGATGAAGAAAACGACAAGTATAAGTTGTTTATAAATAACGGCGTAGTTGTTACCGTTAATACTGTTGAAATACCCGGTGGTTAAAAATACAGTAATAACGCGTGGTTGCACAGTAGCACACGGATTGCACAGTATAGTTGAATTATTGATTCGTACGTAAGAAGGCACTACTCAATAATTGTTACAGTGTTATTGTTCAATATTTTATTTTATTGATTCAATAATTGCTGCATTGATATTTTATATTATTGTTGTTTCAATAATTGTTGCTGCACAGTATTTTCCATTATCAGATCAATAATTCATATTATTTGAATAATATTATTAGATAACATTATTGGCAATGTCTAGAAAGTTCTGTCTAAGGAGAGGTTTGGTCATCTAATTGCGCGCCAGTAAGGAGAAATCCTTATTGGAAAGCCCCCTCTTTCCTGGGAACGGCCTGGTTGTCATAAATGTGATTCTGTAATATTATTTGTGAATAATTAATTATTGATTCATATGATAAGGAAATATTTATTTTATGTGGATATAAATGAGGGATATATTTTTTTGTGGTTAAAAATGAAGGAGTTAATGTTGAGGTTTTTATCCATATTTTTGTCGGAATGGAGGTATTAAAAATCAGGGTTTTTGAGATATTTTGCGGGGGTTATAATTTTTAATCCGACCGTTGGATCGTGGTAATTTTTGGATATGTTATACATATATAAGTTGAGTATATGTCCACAAATTTTGAACCGTTAAAAATGAACGTATGATTTATTACGAATTTTACAAGATGACTGGTTCAGAAATTGTTGAATTTTCGGAGTTTATCATTTTGGTGGAAAATTCTAGAATTGGTGGGCCCCACTTGTGGTTGGTGAAGAAATGTGCTGAATTATATTTCAAATGTGGTGGGTGGGAATAGTAGCAGGTAAAGCCATCAGGTTGCAGGTCAAACCTACCAAAATTTTCCTATAAATAGAGGGCTAAGTTAGAATTGAAAATCACACCAGAAACAAGTTTTCTCTCTTTCTCTCTCTAGATTATTGAGTGTATTTTGTGAGTATTTAGATACTTTGAGAGTTTCTATTCATCAGAGCAAGTTTCTTTCAGCCTTATACCGGTATTCCGACCAGAAGTACTGATATTTTGAGGTAAGGGATATTATTTTCTTCTTAAATGATATTATTTTCTTCAATATCATTATGCTGAAATATTGATATGAGTTTTTATCAAATTTGGAACTTTTTGTGTCGGGGGTTACTATTCACGTATACGGCACTATTCACGTATACGGCACTATTCACGAATACGGCACTATTCACCGAAAAATAAAATTTTCCCTTTTTGTCCAAGATGTCTATTATGGTTACTATCTTTGATTGTATCCATGTTTTGATCTTTATTTTTGAATTCTGCTTCACAATTGATTATTATGAAGTATTATTGATCTTGGATAAACTGTTATACGAATCCCTACTATTTGTCCTTCTGTCTCATTGGATTCGTTCTCTTTAAGATATTTTTCATCATCCTCAGTCCTAAATGATGATATTACTGAATATCTTTGGCCTGTAGTGCAAAGATGTATAATTACTTGATGAATATCTTTGGCCTGTAGTGCAAAGATGAACAGGTGTTGAGATGAACATGACCGACTGATGATACAAATGAATATCTTTGGCCTGTAGTGCAAAGATGAATATTTGGTTAAAGATGATTATTAATTGATGTTACAGGGATAAAATATTGATGATGGACTTTTAAATCTTAGAAGATAGTAGAATTCTTTCTCTACTTGACTCTTCTAATGGTTTGCTGTTTCCGCTGCAGTTGTTGATCTAAAACTTGTTGTCGATTATATTCTATCAGATTTTTCCCTGTTGAAGACTAACGATAATTTGTTTGTATATTATCTTAGTCATAATATTCTTTACTGGGCTAGTTGAGCTCACCCTTTTCCTTTTTGTTCCATTTTTCTTCTCAGGAGGTGAGAACATAGCAGGATCTAGTCGGGGTATGGAGTGATGGTTCTAGAAAGATGTTTTAGCAGTCCTCACTATTTCTGTAAAATAGTGTTTGAATAATTGTAATGAGGACTTATTTGAGTGTGGATATTGTCTAGAAGACAATATTTGTATTTAAACTCACAGTATGTGTTGTCGTATTTTGCACGACAATTGTAATAATAAAGTTGTAGTTATTTTCTGTACCATGTATTTGGCGACTCAGAATGGGTTGGATGGATTGGACCTATTTTGGGGGCGTCACAACTACAGTAATGAATCAATCAAACACCCTAAACAAGCTGGAGACGTGTAGATTAAAAGGACCAAAGTAGTACCTACGTCTGTTCTTCATTTTCTGGAAAACCCAGAATATGAAGAACGACGTTGTCAGACATTTTGCTATCTTAGATCTATCGGTGATGTTGTGTAATGGCCTTGAAATTTGTTTCAAATTGGAGTATTACACGAACACTACAACCTTAGAACCATAACCAGCTCAGATAGCAACACGATCAAAGTTAAAAGTGTGGTCAAAGTGTGTACCTTGAAACTGCCGATGCATTTCTGGGCTTGGTGAAGAACATGCCAAGAACACCTATAGCGACGGTTCTGTCGCTATAGGGTCCTTTAGTGACAATTTTAATTTCTAATTTCCAGAAATTATTAAATTAATTGAAATAAATAGATTTTAATTGCTAAAAATACTTAAAAATTTCTGAAAATTTATTTTAAATTCTGAAAAATAGTTTTTAATTATTTTAAGTATATTTCATAAATATTTGATATTTTTGGAATATAAATGGTATTTAATTTATTTAATTACAAAATTAAATAAATTATTTAAAAATGGTTTTAAATCATGAAAAATAAGATTAATGTATAAGAAAATATTTAAAGATATTTTCAGTGATTTTTAATATTTTGTGATGAATTTCATTAATAATTTAATATTAATGATAATTAATTTATTTAATAAATATATTAAATAAATTATGGAAAAATAGAATAAATGATTTATAAATCATATAAAAATAATTTAAGTGTTAGAAAAATATTTTAAGTTATAAAATATAACTTTTGATATTTTATCATGAAAATATTAATATTTTAATATTAATAGTAATTATCGGATAATGAATTTAAGTATTTAAAAATCATATAAATATGATTTTAAAGTATTAAAAATACTTTGATATATTATAAAAATATTATAATATTATGTGATGTATTTCATTAATATTTGCTAATAAATAAATATTAATTATTGTGGTATTTAATTTATTTAAATACGTTTTTAATGATTAAAAATTCGTAATAAATGATAATAATTATGTGAAAATTATTATGAGACTTAAAAAAATATTTTGACTGATATTAAAATTATCCGAGTTAATTGTTAACTGTTAAGTCAGAGTTTAATTGAATTTAGACTCGATAAAAGTCCGACTAGACCGCCAGGATGATAGTTTTGTGTCAGGTTCAACTCAGACTTTAATAGTTTGACTTGATACCGAGTTTTATGTGTGTTATAGAATGATAGGGTTATGTGTTATGTGTTTAGGTTATTCTATGTATATATATAATAGTATTATATTGTGATGATATTATTCTAATATTGGAGATCTATATTACTAATATTACGTCTTCGGATAAAGCGTTATAAATTACGTTGCGGTAATCAACGGTTCAGGCAAGTTTGTTTTTATTTAACTCTATTAAGAGTTGTTTCATTCAGATAAGCTTATGGTTAATCATTGTTGATTGCCATGTATAATTGTACTCTGTACATATTGCATGTATAAGTCAGGTATGAAAGGCTGATCACCTTCATTACCAGTTGGTTCAGATATATTTGTTCATGTATAATACTTGTTCAGTCATAAACTTGTTTCTGCTAGTTCATAATTATATTGTTGAATTATAGCCAGCTTATTATTCAAACTCTTTCAATCATGATATATCGTTATATTGTTGAAATTAAACTTGTTGGGAAATCATTATGCTTACCCTTGCTATATCATGATAAAACATTGCAGATTAAGACGAACGCGTCGGATTCAAGAAAAGGTCAAAGACAGTTCAAGCTTTAGTATAAGTATGCGATTAGTTTTGTAATAGTGTTGTTTGATAATAATGTTGTTATATGTTAGAAAAGTTATAAATGTGATTAAGTTAAGGTTACTCGACCTTGGAGAAAAGTATGAAAGTTTAATGTATAAACAATTTATGTTTATATCTTCCGCAAATAGTAATAGTTGTATAGAATGATCGAACCGGATCCGAGGTCATTTAGGACCTGGATTCGGGGCCCTCACATTATCTCATCATTCGGCTATCTATCCAGCAGGTTGCATTCTATATCTATAAATTTACAAAACTAATTAACAAATTATTTTCTCATAATCACATTCTGAAAAAGGCTAAGTCTCTAAATTAAGCATTTTAGAAAGTCTTACATCAACTCATCGTTGTGTCTTAACTTTTTAATCTATGAGGATTTAGAATCCAGCCTCCTGCATTGAATATCCAAAAGAATTTTTATTGAATCAAAAGTTTGACACCGTTTTGTTCCCACACTTATTCAACCCCCCTTCTAATTGTGCCTACTTAAATTTCATTTGGTATCAGAGCTTGACTCTACTTATCTTGGTCTTAAAGGTGACTTGTAGGGAAAGATTCTAGCATGGCACAACTTGGGAACATCATTCAAGAAGGTTAATCAACTGTTAGACCTCCACTACTTCATGGAGCTAAAAATTACAAATTATGGAAGTTTTGAATGACGATATTTCTTAAAAGAGACCCTTGGGAATGGTGGGTCGTGGAGAATGGTCCTATTATTCCAAGAAAAAAAGATGGCACTCCAAAGTCCTTAATGGAAATGGACTCAACCGAAACTCACATGGTCTCCTATGATTCAAAAGCAATGAAAACACTCTTTAGTGGACTGGTGCAATCCGAAAGTGACAAAGTTTCCTCATGCAACACGGCTAAGGAGATTTGGGATACTTTAAAAGTAAGCCACGAAGGTACATCGAAAGTAAGAGAAGTCAAGCTTAGTATGCTCATGCATGATTATGAAATGTTCAAGCTTGAGAAAGATGAAACTATCAACGAGGCACAAGCAAGGTTCCTAGTACTAATGAATTCCATGATGCTTCTTGATAAATCAATTCCACAAAGTGAGATCAATCGTAAGTTACTTCGGGCTATGCCCAAGAGGTTTGCTTCTAAAGTTACAACTCTTCAAGATTCTCCTAATATTTCTTCTATGAATACATTAACTCTATTTGGTGAGTTAGAAGAATTTGAACATCAATTAAGGAGATATGATGACGAGGAGGATACTCCTCGAAAGAAGGTTCTAGCTCTTATTGCAGGTGATGAAGAGGAGCTAGAGGACGATTCAGATGAGGAAATTGCAAAACTTTCAAAAAGGCTTAAAGGGTTGTTACAAAGAAAGATTAAGAGAAAGAATGCAATCACTTCAAACAAATTCAAGGGAAAGCAAAATGAAGACACTTTCTTTGAATGCGGACGCCCGGGCCATTTCAAAAATGATTGCTTCAAAATAACGAACAAAGGAAACCAAGCTACAAGGATAACAAAAGGAATAAAGCACTTATTACTTGGAGTGATGATGAGTCCGAAGTGGAATTTGATGCAAACAAAGAAATATCCCAAGTATGCTTCATGGGAGTTGGAAATGAATCAAGTGATGAATCGAGTGAGGTAACCATTTCTGATTATAATATCTTGAAACATGAAAATGAGAAACTAAGAGAAAAGAATGTATACTTAAAAGATTTAGCAAATACTTTATTGAATGAGGTTGATATATTAGTTGATGAAAAGAAAGAAGTTGAACAAGATACATCATCACTAGAAGAAAATATTTTAATTGCTAAAAATGATTTTTTAGAAAATCATAACAAATTTCTTTCCAACAAGGTTAATGATTTAAATAAAGAAGTTGAAAAATTAAACAAAGAAATAACAATGAGAGATGTTTGTATTGATGCTTTTAATGATGATTCTCATATTAAAAATCCTTCAACGAATGAACTACAAAAAGAAATAGACTCACTAAAATTATGTTTGGCTAATTTTGTCCAAGGGAAAGAAAACTTAACAGTTATGTTGGGTAAACAAAGACCTATCTTTGAAAAATAAGGAATTGGCTATAATCCAACACATAAAAAGAGTGATGTAAAAATTTTAAAATCTAAATCACATTTAAAATTAAATTATTGCTCTCCTTTCACTACTTGTAAAACATGTGGCTTAAAGGGACATTTAGATTGTTCATCAAATAAAAGGAATATGAAAGTTAAAAGTGTGTGGATTAAGAAAAGTGATTTGTATGTGACTAACCCAAAAGGACCCAAAAAGATATGGGTACCAAAAGGATGAATTTTTTATAGGTACATCTCAAAGCCAAAGGTCCTTATCAAAATAAACAGATTGAGTAAGCCAAAGGAGAAAACTGAATTCGTTAGTAAGAAGAAACAACAAACCATATTCTTAGAAAAGAAAGTTGAAATGTTGAAAGCAGCAAAGTATCTTAAATGTCATCCACCCGAGAATATTATTGAACATATTACTCCCAGATTTGAGTATGAGAACTACCTAAATCATGACAAGTTCAAACAAGTTCTAAGGGCTTGATACAAAAGGTTAAGTAAGTATCTCATCTCAAATGGTTTCACTCAAGGTAAAATCGATTCTATATTATTTAAGCATAAAAATAAAGATTTTATCATTATGCAAATATATGTATAATATTTGGTGCTACTAATAAGTTTCTTTGTGAGTTATTTTCTAAGTTTATGCAGAAGGAGTTCGACATGAACTTAATGGCAGAACTTAGCTATTTTTGTTTAGGACTCTAAATAAAGAAAATAAAGGATGACATATATATATATCAAATCAAATACACAAAAGAGTTGATCAAAAGGTTTGAGTTTGAGAAATCTAAATCAAAGGCTACACAAATGAGTACGTCAATTAAATTCACATCATATGATAAATGTATTGACGTAGAGGTAACTAACTATGAAGGTATGATTTCTTACTTGAATCTATGTGGTTAGCTTACGTTATTAAGAAAATATTTAAATCTTTTAATCACTTGGGTTAACAGAAAAGACTCTTAGACTCATATTTGCCAACCATTGTCAGTCCTTAAAAGCACCACGATTCTTTCTATGGGTATACATCATTTTTCAATGTCCTTCCTTTCTTTTTGATTAATGACAAAGGGGGAGAAAAATCATATGTTATTCTTTTTGATTGATGACAAAGGGGTAGAGAAATTATGATATGTTTTGTCTAATCATGCTGAAATAGATTGAGGTACAAGATGAGTGCATATTGAATATCTCTTGTCTAACTTTATGTTCTTATTCTATCATGTCAAGAATATTTTAATATATGCATGGTTTTAGGGGGAGTCATAATTATTATATTGTCATCATAAAAAAGGGGGATAATGTTGACTTGGTCATATTCCAACCTTAGGTTTTGATGATGACTTTCCAATTGTCCTAAAATGTTTACTCATGCACTTACAAGATATTAAAAGAATTCTTGAAGCTTTGACTTATTAAAGAATTGAAGACATGAAGGCTTGAAGAATTGCTTGAGTCATTAGGAAATAAATGTAAGATCCTAGCTTTAATTATTTCTCAATCAAGGCTCTAGGATTTGCATTGCATTGTATCATTAATTAATTGTGGAATAAATTAAAATGTTTAAGTAATTAAAGATTAATTATGAAAATATTTAATTAACCTTTCAAAATTAATAAGGATCAAATATTAATTAAATTAGAGTAATTTTTGAAAAGCTAATTTTGAAGTCTTCCCATAATTAAAGGATTTAATAAATCTATAGCACATATCTTGGGATTGATTTATTCATTATGTTTTCCATGATTTATTAATTGATTGAACTTTCCTTAAAATTTATTAAGCAAATCAAATTTTCATATCTTCATAATCAATTATCATGGATCAATAATTGGAGTAATTTTTGAAAAACTAATTTTGAAACATTCCCATAATTAAAGGAATTTATTTAAAATAGATTTTGATTCTTTATATAAATCTATACCATATATCTTGGAATTGAATTATTCATTATTTTTTCCATGATTTATTAATTGATAGAACTTTCCATAAAATTGATTAAGCAAATAAATATTCATATCTTGAGAATCAATTAGCATGGATCAATTAATTGGAGTAATTTTTGGAAAGCTAATTAGTGAGGGCATATAGAAATATATTGGGATTTCAAAAATATGGAAATATGTTTTTAATATTGATACTTCCCATAATTGATGGAGTTTATTAGCAAATGAGTTTTAAAAAGATCATTATCTATAATCAAGATTGTTTCCATAAATCTTGGGATATGGATTTTCCATTATTGGGTTTGCCATAAATCATGAAAGTAATTAATTATGGAACAAATTAATTGGAGGAGTATGGAATATTCAAATACTTTCCCTCCATATAATAAGTCTTTTAGTGCTGATAAAGTTGTCCAAATTGATATGCTCATCCAAAGGAAATCTTTCACATATGTCCGTGGGCTGAAAGTTCTTGATCCTCTTCATATAAATAAATCAAATTATGGTCTAGCATATCATCAATCTTATAAAATTGATTTATCTATATTCTCTCTAGCTCCAACTTTTCTAATTGGTCAATGACTAGAATATCAGAACTGATTTCTTTGAAAATGGGCAACTAGCAGTTCAAGAATATAAAAGGGATAGCTTGATCTTAATATCTTTATAAGGAGGACAAATATTTGGGATTTTAAGATATTGAGTTTTCTTATAAAATCCTTCTTTAAATATCCAAATTAGTTAGTATAACTGATTGCATAAATTGTAGGGATTTTGGTGATATAGTATTATCCTAATTAACGCCACTTCATGATTTATACTAACAAGATTATATCCTGCCCTTAATTGATGCCATTAAGGATTACCTAAATCATCTCTAAAACATAATGTTTTTCTAAAGGGATTAAATTGATTGGAGGGCAACAGTGATATATTAAGGCTATAAAATGCAAGGAGACATTGGTATGCTAAGGGAGAACACTGAATTCTATCCTTGCACTAATATACTTATAAGCTATTATTTCAAGTGCAACCATACAAGCTGCTGTGCAATTCTACTGACTATATTTTTAGCTACTTTGAGAACATCAAATTGGTCATATCTCTTCTATTCTTTATTCACTGCAATTAATCTTTGCACTAATATACTTGAAAGATATTTTATTATTTTGAGTGCAAGTATAAAAGCTGCTGGGTAATTAAATTGACTATATTTTCAACTAAGTCTCGTGAGCTTAAATCGGTGATATCTTTATCTTTCATATTGATCATTGCATTTTAGTTGAGCCTTGAATTGTTGATATAATTATTGCTTTGATCATAGTTTATTTTGTTGTCATATCTTTGATTAATTCTCTAAACATGTGGAAGACTAAGTTGTTAGTCTAAGGATTCTAATCCCGGTTGGATTAAGGCTTTTGCAAGCAAGTTCAAGGAAGCATAGGTGCTTAAGGGTGCATAGGTGCACGGAGAGCAAAGGTGCTCGGGGAGTATAAGTACTCAAAGGTTATGAAACTTGTCTTGTAAAGGGGTTTAATTGTAAATAAAGTTAATTAATAAAGACAGTCTCCAATACTAGTTGGTATTGGACGTGGATTAGGCCACTAGAATAGAGGATAAGGGCTAAACCACGTAAAAATTCCTTATGTTCATGTGATTGCTTATTGTGCTAAATTATCTTATCATTCGACTATCTATCCAGCAGGCTGCATTCTATATCTATAAATTTACAAAACTAATTTAGCAAATTGTTTTCACATAATCACATTCTGAAAAAGGCTAAGTCTCTAAATTAAGCATTTTAGGAAGTCTTACATCAACTCATCATCGTGTCTTAACTTTTTAATCTATAAGGATTTAGAATCCAGCCACCTGCATTGAATATCCAAAAGAATTTTTATTGAATCAAAAGTTTGACACCGTTTGTTCCCACACTTATTCAACCCCCCCTTCTAAGTGTGCCTACTTAAATTTCAAGGATCATTGAAGATTCAAAGCAGGAGCAAAAGAGGAGTCTCAAGACTACTGACAATAGATTCTATTCTCTTCTCTTCTCTTACTTCTATCTTTTAATGTTTATTCAGTTGTGGATTCTTGATTTTAATTCAATGACAATGAACTAAATTTCTTTTATTAAGATTTCAATTGAACCTTTTATGTCTATAAATTAGTTATTCGATTTATTCTAATTATTTGTGTAAAAGTGAATTTTTTAACTTATTTTGTGCTTATTGATTAATTGTTTGGCCAATAATTACCTTGTTACTCTAGAAGGAATTGAAAGAGGAGATCTAGGATTAGAACTGGGCATGATAACATGTGTTCTTAGTTATTTGCATGATGGATAATTAGGGTTGTGAAATGAATAGAAATATATGTTCACCGCATGTAACAAATAAGGAATTGGGATTGAAGGAGTTTAATTTATTTTTTTTGCTTAGGAATATAGCAAAATTAATCTGCATTAAATAGAAGTTAATTGATCACTTGGAAAAGGGCTTTTGACATTTGAGAATTCCTGTTAACAATTCAGTAGGCATAATAATTGGGATAATTGGATAATTGGTTTATAGTTCATAATTGGGGATATTGTAGTCTTAACCTTTATTTATTTGAATTCATTTATAAAGCAATTCAGTTTAATTAGTTAATTTAGTTTGCTTGATTTTAAAAATCATAAATTGCAGCTATTTAAATAAAATTGATTTGGTTAAGAGTTAGTATTTGGTAATTTTTATTAAATAATTTCTCGTGGGAACGAAACTTTTCTTATCACTTTATTACTTGTTGACCGTGTATACTTGCACGTATATTTTGATTGTGAAATCGATCAACAGTAGTACCCCAACATGAAAAGATTAAAATTTCAATAAGAGAGTTTAGACCAATATTTCAGTTAAATGATATTAGATGAAACACAAACCTCAAGGAATTTCTAATCATTTCATGAATTATAGAAGCAATAGTAAATTTAGATTTAGGAATATGAAATGAAATAATACAAGAAACTGCAAATGGATTTTCACCCGTCATGCGGTAATCTGCGTAGACAAATCATTTCCACAACTTAATAAAGAATGAATACGAAATGTTATTCACCAGGCATGCAGTAATCCGCGTAGACAAGTTATTTTCACAAATTAATAAGGAATGAATACAAAGGGTTATTCACCAGGCATGCGGTAGTCCGCATAGACATGTTATTCCCATAGATTAATAAGGATTGAATACGAAGGGTTATTCACCAGGCATGTGGTAGTCCGCGTAGACAGGTTATTCCCACAGATTAATAAAGAATGAATACGAAAGGTTATTCACCAGGCACATGGTAATCCGCGTAGACAGGTTATACCCACAGATTAATAAATGATGAATACGAAGGGTTAATCACCAGGCATACAGTAGTCAGCATAGACATGTTATTCCCACAGATTAATAAGGAATTGAATGATAACCCTTATGAGTATAAAAAAAATAACATCCTTTACGAATAAGAAAGAAATAATACCCCTTACCTTAGTAGGAGATTGGATAATGCGATAGTGTAGTAGCAGAATACTCTTCTTCTTTCTCTCTCTATATTTTCTCTCACTATAACTTGTGATTATAACTTTGCTCTTCAAAAATGGTAGGAAATAATGAATGGATGGAGAAGTATTTATAGGTTAGGAAAATGTGATAAATTACAAGGTTAATTATACTTTAGTACTTTCAACTTTACCTCTATTTTTAATTTAGTCCCTTAAGTATTATCAATCTTACATAACCTACCCTAATAGTACTTGCATGTGAATCAATAGTTCCTTGCATGTGAACTTATAGCAATTAATTGTTCATTTATCCGATTAATTACCCGTTTGGTCAATTTAACATCCAGAAATCAATTATAATCGAAATAAATGTTGATTTTCACTAACACTATTATTCCCAACATAATAAAAATATTTTTATCAACAATTATTCCTCATTAATATTATAACTCACAATATTGGAAACCAAATTCTTCCCAGGAAAGAAGGGACTTTCCGATAAGGATTTCTCCTTATTGACACGCAATTAAACCTAATCCCTTTCATCGACAGAACTTTCCAGACATTGTTAATAATGCAAATAATAATATGAATAATTGTGCAATCTCAATTATTAATTTAATAATATAAAATATTGTACAGATGATACTGTGACAATAATGGAATCAATAATATGAGATATTATACAGTAACGTACTACTGTGGCAATTATTGAATGAAACTGAGTGACTTCTTACGTAAGCATCAATAATCAGAGATACTGTGCAATATCGTGTGCTACTGTGCAACAACACGTATTACTGTACTACTTTGTCACCGGGTATTTTAACAGTTTAAAGGCAAAAGTTTTGCTGTTATTTTTATAAAAAGTTATTTTTGTCGCTTCTTATATCCGGCAGTTATTTCATTGTGAGGTCCACCAATGATTGCACCGTCGTATGATTATTCTCCGACAAAAAGAATATTTCCCGACCAAACGAATATTTTATGACAACTTGCTTACTTTGCAAAATTTTCACATATCACCCATAACTATAGCATTATATTAAATCAACACCTATACAAAATAATATATAGAGAAAATTAAATCTTTATTCATAAAAAGTTGGGGTCTTACACTAGTCCACTATTAGTCCGTTCTTTCATTCCTTTACACATAGGTTTGTATTTTCATTATTGGTTACACTTTTCATGCAATTTAAAAAGTAGTTTAACATATTTAAACTATATACACCCTTATCACTCCAAGATCCTTCCATGATCTTTCATTAAAAATTACATCCACCAACAAAACACTTCCTAACATACTAAAAAGCTTTTAAAAGAAAAAGATGAAGTAGATGGGTTATTGATTCTTACCTTCTTTGTTGTTGTTGTTGTTCTTCTTCTTCTTCTTCTTCTTTTTCTTCTTTTTCTTCTTCCAAGCTTAGATTAACTTTGATCTAGGTCTCTTCTTTCTCTCCTTAGGTTCGGCCCTCTCCTCTCTCTTTATCTAGTTTTTCATTTTCTTGCTCACTCTTTTCCCTCTCTACACTTATAAAGTGAAGTTGAATGAAATGGCTAAGTGTTGGATGATTAAATGAATCATCCTAAACTTAACCAAACGAATAATGAGTTAAGTTAATCTAACCTAAATTAAACTAAACTAAGCTAGACAACTTAAGGGCTTGTTTGGCTAGATTAATTGGTTGGAGGGAACAAAACATTAAATGTTTACTTCATTTGGATATAAAAACATTCAAAAATAGTAAGAGACTCACTCACTTGGTCCCCTTTCTAATCCATCTGCCCACTCCTCTCTCTGTCTCTCCTTTCCCACATTCAATTCACCACATATTTGAAATGCATGCAAATGAAACTTGATCATCAACTTATTTAGTAAGTGACACATGCCCCCCTCTTAGGTTATAACTCATTATTTTAGTCTTTTACTTTCCCTTATCTCATGTGCTAAATAACCCACACATGAACCATGGCCTTTTGCTCCAAGCATTAGGTTTAAACCCTAAGCTAGCTTGACCTTTGACTTAACCCTAAGCCAAGTTATTCTAACCCTTGACTCAACCCTAGCCTAACTTCTCTAAACCCTAAACTCAACCCTAGCCAAGCTTCTCTAAACCCTTGGCTCAACCCTAACCAAGCCTCTTTATACCTTTGGCTGAACCCTAGCGAACCCTTTTTCAATTCCTAACCAAGCCATTCAAACTAGGCTGTGTTAGACTAAAATTAATTTGATTTCTCATTTTCTTTTCAGTAATATTTTCTAACTTTTTCGGTTACGTTTTCGCAACATGCTCGGTTAGCCAAAAAATTGACTTTCAATTTTCAAAAATCCAATTTTGCCATTGTTCCCTCTTTCTCAAATAAATGCTAAGTCTCTCTTCGAAAAGTTAAAAAAACGAACTTGCGATCATTTTAGCTTGAATAGTGTTTTTACGATTTTTTCACGAAAAAACCTTTATTAGAGATTTCATATTTCCTTCTCAAATAAACACGTAATTTGAAATTTCGAAAATAAACGTTTATTAACATTTTCTGTGTTTTATGAATAATGTTTTTGCGTTTTTCTCAGAAAAATTTATTTTCTCCCAAAAACTCCAAACACTCATACATAGTCACGTAACACGTAAACTAGGTTATTAATCGACCTAAAAACTCTTAACACACAATTTATCTTATCAAAATATTTATTTTATTTTATACATATTAAAAATCTTATTACAAAAATAATTTACAATCTCGATCGTTACATGTATAACACGATAACTCTCTCAAACACAATTTTACTATTTTAAAATTATAGGATGCAAAGTGTGAAAGTAGTATGCACACAAGTCAATCATATTTAATGATAAAGTATATACTTTGTAATAATCTTATTCATTTATTAATAAAAGAATTATTTATTAAATGTTTTAATTTATCTATGTAACGACCCCAAAATCCATATAATTTAAATCTCAACTCCGGTCGTTAACCATACATTTAATCTCTAATTTTACATCCTTATTCGATATTAAAAATACTAAAATTGCGGAGTATTTAAAACGTTTATACATTTCCATACAATTTAAATCTCAACTTCGGTCGTTAACCATACATTTAATATCTAATTTTACATCCTTATTCGATATTAAAAACACTAAAATTGTGGAACATTTAAAACGTTTATACATTTCCTTCTTTCTTACCCTGAATTGCAACCTTTATATTACATCTCTTTGATTCAATCTTATATCATGAATCGCTACAACAAAATGACTATCCAAAGTCTTACATTATCACTAAATATTCATATACATTGGATATCTCAACTTACAATTCAACAACATGTTACGTTCAAAATATGAAATACATTTCTCATAAAACATAAGTAATCTTCGTGAATATAGATCTCTATAACTCACTTAGCACATATCGTTACCTAAAAATCTCGACCTGCAAAAGTGGTTATTTGCAAGAGTGAGCTCGACAGCCCAGCAAAATCTAACAGTTTTCATGCATCACATAGCACATAATAACATGCTCGATATACATTTCATAATAATTAAAGAAACATAGCATACATGCTTTTAATTTACATAGCAAATATAAAGGTTGAGTTCCTTACTCAATCATCATTACTTAGCCAAAATAATGCAGTCATATATTGACTTTAACATTTCATGATTTTAACATGTATAACATATCATGCAATTTAAAATAGTTCATCAAATCCACGTAGAAAATAGGAACCGAAAGACTTGCCTTGATCGTTGTTTACCAATAACAATTTAACAGCTTCCAGTTATCTGCACTTCACGTGCCCTACACAATTATATAATCATACACATCAACTATTAGTCACATAACAACACATAGTACTTGTAATTTAAACTTTACTCTACGCCTCATAACCCTTCCTATCATAAATACACAATGTTCAACTTAATTGAGTTAACCTTTCGACTTATAACTCACTATGTTTCTTCTTAGTCAAACTCGAAGTTCATTCAAGTGCTTAAGTCTTGCTAGGACTACTTATTGGTTTTATATGAAACCCATTTCATATCCTATAATATTCATTTCAATTGAATTAAAACACTTTTTAAGTTCGTTAACACTTGGCACGACGTTTCGACGTTCATTCATCACACGCCCAATTTGCTTCGCTTGTGTGTCCTTACTATGCTTCAATAACTT
This sequence comes from Panax notoginseng, assembly GCA_016801055.1. Lineage (NCBI taxonomy): Eukaryota > Viridiplantae > Streptophyta > Magnoliopsida > Apiales > Araliaceae > Panax > Panax notoginseng. Next base: position 141,604,277 of record CM029017.1, read on the forward strand.
ATCTAATACATCATTTATTAATGTTAAGCATCATTATAGTTACTAACATTCAAGTTTTATGACTTAGAATATCATCTTTTATGATCAGAAGCACTACACATGCATATGTGCATGCCCGACGCCCTCCGATTGCCCCCGAAAACACAACAGTCCTAAAGATGACCATTTTGACTACTGTTACAGACCTCAAATTGAAAAACTTGTGGAACAAAAGTTGTAGGTCTGCTCGTCCTCGTTCCGGATCATCTTGAATCAACTAAATCGGAGTTTGTATGAGAAAGATATGGCCGTTTTACTACATGAGGCCAAAAATGTCCAACTCAGACTTTTGTTCCGGAGCCGCGGCGCGAGAACTAGGCTATACAGTGGCGCCGCAGCGCGAGATTGGCGCTGGGGCGCGAATTTCAGCGCTGGGGTGCTAACTTTTGGCGCCGGGGAGCGAATTTTGACGCCGAGGCGCGAATTTTGGCGCTGGGCTCCATTTTTGGCGCTGGGGAGCCAAAAACTAACAGAACCAAGCATGAAGACCATTTTTTGGTCTGTTTAAGAAATTCTACCAACTAATTACATACATATAATTGATGTAATTTACACATAAATGTTAACAATCATCTATATACCAATTACCCACCACTAATCAACAATATCATAAACTAATTCTTTGAAAACACTATTTTTTTAAAACAAAAACTCCATTGTTGATATTCTTGACACAGTGAGCACTGTAATCATAGTTATAAAATAATTTGATTTATTCTAATTATATTCTATTAAATTCTTACCCAATTCATATAATCACAGTTCAATTTCATGATTATCATACAATACAAGTATAATATTTGGTACTCTGCAAACCACGTTTATACATATATGTTCACTGTAATTTCACTTCCTTTTTCTTTAACACGTAATTAACATGAAATCTTATAAGCATACTACACATACAATCATATATCTATATATGCCAGTATAACAATTACAAAAACATAGTTTTACAAGAATTTTGTAAAAACCTTCTACTCAGTGAAAAAGAAATACACAGAGACATATAAATTATATGTGTATCTAGTATTAAGGTCATAGACATACCTTTTGTTGTTAAGAAATTCGTGTTAAACTCTAATAATAACTTGAAGAACTCAGCTCTTGTTGCTTCTCTTTCTCAGACTCTCTCAAACCTTTCTGAACTTTTCCTTTCTCTGTAGCTTTTCTTAGGCTTAAGCCAAACAATATACGTAAAACCAAATAAACTAAAACTCAAACGTACGAAACTGCCATATACTTAATAACCCTATTAAAATATCAGTTACCAAATATATTATATATTATTTATATTTTGTTTAATTTAATTTATATTACTAATAAATCAAATTTAAAAATCCAAATGCCATAGGGCTTTGTTTGGCAAAATTATTTAAAATTAAAGACTTAATATATATAAGCCTTGTTTGGCAAAACTAAATTAAAATTACTTTAATTTATTTTAATAACTAATTATAATATAGTTATTTGTCACACTTCTAATTAATTAAGTTTTCATACTTAATTTAATTAATTCTAATAACAATTTGTTGCATAATATAATAATTTATTTAATCATTATAAACTTTCTAACTTAATTATTAAATTAAATTAGATTACTATTTCAAAATAATTACTTTTCTTAACTCATTAATTATTTATTAAACAAATAAATAATCAAATCACATCAAATCAATTAAACAAATATTTATTCAACGATAAACACATCCATTAAATATTTATATAATTTAATAAATATTTAAATATTATAATTAAAAATCTGGATTGTTACATCATTTCCTCCTTACAAGTATTCTGTCCTCAGAATCACAACTCAAATCACTCATTCGTTACAATCTTCCCTACTTACAAAGATTCTGTCCCCAGAATCGAAGACACAAATTAAACAAATAACTCAGAGTAATCTTTCATCATTTTATCTAAATATAGGTTTTATATTTCATACTACATTCATTACTTTAACGAATTCTAGGTTTTATTTCATAACCTTCACTTGAACTCAATTATATTCTGAGTATTATATTCTTAACCCATTCAGTTCCTTTTCTAAGGATCGTTATCATCAACACTCGAGATATTACAATCTACATGGTGTTGTTTTATAATATGTGATAAACCAATAGTTTTGAACAATACTTTTAGAATTATGATTGAAAGGTCAATAATAATCTAGAAAGGGGGGGTTGGATAGATTATTACCAGTTAAAAATTATATTTAGACCCTTTTTGAATTTTTAGTTATTAATTAGCAGTTTTAGCAATTAGCATTTGAAATCCTCGATCGAGTAGGAACTGTGGCCTATAGACTCGCTTTACTGCCAAGTATATCGCGTGTTCATAATATTTTTCACGAATCGATGTTACGTAATGGATGACCCGAACCATATTATTGAATTAGAATTAGACGAGATAGCTGAAGATTTAACGTATGAGAAGATACGTGTTAAAATCTTGGATAAGAAGGATCATATTCGACACTCAAAGGTTATACCTCAAGAGTTAGAATCTGAAATGAAGTCAAGGTATCCTCACCTCTTCGGCATACCAGGTACGTACGTAAATTTCGAGGGCAAAATTTCATAAGGAGGGGAGATTATAAGACCCCGAAATTTATGAAATGAAAGTATTCAATTTTCTTATAATTATTATTTTTTTCGTAATTAGTTAAATTGATAAAAGGTTAAAGTTAAGGGTGATATGTGAAAATTTTTGCAAAGTATGCAAGTTGTTATAAAATATTTGTTTGGTCGGGGGAATATTCATTTTGTCGGGGAATATCTGTACGACGACACAATCATTGGTGGACCCCACAACGAAAGTATTATCGTAGTAAGAAAACGACAGAATTATCATTTTATAAAAATAACGGCGAAAGTGTTACCGTTAAAAATATTGAACTATCCGGTAGTAAAAGTACAGTAATACGCGTGGTTATATAATAGCACACGGTATTGATTATTGATGCTTACGTGAGAAGTCACTCAGCTATATTCAATTATTACTACAATAATTGTTGCATCATATCTCTCATATTATTGATTCAATTATTGTCACAGTATCATCTGCATAATATGTTATATTATTAAATCAATAATTGAGACGATAAAGTTTTTCATATTATTATTTGCAATATTGACAATGTCTAGAAGTTCTGTCAAGGAGAGGTTTGGTCACCTAATTGCGCGCCAATAAGGAGAAATCCTTATCGAAAAACCCCCTCTTTCCTGGGAATGATCTGGTTATTAAATATTGTGAGTTATGATATTAATGATGAATAAGTTCGTGTTGATTAAAGATGAAATTGATGGCTCCATTGTGTGGGAATTATTAGTGTTAATGGAAATCGACATTTATTTCGATAATAATTAATGTCTGGAGGTTATATTGACCAATCGGGTAATTAACCGAATAAATGAGCAATTAATTGCTATTAATTCACATGCTTATAACTATGTGTTCACATGTATATACTATTGATTCACATGATTTACTATTAGGGGAGTTGGTGCAAGATTGATAATACTTGCATGACTAAATTAAAAATAAAAGTATAGATGAAGGTACTATACTGTAATTAATTTTTTCACATGATTATACTATTAAGTCACATGAATGAACTATTAATTCACATGATTTACTATTAGAGGAGGTGGTAAAATTTTGATAATACTTGCAGGATTAAATTAAAAATGAAGAAAAATAGGGAGGTATTATACTTTAATATTTCGAGCCCCAAAATGTGCAATTATTGAAACTATATTTTTCTATAAATAGAAGCTCATTCTTCCTTCATTTCTCACAAATTCACTAAGTCTCACAAGTGCAATTATTATAGAAAGAAATTATAGAGAGAAAGAAGAAGAGAAGTCTGCTACCTCACTACTCCAGTATCCAGTCTTCTTCTGAGGTAAGGGATATTATTTATTGTATTGGTAAGGGGTATTATTTTTTTCGTATTCATGAAGAGAGCTATTGTTATTCCATTCCTTTATTATTATGTTGGAATAACCTGTCTATGCGAAGTACTGCATACATACTGAAATTCTTCTGTTATTCCATTATTTATTATTATGTTAGAATAACCTGTCTGTACGGTCTATCGCATGCCTGGTGAATTTTGTTGTTATTCCATTCTTTATTATTCTGTTGGAATATCCTATCTGTGCGGATTACGCATGACCTGGTTCCATTCTTTATTATTCTGTTGAAATATCATGTTTGTGCGGATTACGCATGACCTGGTTCCATTCTTTATTATTCTGTTGGAATATCCTGTTTGTGCGGGTTACGTATGACCTAGTTCCATTCTTTATCATTCTGTGGGAATAACCTGTCTGTGCGGATTACGCAAGCCGGGTGAATTCTTCGGTTATTCCATTCTTTACTATTCTATTAGAATAACCTGTCTATGTGGATTACCGCATGCATGGTTAATGATCCTTCGTATTCATTCCTTATTAAATTGTAAAAATGATCTGTCTACGTGGATTACCGCATGGCGGGCAAAAATCCATTTGCTGTTTCATATATTCTATTATACTCAGTTAGTTAAAGTTTTGGCTTCTATACTCCATGAAATTAGTGAAATATCCTTGATATTTGCGCTTCATACAGTATCTTTACATGGAAATATTCTTCTGAGCATTCTTGAATTTTACTCCACAAAGCAGTATCACGTTGATAATTTGGACATTATTGATTTCAGGATAAATTTACTTATACATCTTTAAAATTTATTCTTGAACTTGTTTTATTGAATTATTATGTCATTGTCATTATCCTCATTCTTATATTGTGATGAAATTCATCTTTGGCTTACGTGCATAAATGGACTTGGTATGATTATGACCAGGGATCATTCGGTATAATCATGACAATGTTATAAATGATGTGGTAAAAGCCCTCAGTGGCATGTAGTGCATTGATGGACAGTTTTTGGTATGATTATGACCAGGGATTATTCGGTATATTCATGACCACTGATGATTTAATGAATATCTTTGGCCCGTAGTGCAGGGATGATTCGATGATGTGGTTTATTTATTAAGCTGAGTCTCAGTGATAAAAATTGATGAAAATATTTTAAATAATAGAAGATAGTAGATATCATGCTCTACTTGACTTTTCTAATGGATTGCTTATTCCGCTGCAGTTAAACTTGTTGTATATTATATTCTATCAGTTGTTATACTGTTGGAGGCTAAGGATAATTTATTCTGCATTATCTTAGTCATAATATTTCTTACTGGGCTAGTTGAGCTCACCCTTTCTTTCATTATTCTCTTCAGGAAATGAGAATATAGCTGGATCTAGTCGGGCAATGGATTCACGGTCCAGATGGTTGCATTAGTAGTCCTCACTATTCTGTGAAATAGTGTGACAATAAATGTAATGAGGACTTATTTTGAGTTTGAATACTGTCTAGATGACAATATTTGTATTAAAACTCACAACTCATGTTGTATAATTAAGTTTGTATTTGTATTCTGTACCATATATTTGGCGACTCAAGATGAGTGATGTATACCTGTTTTGGGGGCGTCACACTAAGTGTGGGGGAATTTAATGAGTGCATAGTATTCATTTATTTTGATTCCTTTGTGTTTAGTTTTATTGCATTTTTCATGTTTATATGAGCTTATTAAGTTGTTTAATGATTTTAGGAAGAATTGGAGCTAAAATGAGGAAAAAGAGAAAATTATAGGGTTTTTAGCATTAAGTTGGATGTATGTTCTTGGCTTGGGATTTAGATTTTTTGTAGATCTCTTCCTTAGCTTTACGAAAAATCTTGAATCGTCCCAATCGGAGTTCATATAAAAAAGTTATGATCTTTTTACCAAACGAAAGTTGAACCTCAAAGTTTGGAAGTTGCAATTTGCATAGCAGTCACTTGGAGCCTGATTTCGACCTTGATCCAGCCAGAATCTTTCAAATCTCATAGAAGTAAAGTTACAGATATCGTCGAGAGCTTCGATTTGATAGGTAGCAGGCCCTGTAACTCCTCCGGATCAAAAGTTATGGTCATTTTACCAAAGGATGTCGCATCAGGAAATGGAAATTCGCCCCAGTGAATTTGAGCGTGAAAATTGGAAAATCTTGGATTTTTGAAAAGTTTGTAATTACTGATTTTGGCAGACTTCTACATGAAATTGGATTGATATTTCTATTAGATTTAAGAATATCTTTAGATTAAGATTTATTTCTAAATTAGATTCTATTTCTTTATGGAAACTAGTTATGATTTGTAATTCTTTTTAGGATTTGGATTTCTAATTTCCATAGGATTTAGGATTTTGTCTAGCTCTATAAATAGAGGATGATAGTCAGGGTTTTAATTCATTCAATTATCAACTATCATCTATTGGAGTGAAGACTCAAGAGCAAGTCAGGCTAGTTCTTTTCATTCAGTTCTAAAGGGAGATGGAACCTTGTTACAAGTAATTGATTAATTGAGTATTATTATTTATTCCTTCTTGTTTGAAATTTCTTCTGATAATCTGTTTTCATTGATTGCATGCTAATTGATCTAATTAATTTGATATCGCCAATTAAATTAGTTTGATCATTATCATATGCTAGATTAAGATTAATATTACGTGTAATTGATATTTGTCTTCATCATAAGTAGCAACTTAGTAATACTAATTGTGGACAAGCTTTTGTGTATTGCTAAGATTATCAGAAAACAAGTTAAACAAATCGAGCTTATGTGTTTGTTACTTGGATTAGCCTAAATCTATATTTCTCAATGCTTCTATTATATTAAATCTAGAGAGCTTGTTTTAAGTTGTGTGCTAGTTAGAATCTGATGGAGAGCTTGTTCCATACAGTGATTATCTACGGGGAATTTCAGATAACAGAGCTTATTGTTATCTAGGGCTAATAGTTTCACTGAAGGAAAAATAATAATAACTTGATTAATTGATTGTTGTACTTAGTGAAACTGAACTGCAGAACTGAAGTTTTTGCAAATTTGGTTAACTTCATCATTAATTCTTGTTCTTTTAGTTTAAAAACAATATTCAAAACCCACATCTTTATTTTCTATCAAAATAATAGAATAAATATAAAATAAATCACTCTCTGTGGGATAGATCCTTGCTTACTACTGTACTGATTGTTTGAATTTGTAAAGTGAAAGTGAGGTTAATTTAGGAATGTAAACGATAGCTCCCAGGTACAACACGCCTCTATCGGATGTCCGGATTAAAAGTTATGAAGGTTCGAGCGAGCAACGCATTGCACGAGTGCACGTATTTCGAGATGATTGGATCCGCATGGCCCGGGGCAACCCGGGCAGCCGCGGGTAGACCCGCGGCCATCCGGTCTTTAAATGTGAGCTCTTGGTTGCTCATTTTAAAAAAAAAAGAAAAAGGAGAGAAAATTATGTCCATTTCAGCTTGTAAACACTTCTAGAGTGCTCTAAACTGAGTGATTCTTCTTTCTAAACACTTGTAAGCTCGTGTTTTGCTACATACTGGAATATACCGGTGGAAACCGAGTTTTTAGGCATCAAAATCTATCTGAAGTCTTCTTGGCAGCCCACTGTAAGATATTTCAGATTTTTAAGCTTTTTCTCACTTCTGTACATATATATCTACTAACGTTGACAGTCGCGTTATGTGGGTATGCCCGGATCGTCTACTTATATATATATATATATATATATATATATATATATATATATATATATATATATATATCTTTTTATCAAACTCTGTTTGATTTAGCCTGGATATAATTTCCGGTGCGTTTACTCACTATAAGAAAAACTGTTATTTCCGACAGAATTATTTTCCACGGAATTTATTCCGTCGAAAATAACTTATTTTCGATGGAAAATTTCGTGGGAAATAATTCCGTCGGAAATAATAGTCATTTTTAGTCCCCACTTGTTTTAGGCGAATAGAACTCCCCTTTGCCCCCTCACATATTCGATCTGTTGCAGAAAGAGAGAAAAAGAAAAGAAAAAATTTTGAAAAACCTCGTGCTCGATCTATTGCCTCCTCATCTCTTAATCTCTTGCTGCCTCATCATCCTCCCCCTCTCTCAATCTCCTCCACCTCACTACTCCCTTTCCCCTATCTCTCCTCCCACTTATTATTGCCTTAGTTTAGAAAAAAAAAGCCCCAATTTCGATTTCTACAATTTTTGGCGACAGCAACGGCGACTTCCTTTGCCTCATTGTCTTCCATTGTGTTCTTCTATTACCTGTAGTTAACGGTTAGTATTCAATTTGGCCATTTTTCCAATGTCACACACATTAACACGCACAATAGATTGTAATTTTGGTTTCACACACATATGCCCCAATTTTAGAATGTGTATGATATTATGTATATGAATTGATATTATGTGTATATATAATTGATTATATCATGTATATACAATGCAATTGTGGTGTATGAAATAAGATTCACGTTGCTAGGAAATGCTTAAACATATTAGCAAAGTGTTGTCATATTATTAAGGAGTTTTGAATGGATACTGCTTTGAATGGTATTTTTGAAGTTAAATGTAATGCAATTTTGTAATGGAAGACTATTATAGATATGTTTATTTTTGTTTTGATTATTCTCTTTAATAAGGATTATTGAAGGGAAATGCGGTATACCCATATCTATTTTTTATCAGTGTAGAAGTATATTTTCTAGGAGCTTTGATTAAAGATAAATCTGATTTGTATGTATATATGTTGGTATTTTCTTTATTCTTGATATTTAATTGGTTGTTTAAATTTTATGAAATGTCGATTCATGTAGCTGAATGAAATGGATTTATGATTATGAATGATTTTGTTGGCTTTACATGCTTATGTTACTATGTTACATGGTGACCTTAGTTGATAGTAAGTACACATTTGTTTCTGTTCTGTAGATGAGAAAAATAAATGGGTTAAGGGCTATCCCTGCTGCAAGTTTTTATTACAATGGTATATGTGGATGAACAAAATATGGAAGTCTAGTTTTGACATCTTTATTTGTTCATACTTCATATATATGGTGTTAAACTTGAAGAATGATGTTGGACCCAAATAGAGCAGTTTACTTTATTTATGCAAAGGACACTATAAAAGTATTGTTAATGCATCATGTTATTGGAATGAAAAATTTGAGCTTAAAAGAGTTGATGTTTCCCATCTGTTCCAGAAAAAGAAAGAAGAAATATCATATAGAGATTGGACTGTAGTGTGATTTTTAGGATGGGTGTGTTCCTCTTGAGAGTTGCTTGCCATAGGGTGATAAATCATCATAGAAGAACACAATAATGTTTGTTAAACATATTTATTTTCAGTGAGGCTCAACTATATTGGCAGGTCATGGCAACTAATAATGTTTTTTAGCTTCAGGAATTCACTAACTTTTAAGCCAATCTCCATTAATATTGTAATATTTGATTTCAAAAGATTAGTACAAGACTATCTTTGTGATATTTGTTTGTGTTGGATATTGTTATTTGTTTGTCTTTGATATTTGTTTATGTTGGATATTGTAGGGCATATATTTGTTTGAAAACATAGGAAAAATGAAAAAATAATTATTATTTTTTATTTTTTAAAAGGTTATTTCCGACGGAATTTTCCGTGGGAAATAACATAATTCCGTGGGAAATAACTTATTTCCGACGGAAATTCCGTCGGAAATATTTCGATAGAATTCTCGACAGACTTATTCCCGACGAGCTTTAATATGACTGAATTTCCGAGGAAATATTCCGTTGAAAATATTCTAATTCCAACGGAATAGGCTTAATTTCGACGGAATATTTCGTCAGAATTAATCTTTTTTCTTGTAGTGACTGCTTTTATATATATATATATATATATATATATATATATTTACAGCTTTTATATATATAACTGTTATTCAGTCTACGGGCTAGATTTGCCTAAATCTTGTTATTTCTCAATTTAACTGGTTCATGGTGATTAAACTGGAACCGTTGAAGCTGGAATTGTTTAGATTTACTCAAATCTAGTTCTTTTTCTAGCTTTTATCAGCATGCGGGCTAGATTTGCCTAAATCTGGCTATTTTTCACTTTTACCGGTTCATTGTGACTAAACTAAAACTGTTGAAGCTGGAATGCTTAGATTTACTCAAATCTGGCCCGTTTTCTAGCTTTTATACATATTGCTTTGTCATGTGAGCCTAGGAATCATATGATCACAAATTCAGCTCCTGAATCTAGATTCGGTTCCCGTGATGGACATTTTCAGCTGCATCCAGCTTGTAAATTATCTGCGGTGTCCGAATATCCTTAAATGGCTCTCATGCCCACAAGGAGTTCGGCACTGCAATGTATTTTATTTTCTCGAAGATGCCTCGCATCTCAAAAATAAAAGTAATCCAGCCGAACACATAATAAAATGGAAGTTTCAAATGCCTCAATTACTATTGAGCACAAGGGTTTAAAGAACCTGTTTTACAAAATATCATTGCTATATCTTGTTAAAATTAAACTTTTATACAAAAGTCAAACCCTTTGTATATAGGTGCCAACGAGGCATAACACTACTTCCAAATAACTACACATAGACCTAATTCACACACACACATACGCAGATAAAAGTTTAATGAAAAGTGGCAGTAACTGTGTTATCACAGAAGTCGGGGGGTACCTAACACATTCCCTCCACTTAATCAAGCCCCCGGACCCTAATGAATTTTAGTTTTGCAGACCAGTTAAACAGTGTCATATCACTAGGTCTTTGTGCAAACCTTTTCTCGGTTGAGTTGGTGCAACCATTTAAAAATAACTAACTGGCAACTCTTACAGTCAAATCGTCGACATATACATGTCAGACCTTTTCAAACTTATTTTTTTAAACAAATTTTACCTAACATGAGAACACCAAAAGACAAAAACAGAAAATGGACAAATAAAAATCCCAACGTCGACAGGTGGCGACTCTGCTGGGGACACCAGTAAGAGGGCTTAAGCCACTATTAAAAGCTTTTCAAAACTTTATCTGCATATGCATGGATGCTGCATTTACATTTGAATAAATGTGTACTAATGCTTTATTTACTGCACTTAGTGCTTCGCACCATATCTGCATGTGATATTAGTGCTTCGCACATGTCATCATTTCCATACGGTGAGATGCGATGAATGTGAATGTATGTTGTGTGGTCCCTCCACTAGGAGGCTATCCCGTCGGTGTTTGATTACTGGACTCGTAGGGAGACTAATTCCACGACGCTCGGGAAAGGCACCACCCAGATTTGCTCCAGTTGAAAGATCGGATTAACTTCCCATCCAGTAAATTGCGATGATCTGGGGACATTCATGCCAAAAAGCTGTAAGAGTAGCCTAATATAGGTCAGCCTCTGATAAACCAAACGCGGAGGGAAGTCTCTTCATACCTTCCCATTTCAATTACTTGTAATTTTAATTACTTGTAATTTCATTTTCCATGTCAATCTCAATATAATGGAAAATATAAAGGAATATGTGAACATGCATGTCAAGACTTGTCATTAAAACAACTGACATCCATTTTGCAGGATAATACTCCTAAAAAATGGACACATTACATAGCATGTAACATTTCCACGTTTTTCCAGACTAAACTACATAAGTCTTTTTGTAGGGAAACGATTGGTCCCATTACCCGTTCAAAGTCCAAAAAGGCACTAAGCCTACAGCCAGACATGGCTACAAGTGGTCAGCCTAGTCCTACTCCTGTCTCTCGCGAGTTCGAAAGATTAAGTAATTAAATTATAGAGTTGGATGTTCTACTTAGAGAATTACACAAATCAACTCAGGGTCCATAAATACCCATCCACACAGAACCCTATGCACATGGAGGAATCCAGGGTTCGGACAGAGAAGTTCCAGTACCTGAGTCTCAGACTAAGAAGATCAACAAAACCCCTAAAATCACCCATCTTAAAGAAGATCAAAACACCAGTGATATTCGGAAGAAGGTTCTACAAATGGAAGAGACCATTTGGTCCATCAAAGGGATTGGAACACACAAAAGTGTTTTATATTCAGACTTTTGCATCTTCCCTGGGGTTCATTATCCGGAGAAATTTAAGACTCCTGATTTTGAGAAATATGTTGGATTGGGAATCCTTACACCCACTTAAAAGTGTTCATTGGAGAGCTCGAATCCTATGTCGAGAATGAAAAGCTCATAATGCAGCTATTTCAGAAAAGTCTGACTAGAGAAGCCATAGCATGGTACACCAGATTGGATAACTCTAAAATTCACAGCTGGGAGGAGTTAGCCCATGCTTTCCTCAGTCAATACAGCTTTCAAACTCAGATGGCTCCAGACCGGTATCAAATTACCAAGGTCAAGATGTAGGGATTTCGGCACAAAAATGCACAGCGGAATATAAAAATTTACAAAATAATCTCTGAAACCCAAAACAGGATCCATGCGAAATAGAAATTAATTCAATGATTAGATATTATACCGATTATAGACAATTCTGAAATTTCTTTGAATCTCCAACATAATAAAACGGAACTGCGTCTCTACGGTATCCACACGAACGTCCCGCGAATCGTCACACGGTCTGCAGTAAAAGGAGACGCGGTACTAGCCACCAAGGATATGGATTTTCGAAACTTTTCTCTCTAGTCTCTCTCTAAAAACGGCTAGGGTTTTTTAGGTTAATGATCATTCCCTAAAATGGATGATATATCATATATATATATATATATATATATATAAAATTCGGATTTTTTTTAAGGTTTTTGATTAATTCATTTTTGACTACTATATATATATATATATATATATATATATTATATCTTATATCTTAATTAAGTCTTACTTAATTAGTATACATATATACAAATTATCCTATTAATTTAAATTTGCGGTTTAAATACTATTAATCATATTGACATATTTAAATCCTTACAATTTAAATTAATTCTCTTTTAATTACGTTCTATGTGTGTGACCCTATATGTTATTATTACGTTAGCAATAATTTTAAAATCATATTATAAAATTATAAATAGTGAGCGACATCTAGTATTGCATCACTACTACCCAAGTAATAATAAGATCGATGATTCGATGAAACCTTTTCGTGACCAATGTTTCAATGTAATTTAATCCTTTTAACCAAGACATCCTAGATTAAACTCGAGTCATGAAATGCGTCATATTCCTCATAATTTAATCTGAGTTTTCTTGATTAATGAGTAGACTATATGAAACAAATCACTATTTGAGCATGGCCATGCATTTCATAGTCCTACTCAATCAAGAGGCCTATGGATATCACCCCTAATATATAGGAGGGTTAAATTCCATCTAGATCACTCATATTGCTCACACGATTCATGATGTACCTAATAATCACCTTTATTGTCCACCCTATTAAAGGTGACCTTTGATGATATAAAAGTACATAAATTCCCGTGTAGTAATATAGTGATTTCAGGTCGGAGGATCATTACATCATTGTCACTATGAGAGTCACTAATGACACTTTGTATAATGTTCCACGTAGAATTCTCATGGTGGGTCTGTCTAGTACATCGTTCTCTAACATGTACCTATGTTTTAACTCAATATCTCATATATTTATGACCAATGAGATTTGGTCATCAGTAAATCCACATACTAGTCTTAATGCATCATTGTTGTCCCATCAATAATGATACCAGACTGTTAGAGTCTATGCCCTAGAGGCCAATTATTTGATATAATTGCTTAATGATATTATATTTGATTGAATAAATGAATGATTTTATTATAGTTTTATTTACTGTGTTATATAAATGTTAACATAATAAAATTCCTTAGAATAGTGATACAAATTATATAGTTTCAAGTATGTGACTTGAACATGAGATTATATAATTATAATTAAATATCATTGCTCTTAACAATGATACTCGACTAGGGACATTTAAGAGCAATGATACTAATTGTAATTATATAATCTCATGTTCAAGTCACATACTTGAAACTATATAATTTGTATCACTATTCTAAGGAATTTTATTATGTTAACATTTATATAACGCAATAAATAAAACCATAATAAAATCATTCATTTATTCAATCAAATATAATATCAAAATGTTAAGCAATTATATGAAATAATTGGCCTCTAGGGCATAAACTCTAACAGTGTCCCACTTGCACTAGAGTCAATCACTCATATATCTAATACACATGGAACTAGTGTGACTTTTGTGCTTCTGCTGCGACAAAGCCTTGGTCAGTGGATCTGCAACATTATCATCTGTTAGTACTCTTTCTATTTGTACATCTCCTCTATCAATGATTTTGCAGATGAGATGGTACCGCCTAAGTATAAGCTTGGATCGTTGGTGAGATCTGGGTTCCTTAGCCTATGCAATGCCTCCATTATTATCACAATATAGCTCAATCGGATCAACAATGGTTGGAACAACACCAAGTTCAGTGACGAACTTTTTAATCCATACAGCCTCCTTGGTCGCACTAGAAGCAGCAATATACTCAGCCTCTGTTGTAGAATTGGCTACTGTCTCTTGCTTCGAACTCTTCCAGCTAACATCACCACTATTAAGGCAAAACACAAAACCTGACTGAGACTTATAGTCATCATTGTCAGTCTGGAAACTAGCATCTGTGTAACCTTTTACTGCCAGCTCGTCTTCACCTCCATTTACCAAGAATGAATCCTTAGTCCGTTTCAGGTACTTGAGGATATCTTGACTGCTATCTAATGACTTTCACCTGGATTCGACTGGTATCTGCTTGTCATGCTCAAAGCATACGAGACATCCGGATGAGTACATATCATTGCATACATGATAGATCCAATTGCGAAGCATAAGGGGATCTTTCTCATACGTTCCTTATCATATTGTGATTTAGGACATTGGGCCTTAGAGATCTTTACACCATGAGTCATAGGTAAGTGTCCTCTTTTTTCCTCTTGCATGCTAAACCGTTTTAGCACTTTATCAATATATGTACTTTGACTTAGGCCGAGCATTTTTCTCGATCTATCTCGATAGATCCTGATACCTAAAATATAGGTTGCATCGCCCAAATCTTTCATGGAAAAATATTTTCCTAACCATGTTTTTACAGCCTGTAAGGAAGGAATGTCATTCCCAATAATTAATATGTCGTCAACATATAATACCATGAATAAAATGTGACTCCCACTAACCTTCTTATATCCACAAGGTTCATCTTCATTTTTTATAAAGCCAAACTCATTGACTACTTCATCAAATCGAAGATTCCAACTCCGAGAGGCTTGCTTCAATCTATAAATGGATCGCTGCAGCTTACATACCTTTCCAGCATCCTTTGGAGTGACAAAACCCTCAGGTTATGTCATGTACACATCCTCAAGGAGATTTCCGTTAGGGAAAGCAGTTTTGACATCCATCTGCTAGATTTCGTAATTATAAAAGGTTACAATAGCAAGTAAAATCCTGATGGATTTAACCATTGCCATTGGAGAGAAGGTTTCATCATAGTCAACACCTTGAACTTGTTTGAAATCTTTTGCTACTAATCGGCCTTTATAGGTTTGTAAATTACCATCCATGTCAGTTTTCTTTTTGAAAATCCACTTGCACCATATTAGTTTTACCCCTTCGGGTGGATTAACCAAAGTCCATACTTGGTTAGTATACATGGAGTCCATCTCAGATTTCATAGCTTCAAGCCATCTCTCAGAATCTGGTCCATTCATAGCTTCTTGGTAGGAAGCAGGCTCATCCTGATCTATGAGCATCACATTGTCGTTTTGAGTCACAAGAAATCCATAATATCTCACGGGCTCTTAGCGTGTCCTACCAGATCTACGAATGCCTCGTGCAATTTGAGCAGGTTTACTTTCCAAAATATTTTGTGGTTCATGCTCACGTTTCAACTCAGGTTCAATGATATTTTGTGGTTCTCGAATTTCTTTGAGTCCTACTTTCCTTCCACTATTTCCTTTAGAGACAAATTCTCTTTCTAGAAAAATACCAGTTCGAGCAACAAACACTTTGTTCTCAAAAGGTTTCTAGAAATAATACCCTTTTGTTTCCTTTGGGTATCCCATAAAATTATATTTGTCAGATTTGGGTCTGAGCTTGTCAGAATCCAGACGTTTTACAAATGCCTCGCAACCCTAAATCTTTATGAACGACATACTAGGATGTTTCCCAGTCCACATCTCATATGGTGTCTTCTGAACCATCTTTGTAGGAACACGGTTAAGTGTGAATACAGTTGTCTCTAGGGCATGACCCTAGAAGCTTATTGGAAGATCTGCATGACTCATCATTGATCGTACTATGTCCAACAAGGTGTGATTCCTCCTCTCAGATACACCATTCCATTGTGGTGTTCCAAGTGGAGTGAGCTGTGATATAATATCACACTCCTTTAGAAGTTCATCAAAATCTTAGCTTAAGTATTCACCTCCTCGATCAGATCGAAGGGCTTTTATACTTTTGCCAAAATGGGTTTGAACTTCATTCTTGAATTCCTTGAACTTTTCAAAGGATTCAGATTTGTGTCTCATAAGATACACATCCATATCTACTGAAGTCGTCAGTAATGTAATGAAGTAATAAAACATACCTCTTGCTAACAAACTCATGGGTCCACATACATCACTATGTATAAGTCCCAATATATCGCTAGCCCGTTCACTGTGTCCAGTGAAAGGGGCTTTAGTCATCTTGCCTAATAAACAAGACTCGCATTTCTCATATGATTCAAAATCAAATGAATCCAAAAACCCATATTTATGGAGTTTGGATATGCGTTTCTCATTTATATGGCCTAAACGACAGTGCTAGAGATATGTCGGATTTGAATCATTTGATTTAAATCGTTTTGTATTTATGTTATAGATAGACATTTCTAAATCAAGAATATAAAGATCATTAAACAATTATGCAACACCATAGCATATTTCATTTAACTAAAACGAACAACGGTTGTTCTTTATTAAAAATGAAAAACCATTCTTGTCTAAACAAGAAACAGAAATAATATTTTTGCTCATAGCAGACACATAATAACAATCCACTAATTCTAATACTAGCCCAGTGGCCAAAGATAAATGATAAGTTCCTACGGCTAGTGCAGCATCTTTTGCTCCATTCTCAACTCGTAGGTCAACCTCTCCTTTCGCCAAAGTCCTACTCCTTCGAAGTTCCTGCACATTAACACAAATGTGAGAACCACATCCAGTATCTAATACCCATGATGTAGAAGTGGACAAGTTGACTTCTATAACATATATACCTGAATCAGAAGTCACACTTCCTTTCTTTTTCTTTACTTCTTCCAAATAAGCATGACAATTCCTCTTCTTGTGTCCAGATTTTCCACAGAAGTGACAATCGCCTTCTTTAGTCACCCCGCCTTTAGGTTTTAAAGCCTGTTTGGATTTGGAATTGGGTTTGGCACCAGATTTAGATCATATCTTCTTCTTGCCTTTCCAATTTCCTTTAGCATTCCCCTTTTGCACCATCATTATGGGAGAGGGTCCTGCCTTTTTCATGTTGTTCTCAGCAGTTCTTAACATACTCAACAACTCAGTAAGTGGTTTCTCAATTTCATTCATGAGATAATTCATAACAAATTGAGAGTAGCTGATGTTCAAAGATTGCAAAACAAGATCAGTTTGGGCTTCCGGAGTAATTAGAAAACCCAACCTATCAAGGTACTCAATATACCCAATCATTTTCAGGACATGTGGACCAACTAGATCACGTTCACCCATCTTGCAGTGATACAACGCTTTTCTTGTATTATACCTTTCCTTTCGAGCATGCCCTTCGAACAATTTCTTGAGATGCTCGATCATCTCATAAGCATCCATCAACTCATATTGCTTCTGAAGCTCAGTGTTCATAGTTGCTAGCATGAGACAACTCACGTCCAAAGCATCATCTTGATGCTACTTGTAAGCATCATGCTCTACACGTCGTGCAGTATCAGTTGGTGCTGCAGGAATGGGCTTTTCAATGACATATAGTTTGCGCTCTTATTTGAGGACAATCCTCAAGTTCCTATGTCAGTCTATGAAATTAATTCCACTCAGTTTTTCCTTCTCAAGGACTGATCGTAGTGAAAGACTATTTGTGTTGTTATTTGCCATTGGTATCTACAATTTATAAGTGCAAAAATAATAAGTCAAATTGCAGAGTTTTTGATAATATGTAATTGATAATAGTACATTCAAAATATACCTCCCACTATTTTATTCAAATTAATAGCCCTCACCATTAATTCGAAAAGCATTTTCTATTAAATCTTTCTAGTGTGCCAAGATCCATATTTCATTATACCTTAAGTTAGATTTGCCTATTCTCTCAAAACACAATTATTTAGGTAAACAACCCCTTGTCAATTATATCATATATAACTCTTGGATAGTTTGGTAAACAACATTTGTTTCTAGTCCATCTAATGGTACCTACCAAACTCCATGTCTCTAAGTCCACAATCTTATTGAAATAACTTAGTTAAGTCGGGTCCAATGATTTTAATAGTTTGGATATCACAATTATCATATCGTATCTTACCAAGATAAATAGGGTACTTTGCTTTGGTAAACCTACATCCATCGATCAAGGTTTTGATGAGTGTTATTCATCGGAAGACATCTGATTTAGACTTAATAATTTAATGAGGGATTTTATTAATTAATTTAGATCTCACCAATTTTAATCTTATTAAGCATGCCCATTATTTATCATATCATATCGTATACAAGCATAAATAAAGTGCAAAATTAAGTGTGTCACGGGTATGGCCCAATCCACTATCAATCTTTTCAAGCTAATCAAAGATTAAAGGTCAATCTAAGGTGGTAAAAGATCTTCAAAATAGTAGCTTCCTTGGATCTTCCTCATGCATGTGCCTCCTCGCCATCATCATCTTTCCATCGTGTTCTTCATCTTGTCATCTTCATCGATTATAGATTATTACATGACAAAAAGAAACCTCGAGTTACATTCGAGGGGATTTAGATGAGAAGAGAATGTTACATCAGAATTTATAGAAAGGCACAACATGCAAGCCGTATTTCAAGACCAAAAACCACTAACCTATGGGTCAAACGAGCCATAACTGTGCACCATGCATATCACAATAAGAACATAACAGTGTATATATAATTAAAGAAAACTATATATAAAATATTAGGGTCACGACCATCCTGCGCTACGACGGGGGGGTCCAAGGGGGGGTCTCCCCCTGGCAGTGGTCCGGCTGTATTGTAGAATTTTTCTATACGAATCTCTAAAACAATTCCAGAATCATATCAAATCCGCCATAACAATACACCCAGAACATATCATATATATCCAGTTTCGATTAATCATATTTAACTGAATCTTCATGCTTCTAATCCAATTTGAACAGAAGTTGTATATTGTTATTACACCTTCAAAGTTACAATTAACAGAACATCATATACATACATATCTATTACAGATATTCATAATACCAGAATATACATACACGCAGAATATCATACATTCAATTTCAAATCGGTAAAATTGTATCATCATATATCATATATATTGAATACAAAATATATTCAATTTCAGATCGGTAAAATTGCATCATCATATATCATATATATCGAATATAATTAAAACACGTAATCTGAACTAATCGTTTCGCAAGTAGCTTTGATACAAGAAGCAAGTCAATGAGTAATTCAGAGAGTATGCCCAAAGATGGAGGCGTCTGCCTGCTCAAGTTATCCCATCTATGATAGAGTCTGAAATGGTGATGACCTTCATAGATATTCAAGAAGCTCCATTTTATGAGAGGATCCTAGCTGGAATAGGAAAGCCATTCTCAGAAATGATTAAGCACGGAGAAATGGCATAAATGGGATTGAAGTCTGGGAAGATTCAAGACCTCGCTGCTTTAAAAGTCGTAGCTGAGCATATCCAATTTGGAAGTTATGGGAACAACCCCCGGAGGGTCCATAAGAAGAAAGAAGAAGATGTTTCATTGATACTGCAAGGACAAAAAGGCAATCAAAACTTGCATATTCAAAGGAGAAACTACTCCCCTTTTCAAGCTCAGTCTTCAAATTCTCCCATGCCAAAGAGTGGAGAAATCAAACGCTCTAGAGTGTTCACTCCCTTAGGGGATTCACTCGAAAAGATTTTCAAACTTCTGACAGCTCATAAGAAAATCACTCATCTCCTTCCACTAGCTAATCCAAGTGGAAAGGGCTTCAACACAAGCAAGAAGTATGCTTGTCATGCTGGAGCTCCAGACCATGACACACAGTATTGTTGGGCCCTCAACCATAAGATCCAGGACTTAATTGACAGTGCTGAGATCGTGGTAACCAAGCCCGAGCAACCACATATTCAAGACAACCCTCTCCCTCAGCACAAGGAAGAGGAGGTAAACATGATCAATAGAGGCAGTGGAGAGAGCTCCAAGTACATCAAATATATGGGTGGTTCTTCCCAAACTAACATAGATAATTTCGACAAGTGGGATTATTTAGAGTTCCAGTTCAAGATGGAATAAGAGTTAAAGTCTCTTGGCGAACAAGTCAATCAACTGGCAAAACTGGTGGTTCATCAACGCCAAGTCACACATGCTACACTACTCACCCAAGAAAGTGAAACCTTGGAGGAAAAGCTTGCCAAAAAAGCAAGAGCTAAAGCCCGTTGCGATTTTGCCAACAAAATGGAATTCACCTATTTAGGCCAACCGATGGAAGAAATATTGCAGATGCGATCAATGAGGAAAAATCACAGCACTGCTACCTTCAGTCAATCCATGCTCAAAAAGATTTGACGCTACTGAAGTATGTCAATACCACTCCCACTCTCGCGGTCACAGTACTGAGGAATGTTGGGCACTCCGCCATCTTATTTAGAACATGATTGACAGCGGTGACCTGCAAATAGCTGACGATAACACCTTATCACTTGAGAGTGGACATACATTTCCTCCAGAATCACAAAGATGGAAGTAAACCGTAGCAGTTATATCCTCTGAGGGAGATGTGGCCGCCACTTCATTTATAATTCAACCAATTAAGCTCAAAGGGTTGAAAACTCTTTAAAAGTGGCTACACCAAAGCCAATCATATTGTCATTCAGGCCACAGTATCCTATCATCAGCCTTAAGCAAGTCCCATGGAACTATGGGGAAGTTGAAGGATCAACATCAAACACAACTACTACAATATCTAAAGAAAATCCACTTTATCTCGCTCAACGAGTGATGAAGCCAATCATCAGATCTAAGGGGAAAGTGCCCAGGGAGAAGATTGAAGAATTCCTCCGTAAGATGGGACATAATGAAACCAAGGTGGTTCAAAGCTTGAAAGAAGCTCCACAACAGATCTCTATTCTGGACTTGGTTTTCTCTTCAGAAGATCACCGGAATGTCTTACTGAAAATATTAGAAGAAGCCCACTTGCCAAAGACAGTGGATGTTGAAAAATTCCATCATCTGGTTGATCACATCTTCAATAGCAATGTGATATCCTTCACTGATGGTGACATACCTCCCGAAGGGATGGGTCATTGTAAACTGTTACATATAGCGATGATGTCTTCCGGATATGTGGTCGGAGGAGTGCTAATAGATGGAGGATCATCCCTAAACATCTGCCCCTATGCCACATTGGAAAAAATGAACATCAATCTCAACAGGATTCAAAGCAGCCATACAATCATCAAAGTCTTTGATGGATCTCGGCGAAACAATGTAGGAGAGATTGAATTACCAGTGGAAATTGGTCCATATACATTCTACATATCCTTTTAAGTGCCCAAAATCACTACAGGATACAACTTACTGTTGGGAAGACCTTGGATTCATAAAGTAGGAGCCGTCCCATCCACTCTTCATCAGCAGCTCAAGTATATCATCAACGGTAATCTGGTCACTGTCAATGCTGAGCCAGGTTATCCTGTCCAAAGTGATATACCTTTCATCAGTTTCAATGAAGAAGTTGAGTTTGTCAGCTTACAAGCCCTTGAGGTGAGCAACACTCACTATTAACCCATTGGGGCTACACCCTTGAAACCCAGAGTTTTCGCGAAGGTAATGTCGGCAAGTCAATAGATGATATCCTTAGGTTTCCAACCTTGACAAGGGTTAGGAAAGAATCAGGAGGGAATCAAATGCCCAATTCAAGTTCCTAGCCAGACAAGGAAAGCCAAACTAGGCTACTCCTCTGGGTCCACTCACAGGAACCTGCACAAGTATACACCGGTTCCTTCATCTACATGGCTTCTACCTAAACCTACAGATGCTGATTCTGTACGGCCTTCACTAAAAGTTCCTACCTCTGTGGTAGCTATGTTGTTTCCTAAGTTGATACCGATTAAAGGAAAGGAAGTCCTGATTCCAGACCCAAACAGGGAGGAAAGGAATCAAAGGCATTAACAAGACATTAAGTGGTGGTTATTGAAGATGTACTTCCTGGCACATACCAAGGGTATGAACAAGGATATCTTAGATGACGACTGCTCAGATGTCATGGTCATCATTCAAGAGAAGGAAGAAGATAACAACCCCTTCATCACAGCTGTCAACCAAGACTTGACCCTTGGCAATTGGAGCAGTATTCCTTGCATTTATGCGAAAAGGGTAAAAAGGGCAAAAACTCCCTCTGCCCTGTAGATAACAATAACTGCTTACTTTTGTTGCATAGTATTAGTAGTTATTTTTGTCATTTCATGCTAACACTCTGTATGATTTAAAAGTTTCATATATTAAGTGATTGCATTTTGTTTCAAGACTCTAAAGTTAGATGTGCCTAAACATGCTGATGGAATGCCTATTCTTCACAAGGACTGCAACTTTGATGTAAAGTTGGACTCTGACTTGATGAAGATTGAGCAAGAGAAATATGAGGTGTCTCAGGAGATCAAAGAATGGGTCGAAGACAAACCCAAGCAAAATATTGATCAAACCACCTCTTTTAACCTCGAAACCTAAGAAAATCCCAAACAAATCCAGATTGGTACGAACCTTACTCCAAGCCAAAGGAATGACATGGTTACTCTATTGACCCAATTTCAAGATGTGTTTGCATGGTCTCATGAAGACATAGTCGGTTTGTCAACTAACATCTTCATTCATCACCTTCCCATTAAAGAGGGATTCAAGCCAGTCAGACAGAAACTCGGGCGATTAAAACCTGAGTGGAGTTTAAAAGTTAAAGATGAAATTGTGAAACAATTTCAAGCCGACATCATCATGGTATCAACATACCCTGAGTGGCTATCTAACATAGTCCTCATGCCTAAACCCGGAGGGAAGGTGCGAGTTTGTGTGGATTACAGGGATCTGAACAAAGCTTGTCTCAAAGATAGCTTTCCCAAACCATTCATCCACATACTCATTGACAATACAACTCAGTACGGCACATACTTCTTTGCTGAATGCTTTATTGGTTACCATCAAATCATAGTTGCTGAAGAGGATCGTGAGAAAACTGCATTCATCACTCCTTGGGGAACCTTTTGCTACAAACGGTTGTTATTCAGCCTCATCAATACCGGAGCTACCTATCAGCGAGACATGATGGCTCTTTTCCATGATCTAAGTGGATGACATCATTATCAAGTCCCGAAGGGAGGAAGACCACCTAGATCATCTCAAAAAGTTCTTCAACAGGTGCGCCTTTGGCGTCAAATCAGGCAAACTGCTAGGATTCCTAGTAAGCCACAAAGGCATTAAGCTGGATCCTGCAAAAATCCAGGCCATCACAGAGATGCCCATACCCTAGATAGAGAGGAAAATACGGGGATTTCTGGGAAGAATCAACTTCATCAGTCGATTCATCTCCCAACTCACAACAACCTGTGAACCTATCTTCAAGTTGTTAAGGAAGAACTCCTCCAAGAAATGGAACGAAGAATGTCAAAAAGCCTTACCATCGGCAAGTTATCCAGATGGCTTCGGAGTTTAAAGAAATATCCTTCCTCCACATTCCTCAAATTAGGAATGATTTTGTGAATTTACTAGCAACTTTGGCCTTCTTGATCAAAATAATTGATAAGGAAGACATGTCAAATATCACATTTGCTCGGCAAAAGGCACCAGCCTACGGGAACTACATTGGAGAAGTATCGGATGAACTGCATCCCATCCAACACCCTTGGTATTAGGATATCAAAGAGTATCTGCGAGATGGATCTATACCCACTGAGGCGAGTCAAGCTGAAAGAAAACAGATCCATCGAATGGCCATGAAATTCTATTTGAGCAGAGATGCACTCTACAAAAGAGATGCGGGACTAGGCCTTCTCAGTTACCTAGACAAAGACCAAGCTTAGAGGCTCATGGATGAAATACATGGTAGAGTATGCGGCCCACACATGAGCGGCCCTCTACTTATCAAGAAAATCCTAAGAACAGGGCATTACTGGATTTCTCTCAAGGCTGACTGTGATGATCACGTCAAGAGATGATACCAATGCCAAATTCATGGGAATGCTATCCACACCCCTCCAAGGGAGCTCCACAATATGAGTTCGCCTCAACCCTTCTCAATATAGGGAATGGACGTGATCAGGCCCATTGAGCCAAAAGCCAGCAATGCTCATTGGTTTATCTTCACCATGATCGACTACTTCACCAAGTAGGTAGAAGCATCCTCTTCCCCCAGGGTTACTAAAGAGGTTATCATTGGTTTCATTACAAATAATGTCATTTATCGATATAGACAACCAGAGGTGATTGTATCAGACAATGTCAAAAACCTCAACAACCAAATGATGGAGAAGTTATGCAGTAAATTCCACATCAAACATCTCAACTCCGTCATCTATCATCCAAAGATGAATGGTGTTATTGAAGTGGCTAATAAGAATATCAAAAAGATCATGCAAAAGATGTACGCCAATCACAAAGGATGGCCTGACTTATTTCCTCTGACTCTATTAGCCTACAGAACGTCAATGCGCACTTCTACTAGGGCAACCCCCTACTCATTAACCTATGGCATGGAAGCAGTGTTCCCCATAGAGGTGGAAATGGAATCCCTCAGAGTGTTAATCGAAGCTCAGCTAGATGAAGACCAATGGTTACAAGATCGGTACCACCAATTGTCTTTGATAGATGAAAGGCGGGCCGCAACCATCTTCCATAGTCATTTTTAACAGTGGATCGCTCGATCCTACAATAAAAAAGTCCGGCTACGGTAGTTCAAAGAACATAACTTGGTCTTGAAGAAGGTTCCTGACAACCAAGATCAATCTAAAGGAAAAATCGCCCCAAACTGGGAAGGCCCATTTGTTGTTAAGGAGTTATTGACGGGAGGAGCCCTCAGGTTACAAGAGATGGATGACGAGGAATTTCTCCAACTCATCAACTCGGACACCGTAAAATGGTACTATGTCTGAAGTTACCTGCAAACTAGCATCCTAGTTCTGGATCATCAGATCCATCAGTCAATTCATGTTTTCAAAACCTTTCACCACTTTAGTTTGTCCCACTAGGGATAAAACCTTTCACCACTTCAGTTTGTCCCACTAGGTATAAAACCTTTCACCACTTCAATTTTCCCCACTAGGGATAAAGCCTTTCACCACTTCAGTTTGTCCTACTTGGGATAAAACCTTTCACAACTTTAGTTTGTCCCATCAGGGGCGAACTACATAGACCTGATCTCCCCAATACACGGGAGTATGTCGGCAGCCATTTTTATGGTCCGGACAAACTACAAAAAAAAAAATCTCTACACCCTCTTTACAACTTTTAACCTTTTCACGCTAGGTTAGAACTACGCAGACCTAATCTCCCCTCATTAATAGGAGTACGTAGGCAACCATTTACGGTGCGGTCTCACCCCTACAAAAATACAAAAACTTGTCAATGGTACTAGGATCATTCTTTAAACCACACCTCATCGGCTTAGACCAAAGGGATGGAACTACCCGGTCTCCCCACGTAACTGTGAGAAAAAACAGGCGACCATTTAAGGTGCGGTTGAGTTCTCAAAGAGAAACACTAATCCATAAGAGATGGAACTACCTGGCCTCCCCAATACAAAGGAGTACCAGCGACCATCTGTAGGGCGGTCAACCTCAGAGAGGAAAGCCACAATCCTTTCCATAACCACATATAAAAACCAATCCCAAGACACCAAAGGGTAGGGGATTACAAAGATCAACGATCCACTCTGAAATATCCTAAGACATCTCAATGTCCATCAATTAAGGAGGAATTCAGAATACATCAAGATCACAAGCCCTGGAGAACATGCAACTATCAAGCAAGTAACAAGGCATAACTAAAAGGGAAGAAAATGAAAACATATTTCCTTGCCATATAATACTGTTTGATATATACAATGTGTCCTGTATATGACAAAAATGGCTAACCTAGTCTATGCAGGAAAATTAAAGCTAATTTACAAACTAGTGGATAAGCGAGCAATCAAGTCTAACATGGCATCCCTCTCAAAAGATGGGGGTAACTCTATGAGCTCCTGCCCTAGGGTATCCATACGAACCAAGAGATCTACGGCCATCTGCATGGTGACAATATGCTCATCAATTAATGTACTCATCTCTGAAATGATGTCAGTAGTATGAGACCCCAATGCAGTACTATCTGTAGTGGCGGCATCTCAGGCAGATAGATCTCTATCCCGCTCAATAACAGTTACATTCCTAGATGATCGAGCCTCATCCCGTTCAGTAACAGCGATATCCCTATGAGCTAGAGCATCATCTCTCTCAACTAGAGCGGCATCTCTATCAAAAAGAGCTGTCAACATCAAGGCCCTAGCCTGATCTCTCTCAAACATCATCAGATGCAGACTCTGCTCTAAATACTCTGCAGAATGTGGAGTCACAGCAGCAAGAATACTAGGGGAATCAACCAGAGCTGTTGTCAACCCAGCAAATAGCTCGTCCTTAGTGGGAGAATCAAGGTCCTCTATAGACTCCCCATTATCAGAATTAATAAACTCTGAGGATACAACCCTAGTTGACGTAATCTCTGCCTCCAACCATGCAAAGTACTCTGTAGAACAACCTGGATGGCTAGTAGAAAAATCATCCCTCTCACGCTGGGTCCAACAGGCATAAATCCTAGATAAATCCACTGCTGACAGAAGATGAGATGATAAACGCTGACCCAATGCCCCATCAAAGGGATGAACATCCTGAAACTGGTCAAACTGTGTCATAACAGCCAGTGGATGATAATTGGTCACACCCCTCAAACCAACCAGGGGAAGATAATCCATGCCAGCTGCATGAGTGATGAAGCTGTAGGGAGAGTTGAGCCCTGAACACGGCAGAATATCAAACGGATCCTCGATCCCTGACAAGAAAGCAGACCAAGAAGCTACATCTGTACACTTCACCGGCTAAAAGGAGTATAACATAGCTATCTCATGGGAAAAATAATACCCATGGCGTCGAAATGTGTCAATCGGTCTCAAGTGTGTTATAAACCACACGTACAATAAGACCGAACTGCCTGTGGCCGACCTCAAGGTCGGCCACAGGCAGAATGTGGCCCCTGCAGAATGGGACTGGCAATATGTGGCCGACCTAAAGGTCTCTGCCAGGTTCGTCGGTAAGATGGTATGTCCCTCCCTGCTAGCTCTGACTACTATGATCACGCCGATATCAAAGTGGTCCATGTACAATGGCATGTACAAATAAACCACTGCACACATCAAGGGTATGTCTACTCTGGCAACATGTCAATCATCCTCCGAAGTGATGAAATCCCCGCAGTTCCGCAGATAACTATCCAAAGATCCAAATCTGTTTATCAGAAAACTCATGAACATTACATGCCGCGAAGAGATATCATCCAGGGCAACTCTGTGTCTCATACCTGTGAAGGTCATAAACTGTCGGCTCATATCTCTGACAGACATCAGAGCGCAAGGCCTATCTAATGGCAAATCTGTAAGACTCTCATACTCCTCCAAGGTAGGAGTTAACTCCTAGGTCTCAAACCGGAACACCTGCCTATCCGGTACCCAATGCTCTAGCATTCCCTCTAGAAAGCCCGATAGAACCTGGAATGTCAAGAGGGTCATAGAGTGACGCATTAGCTGATCAACTGTCACCCGATCTAGGGAGGACAAGCTGTCATACCACAATCTCAATGAAGATACCATCAATACTGATGGGGTATGATCAATACGGCTAACTGTCGATGAAGACATCTGTAGGGCCGTATCATAAGACTATCCAGGGGTCAATGGTAAACTCATCTCTAGAAATACATATGCATAACGTAATACATGCATGATAAACAATAGATGACAATATGAAGTAGGGAATGGAATATAATATACATACATTCCTAAGTACATCATCATCTAAATACATCATCACTGTATACAGCTAAACAGTACAAGGAAATGGGGCACAGCCGCCCAACAACTAACAGACGCCTATCAAAAGATATAACGAGAATGGGGCACAGCCGCCCAATATCTAACAGAGGCCTATCAAAAGATATAACGAGAAATGCATCAGAAGAAGTCAATAACGTTGATGTCCACATCATCCAACCTATTCATCTGATGTAACTCCTCCTGAGTCACGAAATCTCTACCAGTAGGGATATCAGGCGGATACAATGGAGGATCTGCATTAGCAAAACCATCTTAATATGGCCCACCTGAAGGGCCAGCCCCAGAGTTGGAAGGATCAAAAGATTCTACCTCGGAAGGATCTCTGCCCAAATACCGGGTAAAGAAATGTACCCGGTCTTGTTGGGTCAAACTATCAATCTGCGTTAGATGAGTAGGCTCTCGGACGCAAGCAATCCAATCCTCCATCATGACGGAGCCAGGAACCATATCCCCCATAAACTCTATTGTAAGACCCCAACTTTTATAAATAAAGATGAATTTTCTATAAATATCATTTTTGAATATTATGGAGTTAATTTGATATAATGTTATAGTTGTGGGTAATATTTATAAATTTTGTAAAGTACGCAAGTTGTTATATAATATTTGATTGGTCGGGGAATATTCGTTTTAACAGGGAATATTCGTACAACGACACAATCATTGGTGGATCCCACAACGGAATTATTGTCGGATTGAGAAAATGACAAAAATATTTTATTAAAAATAACGGCGAAAATTTTACCATTGTTACTGTTGAACTACTCGGTAGTAAAAGTACAGTAATACGTGTGGTTGCATAGTAGCACACGGTATTGATTATTAATGCTTATGTGAGAAGTCACTCAGTTTGATTCAATTATTGTCAGTTAATAATATGAATTATTTAGCGATAATGACGTTTTGTTTTATTCGTATTATTAACGTAATAAAACAGAAACATCTTTTTATATAAAACAGAATACTTTATTAAAGTTATTCTATAAATAGAATATATTATATTTTATTTAAAAGATTTTTCTTTAAATATGGACCGTCAGATTAAAGTAATCAATCTGGACCGTTCATGGATTAGTTACTATGCATTCTATTTTTCTATAAATAGCAGCTTATTCCTTCATTATTTCTTACGAATTCACTGAACTCTAGAGAGAGAAACTATAGAGAGAAATTATAGAGAGAGAGAAGAAGAGTATTCTGCTACTTAACTACTTCCTTATTTCAGCTCGTCTTTAAAACGGTAAGGGGTGTTATTCTTTCTTATTCATGAAGAGAACTGTTGTTATTCCATTTCTTATTATTCTGTTGGAATAACCTGTATACGTGGTCTACCCTATACTTGGTGACATTCTTCTATTATTCTGTTGGAACATCCTGTCTGTGTGTTTTACACCGGACCTGGTTCCGTTTTTATTATTATTCTGTTGGAACATCCTGTCTGTGTGTTTTACACCGGACCTGGTTCCGTCTTATTATTATTCTATTGGAACATCATGTCTGTATGTTTTACACCGGACCTGGTTCCATTATTTATTATTCTGTCGGAATATCTTATCTGTGCGTTTACGCCGGACCTGGTTCCATTATTTATTATTATGTCGGAATATCCTGTCTGTGCGTTTACGCCGGACCTGGTTCCATTATTTATTATTCTGTTAGAATAACCTGTCTGTGCGGTTTATCGCATGCATGGTGATTTCTTTTATTATTCCATTCTTTATTGTACTCAGTTGGTTAAGTTTTGACTTCTATACTCCATGAAATTTGTGGAATATCCTTGATAATTGCGGTTCATCCAGTATCTTTTCATGAAAATATTCTTCTAAGTATTCTTGAATTTTACTCCACAAAGCAATATCATGTTGACAATTTGGACGTTGTTAATTCTTGGATAAATTAATTCTTGAACTTGTTTTATTGAATTCTTATATCATTGTCATCATCCTCATGTTTATAAAATGTTGAAAGTCATCTGTGGCCTGTAGTGCATAGATGGACTTGGTATGATTATGACCAGGGATTATTCGGTATAATCATGACCGTAATGTTACAAATGATGTGGTAAAAGTCCTCATTGGCCCGTAGTGCGTTGATGGACAGTTGTTGGCATGATCATGACCATTAATGAATATACGAATATCCTTGGCCGTAGTGCAGGGGTGATTCGATGATGTGAATTATTTTATTAAGCTGAGTCTCAGCGATCACAGTGTTGGAAAATCTTTTAAATCATAAAAGATAGTAGAGTTTATTTTCTACTTGACTCTTTTAATGGATTGCTTGTTCCGCTGCAGTTAAACTTGATGTCTATTATATTTTATCAGTTTAACATTGTTGAAGGCTAATGATAATTTATTCTGCATTATCTTAGTCATAATAATATTTCTTACTGGGCTAGTTGAGCTCACCCTTTCTTTCACTGTTCTCTTCAGGAAATGAGAACGTAGCTGGGGCAAGTCGGGGAACGGAGTGATGGTCCGAATGATAGTATTAGTTAGTAGTCCTCACTATTCTATGTAATGGTGTGTTAATAAATGTAATGAGGACTCCTTTTGAGTATGAATACTCTCTAGAAGATAATATTTGTATTCAAACTCACAGTTTATGTTTTGTCGTATTGTACACGACAGTTGTATTAGTAAGTTGTAATTATATTTTGTACTATGTATCTGACGACCCAAGATGGGTGATGTATACCTATTTTTGGGGGCGTCACATCTATGGCGCGGGTCTGATCTCCAATGGTGCGAGGGAACCACCAGCGGTAGAATGCCTCCTGAGTGATCGGTCCCTCTAATAAAGAAAAGCCATCAACTCGCACCAACGGGATATCAATGATCGTCGACTACAGCATAGGCTAAAAACGCCTGGCAGGAGGATAGATCGGTATACGAATCTCTCATGTAGTCCTCCTAATAGCACGTTCTCCTAAATAGAGCTCCCAACCTCCATTTGTGAAGAGAGGAACACGACGGGTGGACATCACATACTCAACACCAGTCGAGAAATCACCCTCAAAACCAACTGTCAAATGGTCCTCAGAGTAAGGAACCCATGTAATGACATCGGCTGTTAACAGCTCCAACTGTAAGCATGAATGGGTGAAACCCTCAGTTACAGGAACCTCCATCAAAGTGGAGTGATGTCATCACCGTCCTTATGGATAGGTATCTAAACCTAACAAGCTAATAGGACGAAGACATAGGAGCCTCTCATAGGCCTAAAACTGCTAATAAAAGATCAAATATTTACTGTCAGTCAACACTCTCAACCCAAACAAGGGAAATTAAAAGAGAAATACTCACCAGCAGAAATGGGTAAAATCCTAGCCAAGCCTCTGTCAAGCCCTGCGAGCGCAGACGCATTCCCCTAAGGAAGTAGGAAAAGGTATAAGAGCCCCAATCAAACTCTCCAATACGGTCCACATCCCGTGTGGCGCTAACTAAAGCGAATGACACCGTAGAAGAGTTATCGGCCAGAAAATAACCCCTGAGGATGATCAGGAATAGTCGTCCAAGGATACGATCCCTTAGATCATCGGGTAATGGCTCAGTCAACACCCCACTCATGGCGTCTACACTCAAAGGACTAGTGCAGACTGTCCTGCCTTTGAGCGTCATTGACTGGACTCTTAGCAAGGATCTGACGGTAGTAGGGGAAATGTCAGCCACACAAGGCACTGGCGCCCCTGAAAACTCCATACCAGTGATGAACCGCCAATCCATCAGTGTCATCATCACCTCACAGTCTAAGAAATGGAGAGACTGAGTCTGGTGAAACCAGCGCTCAGACAATGCCCTGAGGTAACCCCAGGGACAACGACGGGGAAGGATGGAAAAGAATTCCTCGAATCCCCAAGCATGCACAATCTCTCGGTACTCTAGGTGAAGAGTCTGGTACAGAGAATATATGTTGAACCAATTCCCTCGAGGCTGCGTAAAGCCGGAACCTGCATTACAATGCAAATCAACATCAGAATCCTTGATCATCATCAATAGGAAAAAGGAAGATCAAACACGACTTTTACCTCGTTCGCATGCAAGTAGATCGAGGGGTGACGACTCAAATCATCTAGAAGCTCTGGATTCATCACATTTATGGTTGGAAGCTCCCTGCGGGGAATAGAAGCAGAAGGAGTAGGATTCGCAACTAGTACATCCTCTTCCTCGTCCTCGACATCTGGTACCTCAACCCGGATAAGACAAATCACTGACTCCATCAACTGACGAGGCTGGCGGGCTGGGTGAGGCTGAGGCACATTCGAAGCTCTCCTCCTCACACCTGAAGAGGTCCTACGGGAGTTGCTCGGCTGGTCTGGATCCATATATCTAGACAAAAGTCTCCAAATCACCTCAAAAAGGGTGTGATAAATTCTAACCTGGAGCTCATTAAATGCATTTTATGTCTATATGCATGCATGCATTATTTTAACATACGACTACATTAAAGTTAAAAATGCATGTTCATTCAATGCCGGACTCGTGAAAATTTTTTGCCAGTTTCCTTTGTAAAAAGGACTATCCACATGCACATATGCATAACTAGGTGGCCAATCAGTAGCACACCAACTCACAGTCATAAATATCCTATATGCATAAAAATATTAAAGTCATAATCCATAAGGGTAGTCTAATTACCAGGATTACTTTGCTTCGCAACCTTTGCTCATTTGTCCTCAAGTAGGATTAAAAAAAATAGCAGAAAAAAGTGCCAAATTGACTGTTTCAAAAGTCTATTTTTTTCTTATCAATTCGTTCAGCATAGTTAAATATTAACATTTACTGTGTTGAATAAATTTTATCAAGTCATATGAGCATGCATATCCACTACTATGTGTTTAAAAGAATTTCATGTGATAACTCGTTTTCCAACGGTCAAAACTGGAAAAGAAGACATGAATACGTTACCAGGATAGTGAAAAAAACACTTTACCGTGATGGATTTTGCAGAAAATAGCCTGAACTTAGTAGATCTGAAGAGAAACTCTCAGATTCTCTGTGTGGCTTCAAGTGAAAATGACTTGTGAAAGGGAAAGGCCCAACAAATATAACCCACGGATGGTCGCGAGTGTACCTGCGACTGTCGTGGGTCCACT
Organism: Panax notoginseng; assembly: GCA_016801055.1. NCBI lineage: Eukaryota > Viridiplantae > Streptophyta > Magnoliopsida > Apiales > Araliaceae > Panax > Panax notoginseng. Next base: position 141,637,737 of record CM029017.1, read on the forward strand.
TATGGCTATCCTGGGTGGTCTCCACCCCCTCTGGCTCAAATCAAATTTGAGTTGCAAAGGAGGTCCTATAAGCTGAAAAGTCAAATCAGGAAAAAGACACTACGCGATTAAGCGAAATATCCTGAAATCCTGATTTTCATAGACCAAATTGCGAGTCTACATATTGATCATTGGTATTTGCCCAAACACAGGGTTTACAAAATCGATGATCGAAGCTGCAGAAAGCTACCCTTGGCAATACCTCACAAAGGTCTGATACCATTATGGGGGTTATAATCACAATCAAAAGCCTACTTCTCATCAGAAATATATCCCCAGCAGAAATTTCATACATCTTTGACTGTTGAAAACTATTTCAGCGAAGATCAGGCAGCCCTAATATTATCAATCGTTGGCAAATAAATCTAGCGAGGCATCGAAGGTGGTCCGATGATATTTTGACCGTTGAAAACAATTTTAGCGAAGATCAGGCAGCCCTGATATCATTAGTCGTTGGCAATTAACTCCAACGAGGCATCGGAGGTGGTCCGATGATGTTTAGACCGTTGAAAACTATTTCAATGAAGGTCAGGCAACCCTAACATTATCAGCCACTGACAAGTAAATCCAACGAGGCATCAGAGGTGGTCCGATTATATTAACCTTTGAAAACCATTTCAACAAAGATTAGGCAGCCCTGATATCATCAACCATTGGCAATTAAATCCAGCGAGTCATCGGAGGAGGTCCGATAATGTTTAGACTGTTGAAAACCATTTCAGCGAAGATCAGGCAACCTTGATATTATCAATCGTTGGCAAGTAAATCCATCGACGCATCGGAGGTGGTTCGATGATGTTTAGACCATTGAAAACCATTTTAGCGAAGATCAAACAACCCTGATATTATTAGCCATTGGCAAGTAAATCTAACGAGGCATCGGAGGTGGTCTGATGATGTTTCGACCGTTGAAGGACATTTCAGCGAAGATCAGGCAGTCCTGATATCATCAACCGTTGGCAAGTAAATCCAGCGAAGTATCGGAGATAGTCCGATGATATTAGCCGTTAAAGGACATTTCAACGAGGGTCAAGCAGCCCTTACAGTACAAACTGTTAGCAGTAACTCCAGCGAAGCGTCAGAAAGACCTGGTGATGTAAACCATGGAAAATTATCCTCATCGAGGAGGACCGATGATGGTGTGACGAACGAGAATTCTGTAATTTATTTTAAATATTTATTGAAGTAAATAAATATTTTTCGACGATTTAATTATTAGATTTAATAATTAATTGATGCAATTGTGGTAGATTAATTTAATTATATGTGTTGCATTTATTAAATTAATATAGAGAATTTTTATTATTCAAGTATGTGATTAATTGAGCTTATTGAATTAAATGAATTATTTAATTAAGCATGATGTTACTTTAATTAATTTAATTGTTAATTAGAGATTTAATAAATTGACATTATTTATTAATGGGATAATTAATTATGTGACTATGTGAAACTATGAGAAATTATTATATTTTATTTATGTTAAATTAAATAAGATATGAGTTTATTTTATGAATTGGGTGTGACATTTTCAAACTATATGATAAAAGGTTTATTAAAATAAAGAGTTTTGTGTCTAGTTGCTAGCCAAACATGGCACTATGGGAGTTGAGGGTAGTTACCCATGACTGGGTAACTGACCACCAACGCGTCTTCTCTTTTAACAATACGTACTCTTTTTCTGTCATTTTTGCCTAAGTCTAGAATAGCATATCAGAGAGAAAACTTGAGAGTTTAGAGATTTTGAGAGTTAAGAAGAAATTGGGGAAAGTTTCAACACTACTAATCTACTCTGGGTAATTCTCTCCAACCCAATTTCAAGTTACGTCTTTTTAGTCTTCATAAAATGGCTTCACAGTTTTCTGTAAATCCTTGTAGATTGGAATATGATATGATTATAAGTTTATATGCTATGTTGTATCAAATCATGTTTAATTATGTATATGTTGCAAACCATAACATCAGTGTTGTGAAAACATGTCGTACATATGTTATTTCAAAATAAACAGAGTACGTGATATGGCCATATGGTCATATATGTGATAATTGATGTATTGATTATATATTATCCCTAAATTTTACACCCTTATATTATTGAGCATGTTAATGCGAAGAGATCAAGCCTTAAACGAACGGATTCGGTGTTATAACGAATCCGTACGGCTAAATTATGTGTTTTGTTCAAAAACTTCAAGAACATCAAGAACAGTCCAATTTTACATGATTTAAATCTGTGATTATATGTTTTAATGGGTTAAAATCACTTTATAGATGTTGTATTATGAATATACGTGAACTATAACTTGTGGGTATGTCTAATTTTGAGTAGAAAATAAGAAATTGGGAGGAATTGGCATGTTCTGCGATTTTTCGCGAACAGCCATTTCTGTGTCTGGTATGCCGCGCCGCAGCGCCGGCTACCAGTTCATTTCCCGAGCCGCAGCGCCACCGTGCCGTAGCGCCATGACTTGAGCCACGGCGCCACAGCGCCGCAGCGCCAAGGGCCCGGCCACAGCGCCACAGCGCCGCAGCGCGAATCCTTAGTTCAATAGTGGCGCCACAGCGCCACTCCCCAGAAAATTCAGAAATGTATTTTTTTTAAAAATTGATTAAGTCTAACAATGTGTTAGTGGATTATTGTAATGAACATGTAACCATGTTAGAAGCATTATGAGATGATAAAATAGTTGTTTAACATGTAATAAAATATTATATGTGAATTGAATTATTAAATACATAATTAGTTTGATAATTCATGAAGTATAAATTATGTGACAACGTGATAATTTGACTAAGTTTAGTCAATAATTAAAGTAGACAACGAGAATGAGTTTATATTGATTAGTTAATTTATAATTAACTGGTATTGTGTATATGAATGGTATGTAGGATTTAATTCAAAGAACGTGCTTAGTTAAAGTGTAATCTACGTACGAGGCAAGTATCCTATCCCTAAATCCATTCTATTGAGCAAGTTTATTTAAACTTAAACGTTACTTTTATGTTGAGCAAGTTTCTTAACCCTACTTTTTAATATCTTTCAAGATTATTAATTACCTTGAATAAGTTATCATTCTATTATTCAAGTTCAAGTATGATATTACAGATTATTTATATTGTCAAAGCATGATTCAGTTATACAATAATTGTTCTATTGTATACGTTTGAGATTATTATTCAAATCGAATATCAATTATTGTTGAACCTTATTAGACTAGTGAACCTTATTGATTCAACTAGTCCATAGTTGATGAGCGTTCTAAATTTCAGAACTTTGATGAATTATCCAAACCAAACTTCCTTTGGTGCGGACTCGAATGTCAAACTGAGATGAACAACCCTGTATAGGGGACTATTTACGCTTTAGTGTTAAGATATTGTGCACAGTATGGTACTAAGGGCTGATCCCCCTAAGTACGAGAAGAAGGTCCATAGTCTTATGATTGTTAAAGGTTTCAAGTATATTTCTTGTTAACCTAGGACATAGTTCAAGGTCTTATGACCCTCAGAATTCTTTTGATTCTTGTTATTCATTCTCGATTCAAAAGTTGAGCTTTTATTCAGATGTCTTTGAATTATTCGCATGTTATTATAATGTTATTTCATTATTATACTTGTGGGCATTGTGCTCACTCTTGCTTAATAATAACATTGCAGTTAAGAATGAAAGAAGCGATGAACCCTCCACTAGTAAGGGCAAGGGCAAAGTTAGCAAGTGATGAAGACTTGTTATTTTAATTGATGATGTATTTATGTTTAAGACTTATGTTGTTGTTTAAGACTTTTTGTTTAGAATTTCGCATAGATGTTTTAAGGTTAGAGTAACCTGGGATTTATTTATGATTCAGTTGATGTAACCCTTAAGGGAAGAGATTTTATTATGATTTCTATCTATTGTATGGTTTGATATTATTTATGGGTAGATAGATAGATGATGCTTGTACAGTAAACACCAAATCCCGTGGAATCGAAGTACCCAGATTTGGGGGTGTCACAGATAGAATCTGTTATACAGATCTTCAGCAGTCAGAGCACAATTCCCCAAGAGTCTCTCGCTTATGAGAAGGACATCTTCAGTGGAAAACCTGCACAAATGATTAAGGACTTTGGCGATAACTCTAATGTCGACATCCTTTGGTCTTATTCATGGAGCAGCTTCCATTTTATCCATTACATGCACTCAACATCAACATTCACATCATGATGCATTACATTTGTATCATGATTATCTGTCACATTTCAAGTGTCTAGTGATCTTTATCCTATCCATGCCATTACACCGCATGAATATGATAAAGAAGGACATCTGTAGACACTCAAAATTTTGTATTCCTATTACTAACATTACAGGAGGGCAAAACTGTCTTCCAGAGATAACCCCGGAAGACAAGTCAACTCAATCTCGGAGACAACCCCGAGATACTTAGTTTCAATATCGGAGATAACCCCGAAATATTCAGTTCCAACCTCGGAGATAACCCCGAGGGAAGCAGTTCCAGTTCCGGAGATAACCCCGGAATAATCAATTCCAACCTTGGAGACAGCCTCGAGGCACTCAGTTCCAATCTTAGAGATAACCTCAGGAGGTCAAGACACCTCAGAGATATTCAGCATTCAGCATTCACAGCAGCCCAATCTCAGAGAAAACCCTGAGCAACAACTGCTACACCTGCGCAAAGCTGGAGATAACCCCGGTGAGGGGTAAAATCGTTATGTTGGCACCTCAATACTACATTCACATCGTCTCAACATCATTTCATTCAATATTTCATACAGAAGTGTCCCACAAGAACCATAGCTCAAATCTCGAGTGACTACTACACAAGACAGCACACCGGATAGAATTTGAAGACTTGGAGATCCAGTCATGGACCCATCTTCCCTGCTTCGTACAACCTCTAATCCCATATCATTGTGTATATCTCGATAATAGCATTCCGGAAAGGTACATCACGCCTCTATCGGATGCTCGAATTAAAAGTTATGAAGGTTCGAGCGGACAATGCATTGCATAAGTACACGTACTTCGAGACGACGGGACTCACAGTGCCCGTGGCAACTCGGGCAGCCGTAGGTAGACCCGCGGCCATCCAGCCTTTAAATATGAGCTCTTGGTTTCTCATTTTAAAAAAAAAAGAAAAAGGAGAGAAAACTCTATCCATTTCAGCCTGTAAACACTTCTAGAGTGCTCTAAACTGAGTGATTCTTCTTTCTAAATACTTGTAAGCTCATGTTTTGCTACATACTAAAATTTAATCGGTGGAAACCGAGTTTTCAGGTGTCAAAAGCTATCTGAAGTCTTCTTGGCAGCCCACTATAAGATATTTCAAATTTTAAATTTTTTCTCACTTCTGTACATATATATCTACTAACATTGAGAGTCGCGTTGTGTGGGTATACCCGAATCGTCGATCCGTGGCTTTTTATTGCTTATATATATATATATATATATATATATATATATATATATATATATATATATATATATATATATATACATCGAACTCTTTTTGATTGAGCCTAGGTGTGATATCCGGTGCGTTTACTGCTTTTGTATATATATAAATACTTATAAATATCTTTTCATCAAACCCTGTTTTATTGAGCCTAGATATAATATCCGGTGTATTTACTACTTTTATATATACATAAATACTTATATATATATATATATATATATATATATATATATATATATATTGTGACGCCCCAAAAACAGGTATACATCACCCATTCTGAGTCGCCAAAATATGGTACAGAAACAACTACAACTTTATTAATACAATTGTCGTGCAAAATACGACAACACATAAACTGTGATTTTAAATTCAAATATTGTCTTCTAGACAATATCCACCCTCAAATAAGTTCTCATTACAATTATTGATACATTATTTTATAAAAATGGTGAGGACTGCTAAACAATTTTCTAGAACCATCATTCCATACCCCGACTAGTACTCGCTACATTCTCGCCTCCTTAGAAGAAAAATAGAATAAAAAGGAAAAGGGTGAGCTCAACTAGCCAAGTAAAGAATATTATGACTAAGATAATGTAGAACAAATTATCGTTAGTCCTCAACAGGGAAAAATCTAATAGAATACAATAGACAACAAGTTTTAAATCAATATTCGCAGCGGAAATAATAATTCATTAGAAGAGTTAAGTAGAGAATGAAATCTACTATCTTCTATATATGAATTTAAAAGTTCATCATCAATATTGTATCCCTGTAACATCAATCAATATATATATCTGGAATCAAATGTTCATCTTTACACTACAAGCCAAAGATATTCACCAGTTGGTCATGTTCATCTAAACACATGTTCATCTTTGCACTACGGGCCAAAGATATTCATCAGAAAATCATTCATCTTTGCACTACATGCCAAAGATATTCAGTTATATCATCATTTAGGACTGAGGATGATGAAAAATATTTTAAAGAAAATGAATCCAGTGAAATAAAAGAACAAATATTAAGGATTCGAACTTTGATTTATCCATGTTCAAAAATACTCCATAACATACCATAGCGGAGTAAAATTCAAGAATAAAGATCAAATTATGGATACAATCAAAGCTAGTAACAAAAATAGACATCCGGGACAAAGAAGAAAAAATTTTATTTTTCTGTGAATAGTGTCGTATTTGTGAATAGTGCCGTATACGTGAATAGTACCGTATACGTGAATAGTAAACCCGACACAAAAAATTCTAAATTTAATAAAAAGTTCAGACCAATATTTCGGCATAATAATATTGAAAGAAATAATATCATTTATAAAAAAATAACATCATTTACCTCGAAAAGATAGTACTTCTGACTGGAATACTAGATATAGTGTTGAAGGAATTTGCACCGTATAGCAATACTCAAAGTATCAAAATACTCACAAGAATACGCTCGATAATATAGAGAGAGAAAACTTTAGTTTCTGGTGTGATTTTCAATTCTAACCTAAGCACCCTATTTATAGGAAAATACTTAGAACACCAAAGCAGAAAATTTAATAAAATAATATATTTATAAACAAAATTCACGCCCACCTCATGACCATCTGAATTCAGCCACCAATGAGGCCCACAATAATGACAAAAATGTTTTTCTAAACAAAAATATTTAAAACTCTAAAAATCAATTCAAACCCAATATACCAGAACTTCAATAATTCATAATAAATAGCCCTTTTATCAAAAAATTTGAATCTTATGTCCATTTTATAGGAAATTCAATTCTCTACAACTTTGTAAGTTTAAGTTTTTCCAAATTCCAAGCAGAAATTGACCGAAATCCACATACGGATGATTTTACAGGCTATAATCAAATTTCAGTCAAGAAATGGGATCCACAAACATGAAAAACATGTTTTAAATATTTTTAGTAACAAAAATATTGTTCCTCCTCATTTATTTATAAATTCCACATTCATTGTAAAAATATCACCATTATTATATTATTATAATATAATAATATATTTAAATAAATTATTTTATCAGACAAGATAAAATATCAATTTTCAACCATTGTCACATTAAAAATTTTCTTCATCTATATTCACATAAAATGAATATTTTTCTTATCATATAAATTAACAATTAATTATTCATAAATAATATTACAGAATCACAACACTGACAACAAGGCCGTTCCCAAGAAAGAGGGGGCTTTCCAATAAGGATTTTTCCTTACTGGTGCGCAATTAGATAACCAAAGCTCTACTTAGACAGAACTTTCTAAATATTACCAATAATGCTATCTAATAATATTATTAAAATAATATGAATTATTGATCTGATAATAGAAAATATTGTGTAGTGACAATTATTGAAACAACAATAATATAAAATATTAATGTAGCAATTATTGAATCAATAAAATAAAACATTGAATAGTAATTACTGTAACAAATATTGAGTAGTGCCTTCTTACATAAGAATCAATAATTGGTGTAATACTGTGTGCTACTGTATTTTAACCACCGGGTAATCCAACAGTATTAACGGTAACAACTACGCCGTTATTTATAAACAACTTATACTTGTCATTTTCTCCATCTAATCGCTTTCCGTTATGGGGCCCACACAAGGCTGCGCCGTCGTACGAATATTCCCCGACAGTAAGAATATTCCACGACCAAACGAATATTCCCCTACAACAATGAATATTTATAACCACTTGCTTAATTGAAATATTTGCACATTTTACCCATAACTAGCCACATTAATCAAATCAATCCTTACTATTTCAAAATAATAAATAGAGGAAATTCAATTTCATTTATAATAAGTTGGGGTCTTACAACCTCCCTTCCTAATGAAATTTCATCCTCGAAATTGACGTACGTACCTGGTGTTTCGAAAAGGTGAGGATACCTCGCATTCATTTCCGTTTCCAACTCCTAGATCATTTCTTCAATAGCATGGTTCCTCCACAAAACTTTGACTTGTGGTATGACCTTTGTGCGTAGGACATGCTCCAAGATCTTGACAGGTACCTCCTCATACGTTAAGTCTTTGGCTATCTCGTCTGGTTCTAACTCAATAACGTGGTTCGGGTCTTTCACATATTTACGAAGCATAGATATGTAAAAAATATTATGAACATGAGACATGCTTGGAGGTAACGCAAGTCTATAGGCCACATTTCCTACTCAGTCAAGAATCTGAAATGGACCAATAAATTGTGGATTGAGCTTTTCTCTCTTCCCAAATCTTGTAACTCCCTTCCATGGAGCAACTCACAATAATACATGATCCCCAATACTAAATTCCACGTCCTTTCGATGAAGATCCGCATAACTCTTTTGTCGATCTTGTGTCGTTTGTATACGTTGTCGAATCATTTGGATCTTTTTTGTAGTCATACGTACCAACTCTGGCCCCAACAATGTTGCTTCACCCACCTAGTCCCAACATATTGGAGAGCGACACTTTCGTCCATATAATACTTCGAATGGAGCCACACATATACTTGCCTGATAAATGTTGTTGTAAGAGAATTCCACCAATGGTAAATACTTATCCCAACTCCCTTTGAAGTCTAAGATACAGAGTCTTAATAGATCTTCAAGAGTTTGAATAGTCCTCTTTGATTGTCCGTCCGTTTGAGGATGGTATGCCGAACTAAATCATAAATCTGTGCCCATAGCTTTTTGCAAGCTAACCCAAAATCGTTAAGTGAATCTTGGGTCACGATCCTAAACTATGGATACTGGCATGCCATGTAATCTCACAATCTCATTTACGTACATACGAGCAAGACGTTCAAGGGAATAAGTCTCCCGTATCGATAAGAAATGAGCAGACTTAATTAATCTGTCAACAATAACCCAAATCGCATATATTCCTTGAGAAACAGTGGGAAGACCTGTAACGAAATCCATGCTAATGTGTTCCCATTTTTATTTTAGAATCTCAACTGGTTGCAATGGACCCTTTGGCACTTGATGCACCGCCTTCACACGTTGACAAGTTAAACATCTCAAGATAAATTTCGCGATCTCTATCTTCATATTACTCCACCAAAATGTATGTCGAAGATCACGATACATTTTGGTACTTCCAGGGTGAATTGCAAACAGTGTGTTGTGTACCTCCATTATGATTCTATGTTTTAAGTTAAAATCGTTAGGAATGCAAAGTTTGGAGTTGACTCGAAGTATTCCTTCTTCATCGATTCTTGCTTCTGGAATAGCGCCTTCTTGTACTTTCTTCTTCATATGCATCAGCTCCGGATCTGTGGCTTGAGCAACTTTAACTTTATCGATTAAAGTTGGTTCTATGCATATACTTGACATTATTGCATAGGTCCCCGGAGTCTTGAATTCTATCTTCATCTTTTGTAAATCACACAAAATGGGCCTTTGTGTTGACAGCATCGCACTCGTTCCCGCATATGATCTTCTACTTAATGCATCAGCTACCACGTTCGCTTTTCCAAGATGGTATTGAATGGTATGGTCGTAGTCTTTCAACAGTTCGAGCCATCGTCATTGCCGCATGTTGAGTTTCTTTTGGGTGAAGAAATATTTGAGACTTTTATGGTCTGAATATGTCTCCACTTTCTCCCCATATAAATAGTGCCTCCAGATCTTTAGCGCGAAAACGACTGCTGCCAACTCTAGATCATGAGTAGGATAATTCCTTCCCATGTTGCATGAGAACACATCCTAACCCTTTGCCCGAAGCATCGTTGTAGATAACAAATCCATCCGAACCAGATGGTATTGTCAAAACAGGTGTCGAAATGAGTCTCCTCTTGAGCTCTTGAAAACTCTTCACGCATTCCTCGCTCCATATGAATTTTATATCTTTCTGAGTCAGCTGAGTTAATGGAGTAGCGATTCGAGAAAATCCTTCTACGAATCTCCGATAATAACCAGCTAAGCCCAGAAAGCTACGTACGTCGGTCACTGACTTCGGTTGCTCCCAACTTTGTATTGCTTCAATCTTCGCCAGGTCAACAGATACTCTATGTTTTGACACCACGTGCCCAAGGAATGCTACTTCCTCAAGCCAGAACTCGCATTTCTTCAACTTGGCATATAGCTTGTTTTCACGAAGCCTTTGGAGTACCAGCTTCAAATGGTGCTCATGATCTTCACGACTTTTGGAATATATAAGGATTTCATCAATAAAGACAACAACGAACTAATCCAAATATTCCTTGAATACTCGGTTCATCATATACGTGAAAGCCGCAGGAGCATTAGTCAATACGAAAGACATGACTCTGAATTCATAATGCCCGTACTGAGTTCTGAAGGCAGTCTTTGGAATATCCTCAGTTCTAATCTTCAGCTGATGATATCCAGAACGAACATCGATCTTTGAAAAGAATTGTGCGCCTTACAACTGGTCAAGCAGGTCATCAATGCGAGGTAGTGGATACCTATTCTTGATGGTGACATGGTTCAATTCTCGATAGTCAATACAAATTCGCATACTCCCGTCTTTCTTCTTTACAAATAAAACAGGAGCACCCCAAGGAGATGTACTAGGACAAATGAAACCGATGTCCAACAACTCCTGTAGTTAGACCTTTAACTCCTGAAGTTCAATAGGAGCCATTCGATATGGGATTTTAGAAATGGGCTTTGTACCAGTTTTAAGATTAATAAAGAATTCAACTTCACGTTCTGGGGGTAGACCGAGAAGTTCTTCAGGAAATATGTCAGGAAATTCACTAACAACAGAAATTTTATTCAAATCTGACGTGTTTTTGTTCAAGTCCATAACATGGGCTAAGAAAGCTTGACATCCGTTTTTTAATAAACGAATGGCTTTATGGCTTGATATGACAGTGATTGATTTCAGTGGTTTAGTTGCTTGAATTCGAATAACAGGTTGGTTAGGAATATGAAAACTAACAACCTTACGAAAACAATCAATTTTGGCATGATGAGTAGTTAACCAATCAATTCCTAAAATCACGTCAAATGCAAGTATTTTTAAAGAGATAAGGTCAACAGGTAATGTGATGGTGCCAACTTGGATCAAACAAGATTTATAAATAGTGGATGTAATGAAATTTTCTCCTAATGGAGTCTCCACAGATAAGTCAAAGTCTAATTTCTCCGGAGTCAAGTTTAAATGTTGAACACAAGTAGGAGAGATAAATGAATGGCTAGCACCGGTATCTAGTAAGGTATAAACTTCGTAAGAATTTATGATTAGCTTACCTGTAATCACCTCGTTTGGGTTCCTTGCATTTTGACTAATCACAACGAACGCTCTTCCAGGAACCGTTGACTTTGACTTTTCTGGGACAGCCTTTTGAGTCACCATCCCCGCTGGACTTGGTTTTGTTATCGTACAATCTCGAGCGATATGTCCTTCCTTTCCACAATTATAACATACTTTGAACTGTTATGGACAGTTTGGGCTGATGTGTCCCTCTTTTTCACATTTATAGCATACGACCGATGGTCGTTCTCCTCCCTTAGAATCAGTTGATACTGGTGCTGATGTCTTCACATTGTCATTGTTGAATCTCCTCTTTTTGAAACTTTCACTTGACTCGCCTCTCCTATTATCGTGGTCACGATTACCACCAGAGTGGTTACCGCTTTTGTCCGAATTTTTCTTTCCCCGCTGGTTATCATTGCTCCGATGACTACTGTCACCGGTATGACCCTGGTTGTGGTCCCTCGGTTGAACGTACTTGTTATCTCGCTCTAATAATTGAGCCATGTTGCCAACATCTGAATATAGAGAGAATTTATAAGAAATGAGATATTGACGTATGTCAGGTTTCAACCCACTTAGAAACATTTGCATCATACGTTCCTCATTCTCCATCAAATGAAGTGCAAACCTGGATAACTCAGCGAACTTCGCCTCGTACTGGGACACCGTCATGTTGTTTTGTTCCAGTCTAATAAACTCCACTTCCTTCATATGACGAATACTTTCAGGAAAGTATTTGTCATTGAATAGTTTCTGAAACATCTCCCAAGACATGCTGAGTGCGGCTGGATGGGTACGCTTCACAAATTCCCACCAGTAATCTACCTCATTACGGAACATAAAGGTGGCGAATGGAACCTTCTGTTCCTCCGTGTATCCCAAGACATCGAATATCTTGGTAATTTGTTGACCCACATCTCTGCCTTTATCGGATCCGGCTTTTCCCAAATTATGGTGGTCCCAACTCTTTGAACTGCTTGACTGTGACCAGCTGTGCCTTGCCATTGTTTCTACATGTATTTTGAACAGGAGTCTCCCTCGTCTGGTTTTGCATAAACCACAAAAAGCTTCTAAACATCTCATCGTTCATCGTCTGCTCAGCGGTGTTGTTTACAGGAGGAACATTGTCGGCATGTTGCACGTTCTCCTCATTGGTGAGTAAAGGTGTCTCCACGGTCTCATTTCCTCCACTGTTAACATTCTCAGCTGCCATTCTTAAATACTGCCACAAAACAAGGTTTAACTAAAGAAATTAACATATCACACAATATCCCTATATTCTGACCAACCAACAAATAAGCTTAGGTAAGACGCACTAGTGAAGGATTTACTCGTCTCTCCCCACCTAGTTATATTCCCCGATCTCCGCCAGAGATCATATCCCTAATCTCTGATACCAACTGTGACGCCCCCAAAATAGGTATACATCACCCATTCTAAGTCGTCAAAATATGGTACAGAAATAACTACAACTTTATTAATACAATTGTCGTGCAAAATACGACAACACATAAACTGTGAGTTTAAATACAAATATTGTCTTCTAGCAATATCCACCCTCAAATAAGTCCTCATTACAATTATTGATACATTATTTTACAAAAATAGTGAGGACTACTAAACAACTTTCTAGAACCATCATTCCATACCCCGACTAGTACTCGCTACATTCCGGCCTCCTGAGAAGAAAAATGGAACAAAAAGGAAAATGGCGAGCTCAACTAGCCAAGTAAAGAATATTTTGACTAAGATAACATAGAACAAATTATCGTTAGTCCTCAATAGGGAAAAATCTAATAGAATACAATAGACAACAAGTTTTAAATCAATATTCGCAGAGGAAATAATAATTCATTAGAAGAGTTAAGTAAAGAATGAAATCTACTATCTTCTATATATGAGTTTAAAAGTTCATCATCAATATTTTATCCGTGTAACATCAATCAATATATATATCTGGAATCAAATGCTCATCTTTGCACTAGAGGCCAAAGATATTCACCAATTGGTCATGTTCATCTAAACACCTGTTTATCTTTGCACTACGGGCCAAAGATATTCATCAGAAAATCATTCATCTTTGCACTAAATACCAAAGATATTCAGTTATATCATCATTTAGGACTGAGGATGATAAAAAATATTTTAAAGAAAACGAATCCGGTGAAACAAAAGAACAAATATTAAGGAATCGGACTTCGATTTATCCATGTTCAAAAATACTCCATAACATACCATAGCGGAGTAAAATTCAAGAATAAAGATCAAAATATGGATACAATCAAAGCTAGTAATAAAAATAGACATCCGGGACAAAGAAGAGAAAATTTTATTTTCCTGTGAATAGTGTCGTATACGTGAATAGTACCATATACGTGAATAGTAACCTCGACACAAAAAGTTTTAAATTTGATAAAAAGTTCAGACCAATATTTCGACATAATGATATTGAAAGAAATAATATCATTTAAAAAAAAATAACATCCCTTAATTCGAAAAAATAGTACTTCTGACTAGAATACTAGATATAGTGCTGAAGGAATTTGCACCGTATAGCAATACTCAAAGTATCAAAATACACACAAGAATACGCTCGATAATATAAAGAAAGAAAACTTTAGTTTCTGGTGTGATTTTTAATTCTAAACTAAGCACCCTATTTATAGGAAAATACTTAGAACACCAAAGCAGAAAATTTAATAAAATAATATATTTATAAACAAAATTCACGCCCACCTCAAGACCATCTGAATTCAGCCACCAATGAGGCCCACAATAATGACAAAAACGTTTTTCTAAACAAAAATATTTAAAACTCTAAAAATCAATTCAGACCCAATATACCGGAACTTCAATAATTCATAATAAATAGCCCTTTTATCATAAATATTCGAATCTTATGTCCATTCCATAAGAAATTCAATTCTCTACAACTTTGTAAGTTTTAGTTTTTTCAAATTCCAAGCAGAAATTGACCGAAATCCACATACGGATGATTTTACAGCTATAATCAAATTTCAGACAAGAAATGGGGTCCACAAACATAAAAAACATGTTTTAAATATTTTTAGTAACAAAAATATTCTTCCTCCTCATTTATTCATATATCCCACATTCATTGTAAAAATATAACCATTATTATATTATTATAATATAATAATATATTTAAATGAATTATTTTATCAGACAAGATAAAATATCAATTTTCAACCATTGTCACATTAAAAATTTTCTCCATCTATATTCACATAAAATGAATATTTTCCTTATCATATAAATTAATAATTAACTATTCACAAATAATATTACAAAATCACAATACTGACAACCAGGCCGTTCCCAGGAAAGAGGGGGCTTTCCAATAAGGATTTCTCCTTACTGGAATGCAATTAGATGACCAAACCTCTCCTTAGACAGAACTTTCTAAATATTGCCAATAATGCTATCTAATAATATTATTCAAATAATATGAATTATTGATCTGATAATGAAAAATATTGTATAGTGACAATTATTGAAACAACAATAATATAAAATATCAACGTAGCAATTATTGAATCAATAAAATAAAATATTGAACAGTAATTACTGTAACAATTATTGAGTAGTGTCTTCTTACGTAAAAATCAATAATTGGTATAATACCGTGTGCTACTATGTTTTAACCACCGGGTATTCCAACAGTATTAACGGTAACAACTACGCTGTTATTTATAAACAACTTATACTTGTCATTTTCTTCATCCAATCGCTTTCCGTTATGGGGTCCACACAAGGCTACGTCGTCGTACGAATATTCCCCGATAGTAGAATATTCCACGACCAAACGAGTATTCCCCGATAACAATGAATATTTATAACCACTTGCTTAATTGAAATATTTGTGCATTTTATCCATAACTAACCACATTATTCAAATCAATCCTTACTATTTCAAAATAATAAATAGAGAAAATTCAATTTTATTTATAATAAGTTGGGGTCTTGCGTATATATATATATATATATATATATATATATATATATATATATATATATATATATATATATATGTATATGTATATATATTATGTCTGGCTTGGAGATCATTTCGTGACCTTTTACTACTTTTATAAATATATATATATATATATATATATATATATATATATATATATATATATATATATATATATATACAGCTTTTATATATATAACTGTTATTCAGCATGCGGGCTAGATTTGCCTAAATCTGGTTATTTCTCATTTTAACCGATTTATAGTGACTAAACTGGAACCATTGAAGCTGAAATAGTTTAGACTTTTACTCAAATCTAGTTCTTTTTCTAACTTTTATCTGCCTGTGGGCTAGATTTGCCTAAATCTTGCTATTTCTCACTTTAACCGGTTCATGGTGCCTAAACTGGAACCGTTGAAGCTAGAATGCTTAGATTTACTCAAATCTGACCCGTTTTCTAGCTTTTATACATATTGCTTTGTCATGCAAGCTAGAAATTATGTGATCACAAATTCAGCTCCTGAATCTAGATTCGGTTCCCATGATATACATTTTCAGTTGCAGCCAGCTTGTAAATTATCTACGGTGTCCGAATATCCTTAGATGGATCTCATGCCCACAAGGAGTTCGGCACTGCTATGTATCTTATTTTCTCGAATATGCCTCACATCTCGAAAATAAAAGTAATCCAGCCGAACACATAATAAAATAGAAGTATCAAAGGCCTCAATTACTATTAAGCACAAGGGTTTGAAAAATCTATTTTACAAAACATCATTGCTATATCTTGTTAAAATTAAACTTTTATACAAAAGTCAAACCCTTTGTATATAGGTGCAAACGAGGCATAACACTACTGCCAAATAACTGCACATAAACCTAATTCACACACACACATACGCAGATAAAAGTTTAATGAAAAGTGGTGGTAACCTTATTTTCACGGAAGTCGGGGGGTGCCTAACACCTTTCCTCCGTTTAATTGAGCCCCCGGATCCTAACAAATTTCAGTTTTGCAGACCAGTTAAACAGTGTCACATCACTAGGTCATTGTGCAAACTTTTTCTCGATTGAGTTAGTGCAACCATTTAAAAATAACAAACTGACGACTCTTACAGTCAAATCGTCGACATATATATGTCATACCTTTTCAAACTTGTTTTTTCAAACAAATCTCACCTAACACGAGAACACTAAAAGACAAAAATAGAAGGGGAGAAATAAAAATCCCGACGTCAACAACATTGATCAAAGGAAGGAATCTACCTGAAGATTCAAGGAGATCGCGGAGAAGTAGGAGTTGAACTCGTACCTGTGGAAGCTCGTATCTACAAGGGTATGATTCCATAACTTCTTGTTTTTCATTTTTAATTAATAATATGCATAAAGGATAATTCGGGTTATTGGTTTGTGAAAATTTTAAAATCTAATTTTTACCTTGCTTCCGCTAATTTGTAATTTGATTGCATCTTTGGTCTTCACAAAACCTTACAGTGGTATCAGAGCCAAACTTTATACAAATTATTAGTTGTTTTGATTTCAGATATGTATGAATATGTATTTAGAATAATTTATTGGGCATAATTTGTTGTAATAAATTATTATTTTTTGAAAAACAAAATTCAATTCGCGAGGCCTGTTTCACTGATCCGTGTTTTTGATTGATTTAATTTTAAAAGGGTTGATCCGTGGTTTCGCTGATCCTGGACATGCTTCATGCTTCACGAAATTGGTTAATATATATATATATATATATATATATATATGGAATGATTTTATTCATAAGATGAATGTTTTATTTATTGATACATATGATGATATGTATGATAATAAATGGGATTGATTATGGACTATTGACCAATGTGATTGGATTTATTTTGGTTGGATGTTTGAAAGAATGAATTTTATTAAATGGGGTCTGCGTACCTCATCTTTTCTGGTTTTCTTCTTGATGTAAATTTTATCTCTCTCCTATGTACTTCCTCTTGACTGCTGATCAAGGTTTCTATTTAAATTAAATAGTTTAATGTAATAGGATTAGTTAAAAAAAATTGAAGAACCGAAGATCAAGGAGCAAGGAGCGTTTGAAGACCCGTTTGTAATGGAGCCCGGGTTTAAATATAATAGTTATATTTAAATATTTATTCTTGCACCCTAGGGTTTGACCTTTTGGTTCACTTGGTGGCTCTAGTGAACCAAACTAGAATAAAAGTTCATAATCAATCCGGTTAGAATATAGTATTCTATAATATGCATGCTAGTTTTATATATATATATATATATATATATATATATATATATATATACATATATTTTATATACATATATATATATATATATGTGTGTGTGTGTGTGTGTGTGTGTGTGTGTGTGTGTGCGCGCGCGTGCACGCTAAACAAGATGAGACAAATAATAACAAATCCCTCAAAGTTTTTATATATTAAGTCTTAAGTGTTCAAAGATATTTAGAATATCGACGTCGCCTTCTAACATGATAAAATTAATAGAGTATTAGATATTTAATATAAGTTTGTTGTGTCACTACAAGGCACGTATTAAGTATTTAAGATGTTAATTTATCACATTTGATGCTTATAAATAAAATTGAACAATATTATTTTATTGTGTCACCACAAGGACAATATTTTTCTTTTTTGAATATATGGAAGTGTTAGGTTAGACTTAACTTAGATAATTTTGATTCGGATGTGCCACCACTTGATCAAAATAATCAAAGAGGCAAAATAAGGAATAAGGAGTTACATGATGATGTAATTGACAAGGAGTTATCTACCTATTTATTTATATATACTTTATTGTGTCACCACAAGGCTATATATTTTTGAAATGAGATCCTTATTCTCACTAGCAAAAACTTTAATTAGATTTTGTCGAGCTATATACATAAGTGTAATATAGTTTGAAGAAAATAGTGGGAGATACCAATATAAAATAAGACCTAATTTATTTTGGTAAAATAAATTAATTAAATGAATATTTGCTAAAATATTGTCTTTTTACATGCAGAATTTGAAAATGTCACATTCACTAATTTCACTGTGTAGCATACTTGATGCTAACAAACTGATCAGTCCAAATTACACGAACTAGTTAAGGAATCTGAGAATTGTTCTCACTGCTGAAAAGATTTCTTATGTCCTAAATTCGTCCGTACCTGCAAGAGTTGTAGAGACAACATCTGAGGAAGAGATTGTTACTTTTAAAAAGTGACAAGATGATGAATCTGTGGCTCAATGCATCATGCTCGCATCCATGAGTAATGAGCTTCAACGTCAGTATGAATCCATGGATGCTCCTACTATGCTACTGTACCTGCAAGAGCTGTATGGTGAGCAAAGTAGGACTGCTAAATATAAAATATCTAAGGAGCTCTTCCGATCTCGGATGACCGAGGGTACTACCGTTGAGACTCATGTCCTAAATATGATCAATATAATTAAACGTCTTGGACAACTTAGGTTCGTCATGGATGGAGAGTTGAGTCAAGATTTGATCTTGCAGTCACTCCCTAACACCTTCCCACAATTTGTTGTGACTTTTCACATGAATAAGTTGGACGTCAGCTTGCCTGAGTTACTTAGCATGTTGAAAACTGCTGAAAGTCACTTCCCATCCAAGAAGAACCATGTCTTACTGGTGAATGATTCTTCCAAGAAAAGGAAGAGACCCAAGGTATCTTCTGAAAAGAAAAAATCCAAGAAGGCTAAGGGAAAGGCGAAAGTGAAGGATCAAAAGAAACTTGATCCAGATAGCAAAGGAATTTACTTTCATTGCAACAAGTCGGGTCACTAGAAGAGGAACTGAAAGGATTAACTTGCAGAACAAAAGCAGAAGAAGCTTGGAGAAGCTTCGAATCCTAATCAAGGTTTGTTTATGATTGAAATTAATTTTTTTGAAAGTCAATCTTCTACTTGGGTATTGGATACCGACTGTGGTTCTCACATATGTAATAATATGTAGGGACTGGTCAGAAGTAGAAAGCTGGGCAAGGATGAGGTCGTCTTACGAGTGGGAAATAAAGCAAAGGTTGATGCATTAGCTGTAGGGACTTATTGTTTAGCATTGCCTACGAGCAAGTTCATTTATTTAAATAATTGTTATTTTGTTCCAGATATCATTAGAAACATTATTTTAATTTCTGTATTGGATATGGATGGTTTTAACATTATAATAAAGAACAAAAGTTGTTCTATTTATAATGATAATATTTTATATGGTGTTGGTAATTTGAGAAATTGACTCTATATACTTGACTTGCATGAAAATATACTTCAAATTAAACAAACTAAGAAAAGGAAAAGAGATGTTAATTATACATATATGTGGCACTGTAGACTCGGTCATATTAATGAAACAAGATTATCCAAGTTGTATAAAGATGGGCTCCAAGAGCTATCGGATTATGAATCATATCTAACTTGTGAATCTTGTCTCATGGGAAAAATGACTAAATCTCTTTTTAGTGAAAAAGGAGAAAGAGTTACAGAGTTGTTAGCATTGGTACACACAGATGTATGTGGACCTATGACAACGAATGCGCGAGAAGGGTATTCTTATTTTATTACATTCACTGATGATCACTCAAGATTTGGATACGTGTATTTAATGAAATACAAATCTGAATCATTTGAAAAGTTCAAAGAGTTTAGAAATAAAGTAGAGAAGCAAACCGACAAAAATATTAAAATTCTTCGATCAGATCTAGGACTATGATGTAGCTTGTTTTTCTTTAGCGTTACAAATCTGTATTAGTAATGGAGCTAGTTATGCATTCTCAGAGCCAAATTTTGTTGATAGATTGTTGAAGATCATTGGTGCTATGTCTTGTCAAAGGACAATGTATAAGAAAGATAGTTTAAGAATAAATAAAATAAATTAATAATTTGGTATTTGTCATGCAACTTACAAAGTTTGTTCATAAATTGCCTTGATTGATTAATTTGTTTTAAATTTAGTTCTGAAAAATACCATTCTATCCTTATCCGTAGATGGTACCGGTGAATTTATTGAAATTTCACCGATTGAGGCTAGTCTCAATAATTCGGAATCATCCAAACCTTTGGCTGGACAAAGACTACATCCATCGGTATCATACTTTGACAATGCATCTTTGAATTCTTAAGGTGGCATTGGTATTCTGATTTTTGAGGGGCAGAAATTAGTTCAGAGTAAATAGTGATTTTCAACAGCTATGCAAATGTATGAATGATTGCAAAAGTTTGATAATTGGAAGTGAATGAAACAGTCACCTACATAGGGTCTCTCACCTCGTATCGACAGTCCAAGATTATTTGGCATGAACAAGGAACAGTAAGGTGTTTGCGGAATTATTTCTTTGCAAAAACTTTATTTTCCCTACCTGTTTATATGTGGTGTGGATATATATGTAGTTGCTTATGTTTCTATTCTGTTGGAACGGCTCTTTCTCTCTATTTAACTAAATCGGTGTTAATTAAATATATGTATGTGATGATGATAGGCTCAAGCTACGAGGAGTCCTCAGGAGAGGAATACGAGATTGGAGAATGTGTTGGCGGATTTGGAATTTGGCTCGCCAGAAGGAGCAGGTTGTTATAAAATCAATTTTTACCTCATTTAAGTTGTACTTGGTATGATATTGAAGTTTTAGTGAGCGACAGTGTGTATATCTTAGAATTGGGATTTGATTGTTTTATTTCTTAACCATAGACAATTTATTGTTTTTTTATAAGAGAGCCACTATATAGTTCAATTCTTTAATTATATATATGAATTATGAAGTGATATAGCCATTATTCTAAGAACACGCTTGCTTTATGATATGTCAAATTTGGGTCTACCCCCTTCCAGAATTCTGCATGCGGGTGGCTGAAGACTGTCAATGAGCTCTTCTTTCTTTTTGAGTTGTAATATCTACAGTTGTGTTTTGGTTGCTGAAACTAATATCTGGATAACTGCAGTAAAAGATTTGTTTAGGTATGCTTGTGTATTGATTGCCCCTTATTTAGAATATTGTTTGTTAAGGTAGGTTTGAAATGGTGTTTGGCCTGCACTTCTGTCCTCCAAGTTGTCACTCACTTTTAATATCGTCCTTAAAATTCATTTTTTGTCGGTTAGGTTCTTAAAGTGGCATTATTTAGCCTGTTTGTTTTCTTACCCGATTTGATCTCAACTCAACTCATTTTGAACAAATTTTGACCAAACCTGACCAATTTCGACCCACTCCAATTTTTAATATTTTAAAATAAAATAAATATTTTTAATATTTTAAAATAATGATTATATTAAATATTTTTAGAAAAAAATATTATTTTTAATATTTTAAAATAAATTATTATTTTAAAAATTAAAATTATTTTTTATATTTAAAATAAAAAATTATTTTCAAAAAGTTATAAAAATAATTATTATTTTAAGGAAAAAATATTACAAATTTATTTTTTCAAAAATGAGTAAAGTTTCATAAAATATAGATTCAAAAAAAATTAACTAAGAAAATAAAACTTTATTTTAAAAAAAAAGTAAATTTTTTTCATTTATTATGTAAAACTTTATTTTCAGAAGAAAAAAAAAATATTTACCATTATTGTATGTATTCTTAATATTAGAATTTTTAAAAATAAAAACTGAAAATAGAAATTAAAATACAAAAAAAATTTAAGATAAAATAAAAAAATAGATTAATTTTTTTAAAAAAAATTAAAATTTTTAAAAATAGTTATTATTTTCAGGAAAAAAATTTGGAAATTTTTTTTTATAAAAAAAATGAGTAGTCTTATAAAATATATATTCAAAAAAAGTAAACTTTATTTTCATAAAACAAAAATAATTTATTTTAAAGATGTGTAAATTTTTATAAAAATAATTAAGATTTAAGAAATTTTAACTTTAATGTTTTCGAATTTATATTTTATGAAACTTTACCCATTTTTGAAAAAAATAAAAGTTTCTATTATTTTTTCCTTCAAAATAATAATAATTTTTTAAAAATAATATTATATTTTAAATATAAAAATACTAATTATTTTAAAAAGAATATTTTATTTTAAAATATTAAAAATAATTATTATTTTCAAATTATTTTAAGAAAATATTTTATTTTAAAATATCAAATTAAATTATTATTTAATTTTTAAAAAAAATAATATTTTCTTTTAAAATATTAAAATTAATATTTTCTTTGAAAATATTTAAAATAATTATTTTATTTAAAATAATTATTATATTTTAAAATATTAAAAATTGAGATTGGGTCAAAATTTGGTCAAAATGTATCGGGTTAAGGTTAAATTGGGCAGAAAGAACGGAAACGCCAAAAATTGTCACTTTAAAGAGAAAAATGAACTTTAGGGACGGCTTTAAAAGTGAGTAGCGATTTAGAGGGACAGAAGTATCATCCAGCCGATTTTAAAACAAGCTTTATTTTGTGCTCCTTTTTTTGGTTCCTAACATGAAAGTATTCATGTGTGAATATGCATGGAATTCGAGTTCTGTATTGAAACTTTTGGAGGTACTAATACTACTCTTTCTACAATGAAGTTTTTTTGATTGTGAAGATATTTTGTTCTAATCCCTTCAGATATATTGTAGTGTAGCATGACTTATATCTAAGGTCTTTAAATACATTTTATCTGATATCTGTCTATATGTTAATCATCCTCATTTTTCACTTATTACCACCTTCACTTATTTTGCATTAATTTCTGCTTACATTCGGGTATGGATTTGATATATTCGACTTCTTGCTATGCATTTAGATGATGTCGATATTAACTTACTCCTTACTAAATCTTGTGTGATTTGAATTCATTATTTACATTCTATTGTGGCTTGTAGTAAATAATTCGTCTATTTTTGTGTAGCTTGAGGAAAAGCAAGCTCAGAGGATGCCCAAACATCGTGTTGAACGTGAAAGAGGTCGTAGAGAAGCAGTTGCTGATATATCTGAAGACTTGTCAGAGGGCGAGAAGGGAGATGCAGTCAGTGATATTTCTGCCCATGGTGAGAGTACAAGAGGTCGATTGCCCAGAATTAACTCTGTTGATGCAATGGAAGCACTCGCTAATCAACATAAGCGGAAAAAGCTGTACATTGTGTTAATAAGGTATCACCTGAACATAAAATCTTTATTAATGGATTAAGAGGATTTGATGGTCACCCTAATGAAAACAATCTACTTGAATTTCTTATTTTTCATAAGAATTAACTCACATAAACACCTATATTGGGGGAAGGGATTATGTGTCTTGGACACTCACAAAACATACATGTTGGGCCATAATACTTTTCATACTGAGTCAGGCCGAATGGGCTTGTCCTTTGGACTATGTCACTTTTGTCATGTTGGGTCAAATGATTTGGGCCTCACTACTTAACTATAATATTGGGCATAGTCATTGGGTTGGTCCATTATGTAAGTTGTCACTTATCCTATCTTTGACCGGTAATCATCACAAAGGTAGTAGTTGACTATTATGTCTGCCACCTTTCTGCATGACATTAATGAGGATGGGACTCCGATTACTGACGGGAGGTAACAGTGGTAGCAGGTAGGAAAATAAGCTATACACTTTCGGCTGAGATGACCGGGGGTGAGAGGAGGTGTCAGGAGATAGTGGGTGGCACAGTAAACCGGGTCTTGGGAACGTATGGGACAATGATCACAAAAGGAAATGAGGTAACAAAACACAACACATAAACATTATTATTATTCACACACACTCAGACACTGGCGAATATTTTCCTCCATTGTTAACCTTGTGATCGCCTGTACTGACTCTCACGCCGGAGCTATCCCCCGACGGTCAGGCCGTCAAGCTTTTGGTGTTGACTTGTTGAACTGTGCAGGATCAGAGCGTCTTACGTGATTGGGACGTGGGAGAAGATCTTGGCGTTAACATTGGCGCTAGAAGGAGGGCCGAGTTCTAGTGTCCTGAGTATTTTTCAATCACAAACTGTGTTCGTTCTACGTCGGTGTTTATGGGGAAGAGTAGGACACCTACGCCGGAGGGGCAGCCTCTGGCTGCCAGTGAATCAATCCCACGAGTATCTGTCAAGGACCGTTTGGGACCTGCACTAAGCATTCATGCCAGCACGACGTCCAAACGATCGCATGAAGATTCTCGTCCGAGAGCTGTGAGCAAAGCCAAGAGACAGCTAGTTTTCACAGCAGAGAAAGGGCCCGGTCATGGCCGGAAACGAGTAGAAGGCATCTCGCCTAGAACTCGATACCGGGACGACCAAGACGAAAAGGCTGCCCGCTTGGCCAAGATGGCAGATGAAGCTGATAGGGCCGTGGAGGCGCTTGTGAAGCAACGACGGGATATAGCTGAGCAGATGTCTCGAATGGCAGAGTTGAGGGACGAAGCTTCCAGCTATGTCCAATCTGAAGAACGGGGGCATCGAAGTGGGAAAGAGCCTGTTCATTCCGGGCGTGAGTCTCAGGATCGACCTCGGGAAAGAAGAAGGTCCAGAAGCCCTACTCCTCAAAGATCGAAGAGGGCACATCACCTTGTCGGTTCTAAGGAGCAGGGTCGAGGCGAACGAAGAGGTCGATCCAGGGATCGTACTCCGGAGAATACTAAGAAGGCGCTCGTTGTTGCACATTCCCACCACGGCAGCCGGCTATTGAGACGAAGCAGATCTAGGGGTCGTACACCCGAAAGTTCACCGACGGCATTCTGCTCTGTAGACCATCATCGTCATAAAAGCCTCTCGAAAGTTGGGGGTTCTATTGTAAGGAACCGGTCCACTTAGAAGAGGGAGGGGTCACCGGAAAAAGAAGCATCGTCCCAACCCGAGGGCGTGGAGTATCTAGTAAAAGATGTGAAGGAGCTTCGTAGGCAGCTTGTCGAGGTACAGAAAGTGAAAGATACTTCGGGAAAGAAGGCATCCCCTTTTTCCGCGGAGATTCTGAAAGAAAAAGCTGACCCCACCAAGAAGTTGACTCACATTGAAAGGTATGACGGATCGAGGGATCCCTATGACCATAGTTAGGCGTTCGACCGACTGATGGATTATTACGACTTTAGCGATGCTGCTAAGTGTCACACTTTCGTCACGACACTCCGAAAGGATGTCATGCAATGGATGGGGACTTTGCCTTCGGATTCGATTTCATCTTGGGCGGATATGTGCAATAAATTCCACGCCCGCTTCGGGAGTAACAGAAGAAGAGGGAAACCAACTGGCTCGCTGGCTCAAGTTCGGCAGTACTCGAATGAGTCTTTGGGCCAATATGTGAAGCGATTCCGTGAAGCAGTCGGCCAAGTGACAGACCTGAACGATCTACAAGTCGTGGGACTGTTTCAGAATGGGTTAGATCTGGTCAAATCGGAAAGGTTGGTGAAGAAGTTGATGTTTCACCACCCGAAGAGTCTCGCAGAAGCCTTCGACAAAGCAGAAGGTTATATCGTGGTAGAGGAAGCCATGAATAGCCTCAAGCGTCCCTCTTCAGATCAGCTTAAGGAGACAGATCGGGACAGAGCAGAGGGGGACCAGAGTAGGAATGAAGGAGATAAAGGTCGTCGTGACGGCAGGCCAAAGAAATACAACAATAATTGGAAACAGGGTGGAGAACGCTCGTCCGCTCCCGCTCAGAGGGTAAACAGGACGTATACTGCACTCAATGCTGACAGGGCTGTTATCTTGGAGCAGATTAAGAATCAACTTATTTTCGAGCCACCTCGAGATAACATTAAGCCCGGGAAAGGGAATTCTCATAAGTATTGTGACTATCATCAAGCCTCGGGTCACGATACGAACGACTGTGCCAGTTTGAAGAATTTTATTGAGAGAAAGGTGCAGGACGGGGCTTTAGTTCATTATGTGGCCGCCCGAACAAACCAACAGCAAAATAGAGGACCTGTTCAGGCAACCCAACCAGTTCAGCAAGTGTTCCCCGCTCCTGAACCGCCCGCAAGGCAGGTGATAGATGTCATCACTGGGGGCACTTCGGGCAAGCTGTCGGAAAGAAGTGCCGAAGTTATCTGGATTAGGTCATGTCAGTGACGGGTACCCTCCCGAAGACTGACAGACCGTTCCCGGGTACGGTAATTTCCTTTACAGATGAGGATTACCCTTCGGAAACCATCAAACCGCATGAGGGATCATTGGTCGTGACAGAACAAGTGGGTTCGGTGGATATGAAGCGTATGATGATCGACAATGGGTCTTCTGTGGATATCTTATATGCTCATGCTTATCAGAGGATGCATCTTGATGGACAGAAGATGGAGATCGGGCAGGAGGCCCCTTTATATGGCTTCAGCAACGATCCGGTCAAGGTGGCTGGAACCATTGAACTGCCGGTTATCTTCGGAACGACCCCCCAACAAGTAGAAATTATTTGTAAATTTTATGTTGTGCATGTAGATTCCGCTTATAATGCTATTTTGGGGAGGCCCACTTTAACTGCTTTACAAGCTGTAACTTCAATCCCTCATTTCAAAATTAAATTTCCTACGGCTCATGGGGTTGGGGAGGTAAAAGGAGATCTGGATCTGGCCAGAAGATGTTATAGAAATGTCGTGATCACTTCGGGAGTAGGGGTGTCGAAGCAAAAATAGACCATGGCAATAGAGATCGAACCCTTCACGGAAAGCAGCTCAGAACCGTTGGTCATGCCAGCCGAAGAAACAGAAGAGATAGAGCTCATCCCAGGCAAGGCTAACAAGACGGTGAAAATAGGTTCGGGTCTACCAGAACCTCTCAGGACGAACCTCATTGAACTCCTGCAGTGTTATGTTGACATCTTCGCCTGGGAACCTCAGGATATGCCGGGAGTGAGCAGGGATATCGCAGAGCATCGGTTAGAAGTGGACCCGTCGAAGAAGCCAGTTCGGCAAAAGAGGAGGATCTTTGCGCCCGAGCGCCAAAGAATCATCGATGAAGAAATTGCGAAGCTGGTGACTTCATCTTTGAGATCGACTATCCGCAGTGGATGGCAAACGTAGTGCTGGTCCAGAAGCAGAATGGGAAATGGCGAGTTTGCATCGACTACACGGATCTGAATAAAGCTTGTCCAAAGGATTTCTACCCATTACCCCACATTGACCAGCTCATCGATGCAACTTCGGGGTATGCCTTGTTGAGTTTCATGGATGCATTCTCTGGCTATCATCAAATCTCCATGTGTAAAGAGGATATACCGAAGACGGCGTTCATTACGCATCGTTCGGTATATGCCTACAAGAAAATGACCTTCGGCCTCATCAACGCCGGGGCCACTTTCCAGAGGATGATGAACTATGTCTTCAGACGTCAGTTGGGCAAGAATATGGAAGTATATGTGGATGACATGATTGTTAAGAGCATGTTGGTGCACAAACATCTGGATGACCTGGAGGAATGCTTTCAGACAGTCCGTCACCACAAATTGAGACTGAATCCTGCTAAGTGCATCTTCGGATTAGGGGCTGGCAAATTTCTGGGATATTTGGTCAGCCAGAGGGGAATTGAAGCCAATCCACAGAAGATTCAAGCGATCCTGAACATGAAGACTCCTCAGTCATTTAAAGACGTTCAGCGTCTGACTGGAAGGATTGCAGCTTTGAGGAGGTTTATGTCCAAATCAGCAGAAAGGTGTTTGCCGTTTTTTGACACGTTGAAAGGGCCGAAGAATGCCAAGACGTTCCAATGGACTTCAGAATGCAAAGACGCCTTTCAGAGCATCAAGTCCTACTTATCTTCAACGCCTTTGTTGGTGAAGCCCGCTCCTGCTGAGCCTTTGTATTTGTACTTAGCAGCTAGTTCGTTGGCAGTAGGAGCAGTTTTGGTGCGAGAAGTTGGGGGTAATCAGCACCCGGTTTATTATGTAAGCCATGTCCTTCGGGATGCTGAAACAAGGTACCCGAACATTGAGAAGTTTGCTTTTGCTTTAATAACTGCTAGTCAGAAGCTTAGGCAATACTTCCAGGGTATGTTGGTAATAGTCTACACAGATCAGCCTTTGAAGAAAATTATGGGCAAACCTGAGGTATCGGGGAGATTAGCTGCATGGACGATGGAGCTATCTCAGTTCTTCGTTGAATATCATCCCCGAACTGTCATCAAGGGGCAGGCCTTGGCAGATTTTGTGGTCGAGTGTTCGTTTTCTGAAGCTGATGAAGCTGTAGCAGAAGCTGAAGGATCTGACAGCATAGTTGCGATTCTTCAACAGAAGCAGAGTTCGTGGACACTATATGCAGATGGATCTTCTACCGCAGACATCAGTGGAGCAGGGATTATTCTGACCAGCCCGGAGGGATTCAAGGTGCAACAGGCCATCAGATTTCAGTTTAAAGCGACAAACAATGAAGCAGAGTACGAGGCAGTGTTGGCGGGATTGCGACTAACTAAGAGTCTCGAAGTGCAAAGAATAGTTATATTCAGCGACTCTCAGTTAGTCGTTAAACAAGTCTCCGGGGAATACGAAGCCCGAGGTCATCGAATGATCAAGTATTTGGCGGAATTGAAAGAACGGCTTCAGTATTTCCAGTTCTACGAATTTCAGGGGGTCGAACGTGACGACAATTCCATTGCCGATGCACTCTCCAAATTAGCCACTACGGATGTTAACGTTTTTGATGGGTCGGTTTACTTGGAAATTTTGCAACATCCTAGTGTTCATCATGAATCGGTAATGTGCGTTGACCGAACCAACTGCTGCTTGACTCCATATCTGGAGTACCTGGCAGATGGCGTTCTACCTTCGGATCAGATGCTGGCCAAGAAAATCAAGTACAAGAGTGCTAATTTCGTTCTAATAGATGGGTATCTGTTTCGAAGGGCCTTCTCGTCTCCACTGTTAAAGTGTTTGACTCCGTCCGAAGCTGAATATGCTCTTCGAGAAGTTCACGAGGGCATCTGCGGCGACCATATGGCTGCTAAGTCATTAGCCTACAAAGTACTTCGTCAGGGATACTACTGGCCTACCATCTTCAAGGAAGCGACTGAATACGTCAAGAAGTGTGAGAAGTGTCAGCTCAACAGTTCGATCCCACATCAGCCACCAGAAGAGTTATACTCGATCTTATCTCCCATACCCTTTGCTGTCTGGGGGGTTGATATACTAGGTCCGCTACCGAAAGCTAAAGGTCAGGTCAGCTTTGTTATAGTTGCCATCGACTACATGACCAAGTGGGTAGAAGCAAAACCGCTCAGGTTAATAACAGAACAGAAATGCTTAAAGTTCATCAAAGAGTCAGTAGTATTTCGGTTCGGAATTCCTAAGGTGGTGATTTCAGACAACGGACGTCAGTTTGTGGGATCAAAATTCGAAGCATTTTTGAAAGGACTGGGGGTCCAGCACAGAAAGACTTCGGTATCTCATCCTCAGTCTAATGGACAAGTCGAAGTGACCAACAGAACGCTGCTGAATGGGATCAAGCGCAGATTGGACGAAGCTAAAGGAAGATGGCCAGAAGACCTGCTCAGCGTGTTATGGGCCTATCGGACCACACCGAGGACCACAACAGGGGATTCACCTTTCAAACTGGCCTATGGTATTGATGCCTTAGTCCCAGTTGAAATTGGATCTCCAAGTCTTCGAGTTGGCCAGTTCAGAGAAATATACAACGATGAAGGGCTGAAAGCCAATCTTGATTTACTTGAAGAAGTCAGAGAAACAGCCTTGGTCAAACTAGCAGCCTATCAGCGAAGAGTAGCCAAGTATTATAACAAAGGGGTGAAGCTTCGCAGGTTCGAAGTAGGAGATTTCGTTCTCAGAGAAGTCGAAGCATCTACACCCCAGAATTTGGGAAAGCTGATGCCAAATTGGGAAGGGCCGTATGAAGTCAGAGAAGTACCGAAGCCACTTATCGGTTGAGGGCTTTGGACGGATCAGAGATCAAGAATACTTGGCATGCAGGCAGGCTTCAAAAGTATTTTCAGTAGCTACAATGTCAGTACACCGGAAGTCTGTAAATGGTTTTATGTCATCATCAATAAAAATTCCTTTCTTTTCAAGCAAGTCTTGTCTTCGTTGCTGTTAACGTCATCGGAGTAAGGAGGTTCGGGTGGACTCGCTGACCATTCGATGGTAGCCTCATCGGCAGGAGGTCCTTATGAGTTTGTCAGGCCCTTCGTGGTAGGCAAACGTCATTGGTGTAAGGAGATTCGGGTGGACTCGCTGACCATTCGATGGTAGCCTCATCGGCAGGAGGTCCTTATGAGTTTGTCAGGCCCTTCGTGGTAGGCAAACGTCATTGGTGTAAGGAGGTTCGGGTGGACTCGCTGACCATTCGGTGGCAGCCTCATCGGCAAGAGGTCCTTATGAGTTCGTCAGGCCCTGCGAGGTAGGCTAACGTCATTGGTGTAAGGAGGTTCGGGTGGACTCGCTGACCATTCGATGGTAGCCTCTTCGGCAGGTGGTCCTTATGAGCTTGTCAGGCCCTTCGTGGTAGGCAAATGTCATCCTTAAGACGTTGTCAGGCCCTGCGTGGTAGGCAATTGTCGATCCTTAGACCTTGTCAGGCCCTTCGTGGTAGGCAAGTGTCCTCCTTAAGACGTTGTCAGGCCCTGCGTGGTAGGCAATTGTCGATCCTTAGACCTTGTCAGGCCCTTCGTGGTAGGTAAGTGTCATTCTTAAGACGTTGTCAGGCCCTGCGTGGTAGGCAATTGTCGACCTTCAGACTTCGTCAGGCCCTTCACGGCATCCACCTCACACTTTGGTAATGAATAAGTATTCCCTTACTTTATTACCTAATTTTTTCTAAGTGTTGAGTTCGGAAGGCCACATTCTTTAACTTCATCTTGTCTGATATACGACTTGCCTAGTTGTTAATTAACAGTTTAAGTTATGTCCACGAAGGAGCTTATACATTTTTTAAGTTGAATCGATATTGAAGCATTGATAAACAGTAAATACACCGAAGTCATAAGGAATAATGTTGATATTTCATTTACAAAATACTGTTTACAAAACGATAGAAACTTTTACAGAAATCCTACAGCTAAGGGAAAAGAGAATCATCTTTAGGAATCAGCTTCGTCTTCCGAAGAGTCGAGAATGATCGGATCAACCTTGGCAGTGACAAGTCTTGCCTTGTCTTTGCTTCGGCATTCGTCATATCCATCCGAGAATATTTGGACGAACTCCTTGTTCAACTCAGCTGATTTCTGGTATTCTTGTTGAACTTCTCTCCAAAGATCTCCGGTCAGAGGGGGACCCAAATCTCTCAGAGCACGAAGTTCTCGAAGCTCCTCTTCGAGCTTTGCCCGTTCCTTTAGATGTCTCAAGTCCCTTGCTTTGAGTTCATGCACCTGCACCGTCAGGCTCTTATTGGTCTTCACCATCGTTTCGTTCTTCCCCACAAGGGCCTCGTTTCGACGAACCAGGTCTATGTTCGTAATAACGGTTATTTGGTGGTTGGCCTCGGTTGTCTCCAGTTTCTCTTTTAAGTTATTCACGTCCTTCTAGAGGCCTTCGTTATTAAAGAGAGTGGTACCATGGGCCCTTCTCTCTCTATCCAGAGCTGACGCCAGAATAGCGTTCTCTCGCCTGGCTGCATCTTCTTCGGCTTCAGACTCTTTGTATCGGGGAAGAAGCCTCCCGAAGACAGCATTGGCCTACAGACATTCAAAGGTAGCCGGTAAATCACTAGAAGAAACAGATAATTCCCAAAATATTTCAATTGAACAAACTAACCTTAGCCTGATGACTCATGCCTTCCTCGATCAAATCCCTAATCGAGCTGTTCCCGAACCGATGATCATCGGTCTCCTGAACAAAGGAGTCGAACAGCTGAAAGGGAAAGTTCGCGTTGAATTTCGGCCATACAGTGGGAGAAGAGGCGGCTTCTCGCCTGAAGGCGGAGGGGGAAGATCTTGTCGAAGAAGGCATAGATGGTTCGGGGGGCGGTGGTGGTTGATCATCGGAAGGTTGTTTCCTTTTACGAGGCCGAAGTGGAGATTCGGTTGGATTTTCAAGCTCCTCTTTGGAAACATGGATCTCCACAGGAATAACGATCGGAGGATCAACTTCAACAGTGGAAATCCGGAGCTCGTCAACAGACAGAGGGGTTACCTTGGTCCTCCTTTTCTTGACACGGAGGGCTTGCATCCGCTCCTTCACAGGCATGTCAATCAGACTCGCTGCAGAAGCGGGTTGAGACCCTTGAGGATTTGTTCGGACTTTCCGAATAGCCCTTTTCTTTATTTCGAGGTTGGCTAGGTTCCTCTTCAACAACGAAGTGTGCCGATTGATCCTCAACGATTTGATCTTCGGAGGCCGAAGGTTCTTCTGGGAGGACTTCGGCGGAAGGTGATGAAGGCTTACCAGAGAGGTACCTGTCCAGATCCTTTCGATCGATCGAAGTCGGCTTGATAAGAGACAATTTGTGGTCATACAACCATGCTTGCTTGCTCAGGAGGCCGAAGCTCCACTCCTTCAGAGGTATCTTCTCTATAATACGCGTCATTTCTCTTACACGCTCCTCGGATATATCTTCGAAGTCTGCAGAGACGCGATCAGAAGTAGTCCTGTCCGGGATAGAGGAGATTTCGGGCCCGTTGACGAAGAACCATTTATTGTGCCATCCTCGGTTGCTCGAAGGAGTGTCCATTAGAGACCGCTTCTCGATTCTGGCATTGGGCTTAGGGGCTATTTTACTTAGCACCTTGAAGCCTTTTTCCCAAGACTTCCCTACAGAGAAGAGGGTAAAGAAAGAATCAACAGCGGGAGGAACTCCTATCTCGTAACAGAAGGCTATGTAAGCCAGTATATGAATATACGAGTTCGGCACCAATTGGGCGAACCCAACTCCAACAAACCCTAGGAGGGTGATCAAGAAGGCATGAAGGGGAAACCTCACCCCTTTCTCCAGGAACGTTGTCGGGACGGCGGTCCAACCATCGGGGCGCTGATACATTCTTTCGTGGGAGGCTGCAATCCTCACCCTGTGGGTATCTGGTATTTGATAGCGAGCCCGAATGTTGCGGAGCTCAACCTCAGTAATAGTGGAGGGGATGTTAGCATGAGGAAAATCTTCCTCATTCTTGAAAAATTCGAAGGGGTTGGGAAGTGATTCTAGAGGTGGAGCTTCCTTACTCGGAGCATCAATTTGGGGGTTTGAGCTCAGAGCCTCTTTGTTAGGGCTTAAATGGGGGGTCACGGCGGAGATGGGGGCTACAGGAAGTGGAGAACTCGTATCAGGATTTTGAGATGCCATTGTTGAGAATTTATAGAGAAAACGAAGAAATTTGAGAAAGGGAAGGCAGTAAGCTCTTGTAAATTCGAAATAGCAAGGAACCATCCAAGGTGAATGGGTGGTAACTCTTATAGTGGGTGGTCTTTTCAAATTTTACACGAGAACCGAGGGCGGCGCATTAATTGGAGATAATGATGCGGGAGTGGAAGGGATAACGTCTGATTTTGGTTTTATTGGGTTATCCAAGGTGGGTTGGCGCTCGTTGGATCCCTTTTCGCTATGGACTCACACTATTTACAGTCTTCTACTAAACATCCTGTTTAATAAAAGACTGGGGGGCAATGTTGGGCCATAATACTTTTCATACTGGACCAGGCCGAATGGGCTTGTCCTTTGGACTATGTCACTTTTGTCATGTTGGGTCAAATGATTTGGGCCTCACTACTTGACTATAATATTGGGCCTAGTCATTGGGTTGGTCCATTATGTAAGTTATCACTTATCCTATCTTTGACCGGTAATCATCACAAAGGTAGTAGTTGACTGTTATGTCTGCTACCTTTCTGCACGGCATTAATGAGGATGAGACTCCGATTACCGGCGGGAGGTAACAGTGGTAGCAGGTAGGAAAATAAGCTATACACTTTCGGCTGAGATAACCGGGGGTGAGAGGAGGTGTCAGGAGATAGTGGGTGGCACAGTAAATCGGGTCTTGGGAACGTATGGGGCAAGGATCACAAAAGAAATGAGGTAACAAAACACAACACATAAACATTATTATTATTCACACACACTCAGACACTGGCGAATATTTTCCTCCATTGTTAACCTTGTGATCGCCTTTACTGACTCTCACGCCGGAGCTATCCCCCGACGGTCAGGCCGTCAAGCTTTTAGTGTTGACTTGTTGAACTGTGCAGGATCAGAGCATCTTACGTGATTGAGACGTGGGAGAAGATCTTGGCGTTAACAATACACAAGTATTTGTGTGTCCTGTTTAAATTCCCAAAAAAAAACATACTTTTGGAAGATTTCATTAATGGCAATTTCGTCAACTTAGATTTTCATTGGCTGTTTTGACATTTCACGATTCACACAAACATTCCTATGCAACCACTGGTATCCATGGACCATAACTTACATCGAGTGCCTAAATAATTATAACTTTTTTTCAGTGTCATGTACTTATGTTTCAATTAGGATGCCATTTGCGGTCTTGCATCTCCAATGTATGAAGTGAGCATTCATACTTATATTTTGGGTTGTGACTTTTTTTATTTTTGTCTATTCCTGGTAATGATTTTGGGCAGTGACTTGGCTGCTATAAGGGATTCTTTTATATGATACACATCATCCAAGAATCCGCTTTTATTTCTAAATGTCACTGACAAAAGCAGGGTACTTGTTGTGCATGACAAATTTGCTTATCCATAATAATTACTAAGAATTAGATAATGGGATATAATAATTACTAGAATTACTGCAGCCTGCATGGTCTAATACGAGGGGAAAATATGGAGCTCGCAAAAGCTTTATTTCTTTGCGGAATTCTGCCATACAAATCCAAGCAATGTGTACAAGTGTTTACTAGTTTCAGATATTTTGCATATATATGATTATGCAGAATTGCTGATGAAGAATTGTTGCCAAATATCTGAGTTTTTCTAATCAATTGTATTTGTTCACTGAGATGATTGCAGGGCAAGTTGCACGCGCCAGCTTTATGAGAGCAAGAGGAAAGATGTTGTTTGTCTGAGGATCCAGAAAGTGGCACACATGTACCTTTCTAGGAAACCTTACAAAATGTTGTGGTTTTCAACTATTCTTATTCAAACAGGAATGCATGGGATGTCTACTCGGAATGATTTTTTATTCAGGAAGCAAACTAAAGCAGCAATTCATATACAGATGAATCAGATGTTATTAGATTGATCAATAGTTGATTCCTAGGTCTTATCTGGCACTTTTTTTTAAGTTACTTGTTCCTCTTTCATTTTGATGTACTTCGAATTGATCTGGAAGCATATTGTCAACCTAATTAATGTCAAAATTTGCTTACCCCAGAACATACAATTTATTTGTGTTATGATGTTTCAGGGTACTGACACGTTAGTAATATCAACCAAGCTGCCACAGTTGCACCCACCAGCTTGCCACTCTATTGATTTATTTGTGTTCTTATATGGATTGTTAAAAGGATTATCCCTCGAGGACTGCTGCAAGGTAGGCTCTTGCAGCGGCGGTTCTGTGATTCGTTCCCTCGGCGGTGATGTGACACCCGAGAACATGCTATGGATGTATAAGCAGATGCAAATCAAGGGTCTTCCTATTCCTGAACCCAACATCTAATTTCTTTAAGAATCACTGCTGTGAAGTATGATTGGTGTTATTGTTTTGAAAAGTATAGTATTTTCATCTTTCCTGATAGTGATAGATATAATTGTGAAGGAAAGATGTGATGCCATTATTGCCAGAGTTAACAGGAACTGATGCGCTGTGTATTTATGCAATGTTATGTAGGTGACAGACTCACTTCATTGTCTAGTCTAATTGTATTTATTATTTACTTGTTCTACGGCCAATTATTTAAAGGATTGATGGATTCATTCAAAGAATCATACATGTTTTTTAAGTCAAAACGTTGTGGAATCATACTATCTGCAACTCTACAACGTTTTCACGCATTCAACGTCTTATGGAAAATAAATACACAACGTTTTTTTTATAAAAAAAATGTTGTGTAATGTGTCAAGATACAACGTTTTTGACAAAATAAACGTCGTTGCTTACTAAGGTAGAGATCCAAAATCGTTATATATGCATGTATTACAACGTTTTTAAGTCAGAAACGTTATGAAATCATACTATCTACAACGTTTTCACGCATCCAACACCTTATGGAAAACTAATAGACAACATATTTTAGGAAAAAAACGTTGTGTAATGTGTCAAACTACAACGTTTTAAAAGCGTTGTGTAAATATGTCTAATAGATGACACAACTAACCACGACGTTTCTGGGGGCACAATTACAACGTTTTTTAAGTGTTATCTATTTACTTTTTTCTACTAATGCTCTCTTATTGTTGAGAGACATAGTCTTCATAGGACCACATATGTCAGAATGCACCAATTCTAAAAGGGCTTTAGCTGTAATACCCATGATTTTTTTTTTAATAATATTATTGATGAAAATAAATTGTGTGAATGTTTATGTTGTAGTGCATATATATTTATGTGTGTTTTGAAAGGTAATAATTCAATTTAAATTGAGGTAAACATGTGATGAGTAAGTAACGTGATAAAAATGATGAGAAGCTTAGTTAGGCTTATATGAGATGCCTAGTGTGACAAAGTGATGAAATAAGTAATTTATTAATTAAAATAATGAAGGGAGTAATAAAATAAATGTGATGGATTAATTAGTGTTGTTAGTTATTTGCTAGTATACTTGTTATGTGAGCATATAAATTGTATTACATCATGAGCATAATATAAGATATGATATTAAGAATATTATTATTTTAGATTTATTATCTATTATGTGGAACTTCAATTGTATATGGCCTGGTTTTCTGCTGACGCAAGCCTAGTTTTAGGACTGCAAGTGAGTGGCGCATCTACGCCACTTCTGCAGTACAAACCAACGCATCTGCGTCGGAGGCCAATTCTTGAAAAATTATTAGACAACTAGAATAATAATATGATGTGCATAATAATGTATGAGACTATATGGTAAAAGTAAACTTGAATGATATGAATTACTAAGTAGCATAAAAGAGCCTTGTGTGACATTATATTTCAGAATTTCGAAAGAAAGTTAATTTGCAGAAAATAAAATTTTAATATTAATTATCATTATAATATTGGAGTCTAAGTGTAAAATTAAGTTTATGGAAGATAATGTGTTAATAATACCCAACTGAATTATATTCTAACCTAAATTAAATATTATTTGGACTAACCCAATGTACATGGATTATATGATTATGGGTATATGTACCCCTAACTTATCATATGATATTAACATTAAGTTACTAAATGCAAGCTTGTAAGTCCAAAAGGAAATAAACCTAAGTATGATAGTATCATTCTTGCAAATGTTGAGTTCTAAAAAGGGGTTATCCCATTTTGTGAGTCCCATTTCTTCATCACGTGAATAGGCCATTGGCCTAGCCTATTCCTATTCCTTGTTGTTGCGAGTTGAGCTTGAAATTGATGGTAATGATGGAGAAGGGAGTGGCTCTAATAGTGTATTGCAACTATTCCACCAAAACGCATCATCTTATTCTTCTTTCCTTTGGTTTTCATACCTAGGGCAAGAACCAAATTTGGGTAATAGATTCCCTATAAATTGAAGCTCCCATTCATTCTCCATTTGCTAAATCTTCTGATAAGTTCCATTAGAGAGTGAGTTCTAAAATTAGAGTGCAACTAGAGGATTGGGAGCAAGTTTAGCAAGTTCAAGCTTCAAGAGGTAGCATTTCCTTAACTATGTCCTTAATTTCTAGTTTGATGAGTTCTTAAACTTTCTTGAAATTACTTGTTAATTGATTGAAGAATTGATGTCAACATGTTATTTGAGTTGTATGGAGTCAATGTGGTTGTTTAGAACATGCTACATTGTGAGTATACAAGTTGGGTTTGTATGTTCTGCAGGGGCAGAGCCTTTCTTAGTTCTGTCCAGGAAGGGCACAACTGCGCCCTGTTTGCCGTTCATAATGGCGCAGCTACGCCGGGCACCATAACTGCATAGTGATTTTATGCTATAATATGATATTCCGAACATGTTAGTTTGACTTAGACATGCATGAAAATAGGTTTAACATGTAGTGTAAAGTTCCTTGGCATAATGTGAGTTGCTTTAGTCTACTTTGATGCGTATTTTCTAAAAAGAAACATGAAGCTTTGAAAACAAACTTTGATGAAACATTATGGTATCTAAGTGCTGACTTTGTTAGCATGTGCACATGATCTAGCTATGCATGAAATGTGATTCAAAGTTGCTTCGTATATGCTAGATTGCGTTGGCTTGGTTTAAAACGACTTTTAAAAGCGAACTCAGACATTTTACAAACTAAGTTTCATAAACATTGTGTAGTTATATCCTGAACATGTAGGTTTGCATGCTAGTACTCCTTATTTCACTAATCATGACCAAAATGTACACTCACCTTGTTAGATACAAGATAAGTTATTCAAGCACGATTTTAAAAAGTCTTCAATTGATAAACTATGCTAGTTATGCGTAGATAAGTCGGATACGTGCAAGCATGTGTATTACAGATTGTATCACTTCCTTACGTGGTTAAATGATTAATATAGTTAGCCTTTTATTTCGTGAACTTGTTTAGCATTAATTCATAGAAATTTCAACTAAAATCATAATGTGTAAATATGAACTTGAAATGACCCTAGGAGGACCCAAGACTCTTAACATGTGTGTATAATGTGTGTTAGTACCCATGCATGCTAGAAACTAAAATGGAATCAAGGAAATCAATAACCCAATCTGGTCTGGCCAGGGTCCTATGTAGCTAAGCCGCTCTCAAGCCTAACTTCAGCGCAGCTGCGCCTCCCTGCAGTTTGGTCTGACTATTTATTAATAATCTGAAACTTGATGCATGCGTGTATG
Organism: Panax notoginseng; assembly: GCA_016801055.1. Classification (NCBI taxonomy): domain Eukaryota; kingdom Viridiplantae; phylum Streptophyta; class Magnoliopsida; order Apiales; family Araliaceae; genus Panax; species Panax notoginseng. The sequence goes on from CM029017.1 coordinate 141,677,231, forward strand.
AAAGTTTTAAGCTATAATACATGATTATAATAATATTTTAGGTATTCAAATGTGTAATGGTAGCATAACATGAATATTTTAAAACTTGTAAAAGGTTTCTAAATGAAGTAAAAACAATGTTTGTTATAAACTACGTGTTTTGATAGTGTGATAATGGGTGACCTGATTATATAACAAAGATAGGGTTGAAGACATGTGCTTATCATATGTGTTTAAACATGTGGATATTATGTGTGTAGGGTTATGGTTTACATATCAAGCTTGTGTAACTAATAAATGTATATACATATACATAACTATGATAATTGAAAGTAGTATGCACACAAGTCAATCATGTTTGATAATAAAGCATATACTTTGTAACAATCTTATTTATTTATTAATAAATAGTTTTAATTTATTAAAGGCTTTTAATTATCTACATGATGCTGCTTTATAATATGTGATAAACCCATAGTTTTAAGCAATGCTTTTAGAATAATGATGATGATCATTCTAATAAGATCTAAATTCTTAGAAAGCTTAAAACTAAAATAGTTCCCAATCGGTGGATTACTAAATTGGAAATTAGTGAATCCGAATAGATTGGTACATACGTTACTTGCTCATTGAATGAGGATGATTGATCTCATGATCATTTGTGTGGAGATACTAAAGCGAGTATGTAGGAGCTTATTAGAGAATAAGTTCACTGAATGTGGCTCGCTAAAGAATACCTAATAGAGTTTTACAATTGCCTGTCAATAAGAATTCCTGTAGTAATAGTAGTACAAGTGATCCTTAGACTTAAGGTCATCATAGTATCTTATGTATGATGAGTTATACTTTGACTTATTCCTTAAGACCCTTAGGGTATATCAAAGAATATGCTTGGATATAATAAGTTGTACATGGAGATAATGTATGATCAATAAAGAATCTACCGCTTCTAGTAAAAGAAGAGAAATGTCCTATGTGATTCATAAATGATAACTCAGTTTAGAAAGGAGTTTCTAATTTGTATTATTTGGAGTTGTGCATTTAAGAGTCGAAATACATATAATTAAATAAAATAAGACTTGACAGTAATTTCATGTCTTATATTTAATTGGGACATTATATGGTGGAAGGATTGAATTGTACGGTAACTATTTAAAATGTTCTTTTATGATTAATGTTGAAATCTATATTATCTGAAAAGTCGTTAATCGTTAGGGAGACTTATCCCTGTTGTAGAATAAATATTATTTATTTAAATAAATTAATTGTTTAATTTATTTATTTAAATAAGATTAGAATTGTTCTAATTGATTTATTCACAATCGGTTTAATATGGAGAACCTAAAGGGTCACACCATAAAAGGAAGAATAATTATTTAAGAAGAAAATGACATAATCATAATAATAAGTTAAGTATATTTAATTTAATCTATGGTGATAGAATAAATTAAATAGCTTAATATTTATTATTTAATATTTTAGAAATATTAAATATAAATTAATAAGAGAAGTCTTATTATTATTATTACTATTAATATTATTTAATTCCTAAAGGAGTTTGAGAATTAATTAATAAAAGTACTCTCATATATCTTAATAAGATTATGAGGCTAATTAATTAAAATAGTTTAATTAATTATTCATAATAAGATTGGGAGCCTAATTAATTAAAGACGTTTAATTAATTAAAATAAAACTCAATTCCTTAATTGTTAAGGAGAGTTGCCTACATCTATAAATAAGATGAGTCTTATTATAGGTGGAAGGGGTTGACACTTTCACAAAAAACGTGAATACGTAATTCTAATAGTTGGGATAGTACACCCTTTTCTATGAGAGATAGAAAAACTAGGATTTTGCCAAACTCCCATTTTCTTGAATCTTTCTTCTTCTTTGGTAGATCACCTCTAGAGCCCAAACACTTGGGTGGCTAATATTGATCAAAGGAAGAAACCAAACCCGGTAGATTCAAGTTGAACGCGAAAGCATTTGGAGGTGAACTTGTACCCGAGGAACTCGAATCTTCAAGGGTATGATTCTTGTTCTTTATCTTTTCGTTTAATTAATAATTGTGCATAAAGGATGATCCAAGAATATGGTTTGTAAAATTTTAAAACTCTGATTTTTCATGCTTCCGCTTATTTTGTGCAATTTGATTGCGTTCATAAATATTACAAACCTAACAATAGTATCAAAGTCAAACCTTTATGCGAATTATTAATTGTTTTAATTTGATATGTGTTTAAAACAATTTTAATTGGGCATAATTTTGTTGTATAAAATTTTATGAAAAAAGAAAAGAAAAAAAAAGCTAATTCGGGAAACATGATTTGAATCCTGTACAAGGGATATTAACGTGGTATACACATGAATCCATATTATATATATATATATATATATATATATATATATATATATATATATATATATATATATAATCTGGATGGTGATTCCTATTAAAGGGTGATTCCTGTTTACTTTCGTTAATATATATATATATATACCTATTAAAGTATGATTATATATATAATATTAACGTAATAATTTTATAATTAAAATAAAAAGTTTATTTTAATTTTAAAATTGGATTTCATGCTAACTAATTAGATTTTGAATTGGCTTCCATGATAACTAATTGGAGTTGAAATTGGATTCCATGTTTCCTTAAATAAAGGAGTTTATTTAGATATGAAATAAGATTTCATATTATTCAAAATAAAGGAGTTTATTTGTAAATAGGAAAGAGAATCCGTATTTCCTTAAATAAAGGAGTTTATTTAGATATGAAATAAGATTTCATATTATTCAAAATAAAGGAGTTTATTTGTGAATAGGAAAGAGAATCCATATTTCCTTAAATAAAGGAGTTTATTTAGATATGAAATAAGATTACATATTATTCAAAATAAAGGAGTTTATTTGTATATAGGAAAGAGAATTCGTATTTCCTTTAATAAAGGAGTTTATTTTTAATTTAGAATTGGATTCCATAATTAATTAAAATAAATGAGTTTATTTTGATTAAAATAAAATATTTTATTTTATTCAAAATTGGATAAATTAAAATAAAAGAAGTTTATTTTGATTTAAATTTGGATTAAAATAAAGGAGTTTTTTTTTGTAAATAGGAAAGAGAATCCGTATTTCCTTAAATAAAGGAGTTTATTTAGATATGAAATAAGATTTCATATTATTCAAAATAAAGGAGTTTATTTGTGAATAGGAAAGAGAATCCATATTTCCTTAAATAAAGGAGTTTATTTAGATATGAAATAAGATTTCATATTATTCAAAATAAAGGAGTTTATTTGTATATAGGAAAGAGAATTCGTATTTCCTTTAATAAAGGAGTTTTTTTTTAATTTAGAATTGGATTCCATAATTAATTAAAATAAATGAGTTTATTTTGATTAAAATAAAATATTTTATTTTATTCAAAATTGGATAAATTAAAATAAAAGAAGTTTATTTTGATTTAAATTTGGATTAAAATAAAGGAGTTTTTTTTTGATTCAAAATTAGATTTTATGCTAACTAAATTACCCATTAAATGATATATATATATATATATATATATATTGAATGATTATTTTTTATGAGATGAATTTATTTATTGATGCATATGTAGATGTGTATGATAATAAATGGGATTGATTATGAACTATTGACCAATGTGATTGAATTTTATTTTAGTTGGATGCATGAATGTATGAGTTTTATTAAATGGGGTCTGCGTATCTCGTCTTCTCTAATTTTTTCTTAATGTAAATTCTAACTCCCTCCTATGTACTCCCCCTTGACTGCTGATCAAGGTTTCTATTTATTTTAAATATTTTTGTAATAGGAATAGTTAGAATTAATTTTGAAGAATTGGAGATCAAGGAGCAAGGAGCGCTTGAAGACCCGTTTGTAATGGAGCCCGGGTTTAAATGTAATAGTTATATTTAAATATTAATTCTTGCACTAGGGTTTGACCTTTTGGTTCACTTGATGGCTCTAGTGAACCAAACTAGAATAAAAGTCCATAATCAATCCGGGTAGAATATAATATTCTATATGTGCATGTTTGCATAATATAATATATATATATATATATATATATATATTATATTATGCAAACATGCTTCACATGTTGATTAATATGACACGTAGTTTATATATATATGTGCATGCGCGCTAAACAAGATGAGACAAATTAATAACAAATCCCTCAAATTTTTTATATTAAGTCCTAAGCGTTCAAAGATATTTAGAATATCGAACGTCGCCTTCTAGCATGATAAAAATAATAGAGTATCAATTAATTATTATAAGTTTGTTGTGTCACTACAAGGCTTATCTTAATTCTTTGAGATGTTAATTTTATCACATTTGATGCTTATAAAAAAAATTGAACAATGTTGTTTTGTTGTGTCACCACAAAGACAATATTTTTTTTTTGAATATATGGAGTGCTAGGTTGGACTTAACTTGGATAATTTTGATTCGAATGTGCCACCACTTGATCAAAATAATCTAAGAGGCAAAATACAAGGAGTTGCATATTTGATGTAATTGACAAGAGTTATCTACCTATTTATTTATATATAATTTGTTGTGCACACACAAGGCTATATACATTTGAAATGAGATTTTTATTCTCACTAATATATCTTTAATTAAATATTGCCGAACTATATATATTGAGGGTAATATAGTTTAAAAAAAATAGTGGGAGATACCAATTTAAAATAAGACCTAAATTATTTTGGTAATTAATAAAAGAATGTATGCTAAAATGTTGTTAAGAACAAATTCATTTACAAAATATTACAATGTCTAAAATTACTATCACTGCGTAGCATATTAGATGCTAAATTAACCGGACCAAATTAAACAGATTGGTTAAGGAATTTGAGAATAGTTCTCACGACTGAAAAACTATCTTATGTCCTTAATACGCCTAATCCTGCAATGGTTGCAGACAATGCCTTTGAGGAAGAGATTGCTACTTTTAGAAAGTAGCAAGATGATGCACTGTTGGCTTAATGCATCATGCTCGCATCCATGAGCAATGAGCTTCAGTGTCAGCATGAAACTATGGATGCTCCTACTATACCCCTGCACGTCAAGTAGTTGATGGGGAAGAAAGTAGGACTAATAGATATTAGATATCTAAGGAGCTCTTCCGATCTAAAATGACAAACGACACTACAGTACATACACATATCCTAAACATGATCAATTTGATTGAACAATTAGGACACCATGTTTTGTCATGGATGGAGAGTTGAGCCAAGATTTGATCTTGCACTCACTCCCTCCCGAACTCCTTTCACAATTGTTGTGAATTTTTCATATGAATAAGCAAGATATCAGCTTCGCTGATTTGCTTAACATGTTGAAAAATGTTGAGAGTCACTTTCTAACCAAGAAAAACCAAGTCTTATTGGTAGGGGTCAAATGATCTTCTGAAAAGAAGAATGATTCAAAGAAGGTAAATAGAAAGGCAAAAAAAAGGATAATAAGAACAAAACTGATACGGATAGCAAAGGAGTTTGCTTCCACAACAATAAGCCAGGACACTGGAAAAGAAACTATGAGAAGCATCTTGCAGAGGCTAACCAGAAGAAGCTTAGTGAAGTTTTGGTTACAAATATAATTTTGTTCATGATTTCAAACAAAATTTTCTTTAAGTCAAGGTTCTACTTGGGTATTGGATACCGACTTTGGTTATCATAAATATAGATTTATGAAGGGATCAAGTAGAAGTAGAAAGCTAAACAGAGATAAGTAATCCTATGTGCGGGAAATGAAGCAAAGGTTGCTACATTAGCCATAGAAACTTATAGTTTAACAATGCCTACAGGCAAATCTATTAATTAAGTGAATAAGTTGTTATTATATTCCAGTTCTTGTTAGAAATATTATTTTTATTTTGGTGTTGGACAATGAAATCTTTGGTATTATATTTAAGAACAATTGTTGTTCTATTTATAATAATTATGTTTTGTATAGAACTAGAATATTACTTAATGGATTTTGTATACTTGACTTACATGAAAATAATTAGTATAAGAAAATGAGATGATCATTCAAAGAGTTGAATGTGTGTATTTACTGAAATACAAGTGTGAATTATTTGAAAGGTTCAAAGAATTCAGAAGTGAAACAAATTGGCAAAGTATTAGGATTCTTTGATCTGATCAATGAAGGAATACTTGTGCAATAAGTTTGTAGATTATCTCAAATGGTTTTCTCATAATAGAAGCCTACTGATACCCAATAATTGATTGATGTATCTGAAAGAAAAAATCATGCCTTGTTGGACATGGTACGGTCCATAATGATTTTACCGACATTCCAGTATCCCTCTAGGGTCATGCCCTAGAAATGACTGCATATCTATGAAAAGGTAACCTCAAAATCCAGCTTCAAGACTCCATAAAAGTTATGGACATGGAGGATTCCTAATCTTAAGTATGTTAAGATAATGAGTTGTCCAACTTATGTGAAAAGGTTTCGAAGGATAAGCTTGGGACAAGATTTGACAAGTACACATTTGTGGGACATCCTAAAGTAAGTTTAGGGTATATATTCTATATAATCTTACTTAGCAAAAGGTGTTTGTTGCAAAACACGCTACCTTCTAAGATAAATGTGTTTATCATTGAAGGAGATAGTGGGAGGATAATAGATCTTGAAGAGTTCAAGAACCACAAAATATTATAAGTCAAATAAGAGGAACCTGTAGATAGAACTATTGTACCACAACCGAATTATAAATCTGGAGTAGTACCAAAGATACCTGAGAGATATGGATTCATCATAGATGATGATGATGAGGTACACATCATAGAAGATGATGATCCAGTTACATACGATGAGGTAAGAGTCGTAGACACTCAGAGAAATGGATTGAAGCAAGCTTCTCAAAATGGAACATTCGTTTTGATGAAATAAATCAAAAGAGTTTGATTTTATCACAAATAAGAATGAACCTAGTGTGTACAAAAGGGCCAGTGGGAGTGTTGTGACATTCCTAGTATTATATATTGATATACTACGGATAAGGAATAACATACCAGTGCTACAATCAGTAAAGATAAAGTTGTCTAAATATTCCTCCATGAATGATTTAGGAAGAGTATCTTAATTGGAGATACAAATCTATATAGATAGATTTAAAAGGATGCTCGACTTAACCCAAGAAACGTATATTCATTTGATGCTAAATTCGTTTAGCATGGCAAACTTCAAGAGATGTCTCATGTTGATGAGTCATGGAGTGTATCTCTCTTAATAGTCCCCATAGACTCCTGAAAAGAGAGATCTCATGAGTGACAATCATGTATATAATGAAATATACATGACATAATGATGATTAGTCATATTCTGGAGAAGATCACTGTAAGACAGTGAAAAACATCTTAAAGTATTTAATCGGCACTAAGGATGTGATTAAAATTTATGGTGGGTCTAAATTAAAACTAGAGTGCTTAACAGACTCAAGTTTTTCAGACAGACCAAGACGACAGAAAATCCACTTTAAGGTAAAGGGTTACCTTGAACAGTGGTGCAGTAAATTAAAAAGGTTTCAAACAGCAAAGAGTTGCTAGTTTAGTGATAAAGATAGAGTATATATCTATAAATGAAGCTGCAAGTTGATTTTTTGGATAAAAAGTTCTTTACAGAACTGGGAATAGTTCCTAAGTCTCATCTTGGATCTAAACATTTGTTGTAGCACTTTCATTTGATTATAAGAATCAATGAAAGATGGAAAATCACTATAGAGATAGTGAACTCTCAAGAACAACATTACATATCCATTAACTAAAGCTTATCCAATAGCAGGATAATCGTCACTTAGAGAAGAAGGGTATGAGATACTATGGCGATTGACTTTAGTGCAAGTGAGAGATTGAAAGTAGTATGCACACAAGCCAATCATGTTTGATGATAAAGCATATACTTTGTAACAATCTTATTTATTTATTAATAAAAAGTATTAATTTATTAAAGGCTTTTAATTATCTACACGATGCTGCTTTATAATATGTAATAAACCCATAGTTTTAAGCAATGCTTTTAGAATAATGATGATAATCATTCTAATGAGATCTAAATTCTTAGAAAGCTTAAAACTAAAATAGTTCCCAATCGTTAGATTACTAAATTGGGGATTAGTAAATCCGGATAGATTGGTACATACGTTGCTTGCTCATTGGATGAGAATGATTGATCTTATGATCATTTGTGTGGAGACACTAAAGCAAGTACGTAGGTGCTTATTAGAGAATAAGTTCACTGAACGTGGTTCACTAAGGAATACCTAATGGAGTTTTACAATTGCCTGTCAATAGGATTCATGTAGTGATGGTAGTACAAGTTATCCTTGGACTTGAGGTCATCATAGTATCTTGTGTATGATGAGTTATACTTTGACTTATTCCTTAAGACCCTTAGGGTATATCAAAGGGTATGCTTGGGTATAATAAGTTGTACATAGAGATAATGTATGATCATTAAAGAATCTACCGCTTCTAGTAAAAGAAGAGAAATGTCCTATGTGAATTTATTTTGTATTTTTCATAATTAAAAACTAATTTTCACTATTTATTTAATAAAAATATTTAATTTTTAGAAAATTACTGTCGCTAAAGGCTGCCTATAGCGACAGAACCATCGTTATAGGTGTTCTTAATGTTCTTGAGCCAAACCCAGATCTTTAAAGGCATTTTACAGGTTAGCTAGTTTGACCACCATTTAATCTTTGATTATTATGTTTTTGGGCTTGCTAATGGGTTATGATTGTAGTACTAATGTAATACTACAATCACAAACAAGTTTTATGTCCATACAACATCATAACATAGAGATCGCCTCCAAAAATCATGTCAGAGCTGTTCTTCATTTCTGGATTTTCCAGATATGAAGAACAGTTGCAGGGTACCACTTTTGATGTTCTGTAACTTTGATTCTGGGTCTTGTTTGTGTGATCTAAGAGTTCACACTTGTAGTCCACATGTCAAGGAACATTTACAACACATCAGGTCATCCTAACAACATCACATGAACACGATCTGACATGGTCAAACCATGTCAGAAAACTGTTCTTGGTGAATTATGGGTTTTCCAGAAATTCATCAAAACAGGCGGTCAACCCTTCTTTGACCCTTTATATCTTTGATCCAATGTAAGATCTCAGTGTTCTAGAGGCATGATTATGTAGCCTACATATCAGTCTACAAATCTATTACAACAACATAACCAAACTCCTTACCAGTAGCATGATCAAAGGCTTGCAAAACGTTGTCAGACCAAATTTGGAAATCTGGGTTGCCCAGAAACAATTTGGTCATGGTCGGTCAACCATGTTTGACTACTTATATCTTGAGATCTAGACATGGTATGGAGCTGATTCCACTTCCAGTTTACTCTCCTCATGACAAAGAACAAGTCTATAACTTAAAACACACATAACACTTAACAGGTGGGCTCTGACATATGGCTGTCAGGCCATATTTTTAGGATTCATAGTCAGTTGCTAAAAACCCATTTTCTTGCATCTAGATGTTATGGATCCTTGATGTAATACCTTGGATCACTAAATAACATCCCCTAACACAACTTTAACCAACAACTAACAATATCTAACATCAATTACAAAGATTTTCAAGTTTAGGATTTATACCTTTTTCTAGCTTTGATCTTTGATTTATGTCCTTGAGATCTGTTCTTGGAAGGCAATGAACTGATCATGGTTCATCATCTCACTCTCTCTCACTCTCAATTTCGAAAAGCTAGAGAGGGAATGGGTTGGACATGAATGAGAGATAAAGTAAGATTTTTACTTACTTAAGTTTTTGATTTTTGATTCAATGTATCCAATCCTTGCAAGGTGGCATAAAAAATATGATTTTAGGAGATTTAGATTACATGGGATAAGTCTCAAGGTGGTGACTCACAAGATTTGCAAAATCTTTTACTTAACTTTTAAGTAAAAGGGTATTTCGATCATTTCGCACCTACTAAGGGTATTTTGGTCTTTTCCCCTATAAATTGATGGGTACTTTGGACATTTCATAAATATCCCATAACTTATAACACTTAAGCTTTTATACTTCACATATGAGTTCCAGAATTAGGGTTTCGGATTCCCGGGACTTAGATTAGGGTTTCCGAGCGTATCGTTAGAGTTTCTAAACAGTCGTTAGAGTTTTCTAACCTTAACCATGACGTTCTTAACCCAACTTTAGGGTTTGCTAACGTTACAATCTATTCGATCAATCCTTGATCCTTATTCCCAAACGGTACACATAAAATCACTGATGTGACTTATCTGATCAATGTTTGATCTTATCTACCATTCTGCACACATAGAACCACAAACCATATTCTTATGAACTCATACTCTAAACATATATCTCCTTATCAGACTAACACTTACAGTCTACCAAATCATTCAAGTCCTTTTCAAAAAAAAAATAATTGAAATCCTTAAAATTTCTTCACAAAAACTTCAAATCCATACACTTATTTTCAGTCTAGGTCTATCATATAACCTTTAATCCATCATTTTAGGATTTTAATAATTATCTAAATTCTCGGGTTGTCACAAGGTTTGCACATTGACCCAGTGATGTGGCACTGCTTAACGGGTCTATAAAACCGAGATTTATTAGGGTCCGGGGACTTGCTTATGCGGAGGGAAGGTGTTAGGCACCCCCCGACATCCGTGTTGCCACAGTTACCGCCACTTTTCAAGAAACTGTTATATGAATATGTGTGTGTGTGTGTGTGTGTGTGTGTGTGGATCAATGTGCAGTTATTTGGAAGTAGTGCTATGCCTCATTTGCACCTATATACAAAGGGTTTGAATTTATAAAAATTCAATTTTAAACAAGATATAGCACTGATGTTTTGTAAAAAGAGGTTTTTCAGACATAGTTGGTAGCTAGCCCGATATGCACTGTACTGGCCCAGAAATACTGGTTTGATCTGTTTCTCGTCTCTGCCATAGGCACAAAATTTTTACCTCGGTCTTATCGAATTTCGCACCAAAATAATTTAGTTCGGGAAAATTTTCAAAGAATGCTTAGAATTTTCATAAAAGTTGGTCTAGCCGAATCAAAAAGCTTAGACCCATATCAATAATCAATTTCAATCGAAATACAAATGTGTATAGCCAAACACCGTTGACAAATTAAAAATTTGAAAATATTTAGTTTGAAAATGACGTCATGATGCCGTAATGTTTTAACAGCCCATTTGAGTATGCCGTCATCGAGTGACTTTTACATAACACATCATACAATAGTGGAACAACGATAATCAGATCGAATTCAACACTGAGTATTCCTGTATTTACAACTCCATTAATTTTTTATCATCTCTGCACTAGGTTACATGATACATAAGTGATAAAAAAAAATATTTTTTAATATTTCAAATCATTATCGTCTAGCTGAAACAAGTAGCATAGACTATTCTTAAATCGTTCCAAAAATCATTGTAAATCAATTTTATCATCCCAACAGGTAACGAGATGTCGGTGGCCCGAAGTCCACACATACACAATGGTCACCATGAGTTGAGAATAAAAATTTATTTTCAAAAGCACATAGTGCGTATTTATCTTGATGTCAAAATTTTTGAATTTAACATAGTTAAAAGATTTGGAAAACTTAATGTCTCCACTAATAATCAATTGTTTAGTCAATCTATCTGTTCCTATTATCTTCAATTCTCTATTCACACATATCTATACCCAGTTCGTCAAACCACACTCATGAGTTCAGGAACTTTCCACAATCATATGAGTTTAAGAACTTGTCCTAGTCAGACCTTTGGCGTCCATTCGCTGAGGGGTTCATAAACATTTCATATAACTATGAGTCACGAACGTGTCATAAGTATAAGTTTTAAGAACTCGTACTTAACCTTATATTCTCTAACTATATCCTACCTATCTGTTATACACCTGAGAAAAGAATCACCTTCTCAACATATAGCAAATAGCGCGACACAAACATTCTAATAATTATCCTAACTCCCTTCTCAATACGAATTTTGTTCAATTAGTATTCATAATTCTTTCCTGAATCTGTACCAATTCATAGTACAACTAACACACAACAATCTTTATTGTAAACGTTTCAATCATTTGCTTGATCTTTCTCCATACTATAACCTTATCCGATCACGGGGTGATCTCATCATATATATTACGATTCATTTCTATGTCTTGATCATTTTGTTTTACGATTTACTGTCCCTGTACTTTTAGTCTTTTAGACTCTATATATTCATCATTACCGTTCACCTTTATTATCAAAGTTAGGAAACTCTGTATCTTTTATAACCTATCGAGATTCGTCTTTGAATCTTACCGACTCACTAACTCTATTTGAGTTAGTCCTTATCCTAATCACTGCAGTTATTAGTCTCAGGTATTCCTACCTAAGGTTCATAACCTACAGCTTTGATACCAAGTGTAAAAGCCCCAGATCCCGATCCCAAATCACCGCGGATCTGGTACAATCATTTTATAACTACTGCGGAAGATATAAACATAAATTGTTTATATATTAAACTCTGCACATTAATCTCCAAGGTCGAGTAACCTTAACTTTTACATAATTCATAACCTATTTAACTTACAATGTCATTAATATACCATACTGTTACGAACTTTATCTGTACATAAAATCCAAAGCTGGACTTGTCTTGGTCTTTTCCTTGTATTCGACGTATTCGTCTTAATCTGCAATGTTTAATCATGATATAGTAAGGGTGAGCAACAAGTTTGACAAGCAAGTTTAAGTTTAATTGAGGATATATCATGATTGAAAGAATTTGAATAATAGCTGGCTGATCATTCAACAATATATTTGTGAACTGGTATGAACAAATTTTCATAACTGAACGACCAAGTCAATAGGAATTGAATGGTCAAGAAAGAACATGAACAATTATAACTGAACTAGATGGTAATGAAGGTGATTAGCCTTTCATACCTGATGAACATATAAAATATTTGCACGGAGTGGTATTCAACAATTCATAGACATGGTAATCAGTAATGATTAACCATAAGCATATTCAAATGAAACAACTCGAGGTAAAGTTTAAGAACACTTGCACAATAATTAGAAATTCAAGGTTAGGAACTTGTCTGTATCACCGACTACTGCTACACAGTTTATATCGCTTTATCCAAAGACCTAATATTAATAATATAGATATCCAATATTAGAATAATATCATCATAGTATAATACTGTTATATATATATATATATATATATATATATATATATATATATATATATAATAACTTAGACACATAACACATAATCCTATCAGTCCACAAACTACTTAAGACTCGGTATCAAGTCAAACTATTTTAGTCTGAGTTGAACCCGACACAATTTTAACATCCCGACGGTCTAGTCGGATAATTCTTGAGCCTAATTTCCTTAAGACTCTGGCTAAAACACAACACAATTATCTTAGATAATTTATTTCTCAGTCAAAATAATTTTCAAAGACTTGTAATAATTTTTAAATGATTATTACCATTTATCATAATTTTTCGATCATTAATATCGTATTTATATAATATAAATACCACCTTATTCTCTTATCAATAATATTTAATTACTATTAAATATTGATAAAAATCATAACATAATATTATAATATTACAAAGTATTTTTAATACCTTAAAATCATATTTATATAATTTTTAAACATTTAAATCTATTATCCGATAATTGACATTAATATTAAAATATTACTATTTTCATGGCAAAATTTCAAAAGTTATATTTTATAATTTAAAATATTTTTTTAATCCTTAAATCATTTTTATATGATTTTTAAATCATTAATTCTAATTTTTTATAATTTATTTAATATATTCATTAAATAAATCAGTTACCATTAATATTAATTTATTAATGAAATTCATCACAAAATATCAAAAGTTATTAAAAATAACTTAAAATATTTTTTAACACCATAATATAATTTTTCATGATTTTTCAAGTATTAAAATTATTTTTAAGTAATTTATTTAATATTATAATTAAATAAATTAAATACCATTAATATTTCAAAAATATTAAATATTTATGAAATATACTCAAAATTATTAAAACCCCATTTTTAGGCTTTAAAATAATTTTTAAAATTTATTTTGTATTTTTCATAATTAAAAATTAATTTTCTCTATTTATTTAATAAAAATAATTAATTTTTAGAAAATAACTGTTGCTAAAGGCTGCCTATAGCGACATAACCATCGCTATAGGTGTTCTTGATGTTCTTGAGCCAAACCCAGATCTTCAAAGGCAGTTTACAGGTTAGCCAGTTTGACCACCATTTAATATTTGGTTATTATGTTTCTGGGCTTGCTAATGGGTTATGATTGTAGTACTAATATAATACTACAATCACAAATAAGTTTTATGTCCATACAACATCATAACATAGAGATCTAAGCCTCCAAAAATCATGTCAGAATTGTTCTTCATTTCTGGGTTTTCCAAAAATGAAGAACAGTTGTAGGGAGGTACTTTTGATGCTATGTAATTTTGATTCTAGGTCTTGTTTGTGTGATCTAAGAGTTCACACTTGTAGTCCACATGTCAAGGAATATTTACAACACATCAGGTCATCCTAACAACATCACATGAACAAGATCTGGCATGACCAAACTGTGACGCCCCCAAAATAGGTATACCGTTCTGAGTCGCCAAATACATGGTACAAAATATAAATACAAACTTAAATATACAACATTGGCTGTGAGTTTTAATACAAATATTGTCTTCTAGACAGTATTCAAACTCAAAATAAGTCCTCAATACTATCATACTATTTCATAGAATAGTGAAGACTACTACTGCACCATTTCGAACCATCACTCTGTTCCCCGACTAGTTCCGGCTATGTTCTCATTTCCTGAAGAGAACAATGAAAGTAAAATATGAGCTAAACTAGCCCAGTAAGAAATATTATGACTAAGATAATGCAAAATAAATTATCGTTAGCCTTCAATAGTGTTAAACTGATAAAATATAATAAACATCAAGTTTAACTGTAGGGGAACAAGCAATCCATTAGAAGAGTCAAGTAGAGCATGATATCTACTATCTTCTATGATTTAAAAAGTTTATCATCAATTTTATCGCTGAGACTCAGCTTAATAAATAATCCACATTATCGAATCATCCCTGCACTACGGGCCAAGGATATTCTTTAGTATCACGACAATGAATTATCCATGCACTACGGGCCAAAGATAATCGTGTTTTCATCAACGGTCATGATCATGCCATAAAATAATTCATCTTTGCACCCTTGGCCGAAGAGAATCCATGGCCATAATCATACCAAAAACTATCCATCAATGCACTACGGGCCAATGGGGACTTTTACCATATCATTTGTAACATTACGGTCATGATTATACCGAATAATCCATGGTCATAATCATACCAAGTCCATCTATGCACTACGGCCAAAGATGACTTTCATAACAATATAAGCATGAGGATGATGACAATGACAGAATAATTTAATAAAACAAGTTCAAGGATAAATTTTAAAGATTTATAATTTAATTTATCCAGAATTCAATAACGTTCAAATTGTCAACATGATACTGCTTTGTGGAGTAAAATTCAAGAATAATATTGTACCAAAAATGATTTGGACCGAAAACGAATCAATTTTTATCATGAATAGTACCCCAGGTGAATAGTAACCGAGTGAATAGTATCGCGTGAATAGTAATTTTGTGAATAGTAACCCCGTAAATAGTACTCCGACATAAAAAAGTTAAAACTTATCAAAAATGCTCAGAATAATATTTTCATGAAAAGATACTGAATGAAACGCAAATATCAAGGATATTCTACTAATTTCATGGAGTATAGAAGCCAAAACTTTAACAAAATGAGTACAGAATTCAAAATCTGAAACGAAATAATATTACTTACATACTACAGAGTATGAAAAAAAAATATTATTTCAAGCGAATATTGAACAAAAATAACATCCCTTACGAATATTAAACGAAAATAAAATTCATTACGAATATTAAACGAAAATAATATTCATTACGAATATTAAAAGAATATAATATTTCTTGCGAATATTGAACGAAATAAAATTTCTTATGAATATTGAACAGAAATAATATTCATACGAATACGAAAAATAGTATCTCTTCAGAATGTAAAATAAATAATACCCCTTACCTCAAAAGAAGACTGGATACTGGAATAGTGAAGTAGCAGACTTCTCTTCTTCTTTCTCTCTATAGCTTCAATTCTCTCTCTATAGCTTCTCTCTATATAATTGCTCTTGTGAGTCTTAGTGAATTGGTGAGAATGAAAGAAGAATGAGCTTTTATTTATATGAAAATATAGTTTCGATAATTGCACGTTTTGGGGCTCAAAATACCTTCATCTTTTTCTTCATTTTTAATTTAGTCCTGCAAGTATTATCAAACTTGCATCACCTCCCCTAATAGTATATCATGTGAATCAATAGTATAATCATGTGAATCAATAGTAAAATCATGTGAATAAAATAATTACAGTATAGTACCTTCATCTATACCTCCATTTTTAATTTAGTCATGCAAGTATTATCAATTTTGCACCACCTCCCCTAATAGTACATGCATGTGAATCAATAGTTCCATTCATGTGAGCAAATAGTTATAAGCATGTGAATTAATAACAATTAATTGCTCATTTATCCGATTAATTACCCGATTGGTCAATATAACCTCCAGACATCAATTATTATCGAAATAGATGTCGATTTCTATTAACACTAATAATCACAACACAATAAAAAAATATCAATTTCATCTTTAATCAATACGAACTTATTCATCATTAATATTATAACTCACAATATTTAACAACCAGATCATTCTCAGGAAAGAGGGGGCTTTCCGATAAGGATTTTTCCCTATTGGCGCGCAATTAGGTGACCAAATCTCTCATCGACAGAACTTTCTAGACATTGTCAATATTATAAAAAATAATATGAATAACTTTGTCGTCTCAATTATTGATTTACTAATAATAAATATTATACAAATGATACTGTGACAATAATTGAATCAATAATATGAGAGATATGATGCAGCAATTACTGTAGCAATAATTGAGTATAACTGAGTGACTTCTCACGTAAGCATCAATAATCAATACCGTGTGCTACTATGCAACCACGCGTATTACTGTACTTTTACTACATGGTATTTTAACAGTTTTAATGGTAACACTTTCACCGTTATATTTATAAAAAGATAATTCTGTCGTTTTTTAACTATGACAATACTTCCGTTGTGGGGTTCACCAATGATTGTGCCGTCGTACGAATATTCCCCGTTAAAACGAATATTCCCGACACAACGAATATTTTACATCAACTTGCTTTCTTTGCAAAAAATTTCAAATATCACCTAAGATTTTAACATTTTATCAATTTAACCATTTACTAACTAGAATAATAATTATAGAAAATTGAATACTTTTATTTTATAAAATTCGGGGTCTTACATAAACCATGTCAGAAAACTGTTCTTGGTAAATTCTGGGTTTTCCAGAAATTCATCAAAACAGGCGGTCAACCCTACTTTGACCCTTTATATCTTTGATCCAATGTAAGATCTCAGTGTTCTAGAGGCATGATCATGTAGCCTACATGTCAGTCTATAAATCTAATACAACAACATAACCAAACTCCTTACCAGTAGCAAGATCAAAGGCTTGCAAAACGTTGTCAGACCAAATCTGGAAATCTGGGTTGCCCAGAAACAGTTTGGTCATGGTCGGTCAACCATGTTTGACTGCTTATATCTTGAGATCTAGACATGGTATGGAGTTGATTCCACTTCCAGTCTACTCTCCTCATGACAAAGAACAAGTCTATAACTTAAAACACACATAACACTTAACAGGTAAAGATCTATGGGCTCTAACATATGGCTGTCAGGCCATATTTTTAGGGTTCATAGTCAGTTGCTAAAAACCCATTTTATTGCATCTAGATGTTATGGATCCTTGATGTAACACCTTGGATCACTAAATAACATCCCCTAACACAACTTTAACCAACAACTAACAACATCTAACATCAAATACAAAGATTTTCAAGTTTAGGGTTTATACCTTTTTCTAGCTTTGATCTTTGATTTCTGTCCTTGTGATCTATTCTTAGAAGGCACTGAACTGATCATGGTTCATCATCTCACTCTCTCTCACTCTAAATTTTGAAAAGCTAGAGAGAGAATGGGTTGGACATGAATGAGAGATAAAGTAAGATTTTTACTTACTTAAGTTTTTGATTTTTGATTCAATGTATCCAATCCTTGCAAGGTGGCATAACAAATATGATTTTGGGAGATTTAGATCACATGGGATAAGTCTCAAGGTGGTGACTCACAAGATTTGCAAAATCTTTTACTTAACTTTTAAGTAAAAGGGTATTTCGGTTATTTTGCACCTACTAAGGGTAATTTGGTATTTTCCCCCATAAATTGAAGGGTACTTTGGACATTTCATAAATATCCCATAACTTATAACGCTTAAGCTTTTATACTTCACATTTGAGCTCCCGAATTAGGGTTTTCAAATATCGAATTAGGGTTTTAGATTCCTAGGACTTAGATTAGGGTTTTCGAGCGTATCGTTAGAGTTTCTAAACAATCGTTAGAGTTTTCTAACCTTAACCATGACGTTCTTAACCCAACTTTAGGGTTTGCTAACGTTACAACCTATTCGATCAATCCTTGATCCTTATTCCCAAACGATATATATAAAATCACTGATGTGACTTATCTGATCAATGTTTGATCTTATCCACCATTATGCACACATAGAACCACATACCATATTCTTATGAACTCATACTCTAAATATATATCTCATTATCAGATTAACACTTACAGTCTACCAAATCATTCAAGTCCTTTTCAATTTTTTTTGAAATCCTTAAAATTTCTTCACAGAAACTTCAAATCCATACACTTATTTTTAGTCTAGGTCTATCATATAACTTTTAATCCATCATTTTAGGATTTTAATAATTATCTAAATTCTCGGGTTGTCACAAGGTTTGCACATTGACCTAGTGATGTGGCACTGCTTAACGGGTCTGTAAAACTGAGATTCATTAGGGTCCGGGGACTTGCTTATGCGGAGGAAAGGTGTTAGGCACCCCCCGACATCCGTGTTCCCACAGTTACCGCCACTTTTCAAGAAACTGTTATATGAATGTGTGTGTGTGTGGATCAATGTGCAATTTTTTGGAAGTAGTGCTATGCCTCGTTTGCACCTATATACAAAGGGTTTGAATTTATAAAAATTCAATTTTAAACAAGATATAGCACTGATGCTTTGTAAAAAGAGGTTTTTCAAACTCTTATGGTCAATAGTAATTGAGGCCTTTGATACTTCAATTTTATTATGTGTTCGGCTCGATTAAATTTATTTTCAAAATGCGAAGCATCTTCGAGAAAATAATGTACAAAGCAGTGCCAAACTCCTTGTGGGCATGAGAGCCATCTAAGGACATTCGAACACTGTGCATAATTTACAAGCTGCTTACAGCTAAATTTTTTTATCACGGGAACCGAATCTAGATTCAGCAGACAGAATCTGTGATCACATGATTCCTAGGCTCACATGATGCCACAAGTTATATGAAAGCAGTAAGCAGTTATATATATAAAAGATATAAATATATATATACAGACTTGATCAACCAACACGAAGCACCTCCATGTGAGATCAGAAATGTAAATATATAAAAGCGATATATATATATATATGCATATAATCAACCACCACGAAGCACCTCCATGAGGGATTGTAAATATAAATAAAACATAAAAACCCAATCAACCACCACGAAGCACCTCCATGGGGGATTGGAAAGGTAAATAAAGCAATAAAATCAATCAACCACCACGACGCACCTCCATGGGGGATTGAAAATATAAATAAAGCAATAAAACGATCAACCGGCTTGAAGTAAACTCCAGGCGGGACAAAATATAAATAACTCTCTCTCTCTCTCTATATATATATATATATATATATATATATATAAGAAGTAAACACTCCGTATGTAAAATCCAGGCTCATCGAACAGAGTTCAACAACAGTCCATATATATATATATACAAAAAGAAATAAAAGCCATGGACCGAAGTCCGGGCATACACACGCTACACGACTCTCAAGTGTTTAAGGGATGAACACTCGACTCCCGTCGGTAAAAATATAACTATATATAAGCTCACAAGTGTTTAAAATGAGAAAACACTCAGTTTATAGTGTGTATAGAGCAAATTGGACAGGGCTTCCTCTCCTTTTCTCTGTTCAAAATGGCTGCCCCAAGCCCTCTATTTATAGAAGGGGAGCCGCAAGTGTACCTACGTCAGTCGCAGATGTAACTGCGGCTGCCCGGGGTGCCCCAAGTTTCGCAGGTCCCGCCGTCTTGAAGTGCGTGCACGCATGCAACGTGATGTCAGCTCGAACTTTTAGAACTTCAATCCGGGCATCCGATTGAGGTGTATAAGACCTTTTTCGGCATGCTGTTGTCGAGAGCTACACAATGACATGAGATTAGAGGTCGTACGAAGTCAAGAAGATGAGACCATGCCCTTGGTCTTCAAGTTTCAAATTATATCCGGTGTGTAGTCTTGTGCAGTAGTCACTCGGGATTGACACTCTTTGGTTCTTATAGGACATTGCTGTGTATGTATGTATGAATGTTGAGACGATGCAAAGTGGGATTGGGATGGCAAAATAACGGTTCTGCCCCTCACCGGGGTTATCTCCGGTTTGAGCTATTTTAGCGGTCGTTGCTCAGGGTTATCTCTGAGATTGGACTACTGCAGGTGTTGATCGTCCTCAGTGTTGTTTCAGAGATGTGCCTAACTTCCCGGGGTTATCTCCAGACTTTGGAAATGAGTGCCTCAGGGCCATTGTCGAGTGTTTGAAGCTGATTACATGGGTTTGAAACAAGCATTTTCAGGGTTATCTCTGGAACTGTAACTGCAACTGCATGCCTCAGGGTTATATCTGAGGTTGACGTTGTATTTCTCGGTGTTTTTTCTGGGACTGAGACTGAGTATCTCGAGGTTATCTCTGAGATGACACGATCTTCTCCGGTGTGATTTTCGGTATTTAAACTGTATTCCTCGGAGTTATCTCCGAGGTTGACACTGAAACTCTCGGTGTTGTTTTCGGGGTTGAGGTTGAAACTTCAGGTGGTATTTTCAGGACTGAGCTGGATGTCTCGGGGTTATCTCCGAGATGGTAATACTAAATATCCCAGGGTTATCTCTGGGATTGAATTGAGCTGTCTTCCAGGGTTATCTCTGAAAGACAATTCTGCCCTCCTACAATGTTAGTAACAGGTATGAAGAAAATTTTGAGTGTCTATAGAGCATATTAGACAAAGAAGAGTTCTGTTTGTCTAAAAGAGGGGACAAATAATGACTGTTATCTCTTACAGAATTATTTCCCACGAAATTTTTCGTCAAAAATAACTTATTTTTGACGAAATTAATTCCGTGGGAAATATACGTTTTTCTTGTAGTGTAAGTTCCATTGTAATCTTAAACAAAAGATTTAGTTTATGATTAATGAATTAAAACCAAGAATCCACAATTGAACAAACATTAAAAAACAAAAATAAGAGTAGAGTGAAGAATAAATCTGTTGTAAGAAAATCTCCATCTTCCTCAAGCTCCTGCTCTTGATCTTTAATGGTCTCCAAGTTGCTTCAATCTCCAAAACTAATAAGAACTAGGGTTTTGTCCCAATCTACTCTAATCTAATCCAATGGAATCATCCCTTTAATCCTGGTGATTCTCCTCCTTTTATATACCTCTTCATATGTCTTTTAATCCTCCTGGAAGTCCTTGATCAATTAGCTCAACCCAATCCTTCTTGAACTTAAATTCTAACAACTCCTTTTTCTTCCTGTACTCCTGCCTTGGCGGGGGTTTTTATACTGGCTATGCCCGCTCTGGTGGGGGGTGCTACTGTTATTGGGCCATATACCCCAGCCCCGACAGGGGTTTCCTTTGTAAATATGCTCACCCCAACGGAGGGGTATGTCTCTACAATTCTGATTTTGCCTTTTCATGCCATTTCTCGCCATAACGCCACCATTCCACCACCATGCCTCGTATTGCACTCCTAAACATAAAACAAACACAAAATAAGTAAAAACGAACTTCAATAGACAAGAACAACACAGTTTAAGTCCAAATCAGAAGCCAATTCGTAGGTATGAAACCCACTCATCACCGAGTCTTTATGCCACGGCCACCATCACCACCTTTACCTTAACCTTAGCTTATTTCAGTGAAGTCCTCTTGTGCTTACTGTTATATTTTTACAATGAGGGCATTGTAATTGCTAAGTTTGGGGGGGTTTAGTTTAGTTCTTTATTGCATGCTTAGTTTCATGTTTATGTTATATTATTTGTTTAATTTGCATATGTTGTCATGTTTAGTTTATATTCATTATGTTGCATTCATGTAGTTTAATTGCATAATAGTTTAGTATTGTAAATAGTTTTGTTTATATTCAGTTTCTTATTTTGTTATCTAAAAAAATGGAAAAATTGAAAAATCATAAAAATATTAGTTAGTTTATTGTGTTTATGTTACATTTAGTTCATCTTTCATGATTCCAATTGTTTAGATAGTTACAGTCTAATTTGTCCTATGATGATATTGGAATTGAGTAGACAAGTATAGTGCTGACTATTAGAGCTTTGATGTGATTTCCTATTACGAATTGAATCTTTTTCTATTTGAAACTGGTATAAAAAGGTTAGCACAGTAAAAATAGCTTTGTTGACTGATTAAGCCTAAATTGACACATAATGGAACTCTAGAGGATAATGCTAGTTTGAATGAAAGAATGATAAGAATAAGTAGTGATGGTTAAAGTTAGACAAGAAACTAAGTTTAGGGGAAAATTTGGGGTATATAAGCTAGAAAAATAAAAAAAAAATGAAAAACACAGTGGCTAGTCTAGTTTCGTGGTCTTTGTTACTTAAGTAAGTAAGCCCGAGGGGATTGTCTTTACACCTAGCGCCCTAAGGCCTTAAATGGTTTGGGAGTCATTGGTCGAAAGCTCGTTAAGGTAACATTGAAAAACCTAAGGAAATTAGACAGTGCACAACCATGAGAATTATAAAATGAAAAGAAAAAAAGAAAAAAGAGAATAAAACGGGAAAAAGAGCAAAAAGTCCCCGTAATTGAAAAATAAAGTATTAGTAACCAATTTTGACCCTCGATATTGGTAACTGTATGACCTTAGTCGGATCTTGACTGTTTTTGGATTTCATGAGTTTACACTGTATGATGCCTTCAAAGAGACCTATTATGTGTTATATTTGATTTTTATATCAGTTAGCATGGTTGTTGAGCACACACGCACTATATTAGTGATAATAGTCTAAGATTTGATGATTGATTGGGAAATTACTGATTTGTTTTGATATGATGTGTTATCATGTTTACCTGATTTCTCTGAGGCCAGTTGAACATACTTGTTTCTGTCATTACTGTTGGATTCGTAGGTATGTAGATTAGTTGTATTCCATTGCATTGCATTATGTTTTGTTTTGTGCTCGAGGACTAACATATTTTATGTTTGGGGGAGTTTAATAAGTGGGTTTTATCTATACCTACGAATCAACTTTGGATTTGGACTTAAACAGTGTTGATTTTGTCTATTTCTGTACAGTTTTACTTGTTTTGGTGTTGTTTTATGTTTAGGTTGTATTACGTAGCATTCAGGGCATACTGGTGTCGTTATGGCGAGAAAGTGGCATAGGATGAGCAAAAGTCAGAACTGCAGAATACACCCCCACCGGGGTGGGGTTATAAGACCAAGATCAGTAGCACCCCCCGTCGGGGCGGGCCTATCTACTATAAAAAACCCCCACCGGGGCTGGGGTACGAGGAGAGAGAAAGTGTTCCACTTCAATTAAAATTCTATAGCTGCATACAAGAAACACTTTGGCTTGGATTGGGATTGTGTTAGGCGTCGTTTTATGAGTATTTTACATGACTTATGCTGGATACATCAACATAGGAGAGATAAATTCAACCAATCAATCAATTAGCAAGATTTGAGCACTAATTTAAGAAGAACATTAGAGGAACATATTTGAAGGTCAAGATCACGAAGATTACAAATTGGAGCGAGGATAAGGGTGATTTTGTAACTATTCTTTGTCTTTCAATTCAAATATTGTAATTGGGATGATGAATTTCTCTATCTTTTCAGTATTTAATTCGTTTATGATGAACTAAATTACTTTTTAGGCTTACAATGGATCTTTACGGTTGAACAATGATTATTATGCCTTGAATTCAGTTTAATTATACTATCAATTCAGTTTATTTATTGTGATTTGCACTTTAATTTATGAATTGCTTGATCTCTAATTTTGTGTGGATTTATATGGATTCAAGAGATGATGTATGAATCTAGACTTAATCACTTTAGTATGTGTTCTTAAATTATGTGTTTTAATGGAATCTTGATGAATGTTTAGGATAGAGATATACCTAACATCGCATGTAATCGGATAAAGAACTTGAGATTTAAACCTTATTTGATTTTAATTCACATAGAGATATAGTGAATTAGTTAATTAGGGTGTTTGACTTAATTCTATGTAATTTGTGGATTTAAGTTAATATGGTGTTAGTGCATCGAGAGATGACTAATTCTACTTGAGTGTTCTTGATTAATAAATGAGATAATGAATTGAACTGGAATAAGGTGTGATAATTGGAGTAAGACTTAAAGTGAAGTTGTAAGCCTAATTCTCCATTATTTGCTTGAAATTACGGTTATTAAGTTGTGTTGATTGATTGGGATTTTTAGTTTCTTAGTTTTTGTTAATTTTAATCATTAACTTAAGTAGTTTAATAAAATTGAGTTAATATAAAACTGATAATTGTAAGGTTTAATTTCATACTAGTCTTTGTGGGAACTATACTTTTCTCAACATTATATTACTTGTTAACCACGTGCACTTGCATGTAGAGCGTATTTAGAATTCGACCAACTGTTTGCCTCGTCGGTTGACGGAGTCAATGATTTGTTCTATCCGGGTTTAGGTGCCAGATGTTGAGGATGAGGAGGAGGATGTACCGGTTGTGGCTCCCGCTCCTACTGCTTCTATTCCCCATAGGGATCTTCCAGCCATAAATGTGATGAATCCATAGCTTCTGGATGATTTGAGTCGCCACCCCTCGATCTATTTGCATGCGAATGAGGTAAAAGCTGTGTTTGATCTTCCTTTGTCCATGAGGACCAAGGGTTTTGATGTTGATTTGCATTTATGATACAGGTTCCCGACTTTACGCAGCGTCAAGGGAATTGGTTTAGTATACACTCTTTGTACCAGACTTTTCACCTAGAGTATCGAGAGCTTGTGCATGCTTGGGGGTTTTGAGGAATTCTTTTCCATCCTCCCCCACCGTTACGAGGTGATGATGACGCTGATAGATTAGTGGTTTATCACCGATATGAAGTTTTCAGGGGCGTCAGTGCCTTGTGTGGCTAATATTTCCCCTACTGCCGTCAGATCCTTGCTAGGAGTCCCGAATACGGCGCTCAAAGGCAAGATAGTCCACACTGGTCCTTTGAGTGTAGACGCCATGAGTGGGGCGTTGAGTGAGCCATTGCCCAATGATAGGAAAGTCAGGGATCGCATTCTTCGGCGATTGTTCCTGGTCATCCTCCGGGGTTGTTTCATGGTAGATAACTCTTCCATGGTGTCGTTCGCTTTAGTTAGCACCACACGCGAGGTGGACCATATTAGAGAGTATGATTAGGGTTCCTATTCCTTTGCCTACTTCCTCAGGAGAATGCGTATGCGCTCGCAGGGCTTGACAGAGGCTTGGCTAAGATTTTACCCATTTGTGTTGGTGAGTATTTCTCTTTTGATTTCCCTTGTTCGGGCTAAGAGTGTTGACTGACCGTAGATGTTTAATCTTGTATTGGCAGTTTTGGGCCTATAAGAGACTCCCATGTCTTCATCCTGTTAGCCTGCTAGGTTTAGACACCTATCCACGGGGACGACGATGGCATCACCCAACGCTAGTAGTGATTCCTGTAGCTGAGGGTTTCACCCATTCACGCTTACAGTTGGAGCTGTTGACAGTCGATATCATTACATGGGTTCCTTACTCTGAGGACCATTTGACAGTTGGCTTTGAAGGTGGTTTCCCGACTGGTGTCGAGCATGTGATGTCCACCCGTCGGATTCCTATCGTCACAGATGGAGGATGGGAGCTCTATTTAGGAGAGCGTGTTATCAGGACCACCACAGAGGAGATTCGTATACTGATCTGTCCTCTTGTCAGGAGTTATTGGCATGTGTCGCAGCCGCCGATCAGTGATATCCCGTTGGTGGGAGTTGATGGCTTTACTTTGTCAGAGGGAGTGTTCACTCAGGAGGCATTCTACCGCTAGTGGCTCCCTCATACCATCGGAGCTCAGACCCGTGCCACACAGTTCATGGGGGATATGGTTCCTAGCTCCGTCATGATAGCGGATTAGATTTCCTGCATCCGAGAGCCTACTCATTTGACACAAATTGATAGCTTGACCCAGCAGTTAGACTAGGCATATTTTTCATCCGACATTTGGGCAGAGATCCTTCCAAGGCGGATACTTTTGATCCTTACAGCTCAGGGGTTGGCCCTTCAGGTGGCCCATATTTAGATGGTTTTGTCAGTGCAGATCCTCCATTGTATCGACCTGATATCCTCTTGGCGAAGATTCAATGACTCAAGAGGAGTTGCATCAGATGGATAGGTTGGATGATGTAGATATCAACACTATTGACTTCTTCTGATGTATTTCTCGCTATATCTTTTGATAGACCTCTGTTAGATATTGGGTGGCTGTGCCCCATTCTCGTTATACCTTATGTTAGGCTTCTATTAGTTGTTGGGCGATTGTGCCCCATTTCCCTATATTTTCCAGTTGTATATAAAGATGCTGTATTTAGATGATGATGTACTTAGGAATGTATGTATACTATTTTCCATTCCCTACATCATATTTTCATCTATTGTTTATCATGCATGTATTATGTTATGCATATGTATGTCCAGAGATGAGTTCAGCATTGACCCCTGGATGGTCTTATGGCTTTATAAATGTCTTCATTGAAAGTCAGCCGGATATATCATACCCCATCAGTATTGGTGGCCTCCTGTTTGAGATCGTGGTATGATAGTTTGTCATCCCCAAATCGGGTGACCATAGATCAATTGATGCATCACTCCATGACCCTTATTGTGAGACCCCAAATTTTATGAAATGAAAGTATTCAATTTTCTTAAAATTATTATTCTATTTAGTAAATGGTTAAATTGATAAAATGTTAAAGTTAAGGGTGATATTTGAAAATTTTGCAAAGTAAGCAAGTTGTTATAAAATATTCGTTGTGTCGGGAAAAATTCGTTTGGTAGAGAAATATTCTTTTTGTCAGAAAATATTTGTACGACGACACCATCATTGGTGGACCCCACAATGGAAATATTGTCGTTGTTAGAAAACGATAGAATTATCTTGTTAAAAAAATAACGGCGAAAGTTTTACCGTTAAACTGTTGAACTACCCGGTAGTAAAAGTACAGTAATACGCGTGATTGCATAGTAGCACAAGGTATTGATTATTGATGCGTATGTGAGAAGTCACTCAGTTATACTCAATTATTGCTACAGTAATTGCTGCATAATATCTCTCATATTATTGATTCAATTATTGTCACAGTATCATTTGCATAATATTTATTATTAGTAAATCAATAATTGAGACGACAAAGTTATTCATATTATTATTTGTAATATTAATGATGTCTAGAAAGTTATGTCGAGGAGAGGTTTGGTCACCTAATTGCTCGCTAATAGGGAGAAATCCTTATTAGAAAGCCCCCTCTTTCCTGGAAATGATCTGGTTGTTAAATATTGTGAGTTATAATATTAATGATGAATAAGTTCTAGTTGATTAAAGATGAAATTAATATTTCTATTGTGTTGTGATTATCAGTGTTAGTGGAAATCGACATTTATTTCGATAATAATTGATTTCTGGAGGTTATATTGACCAATCGGATAATGAGCAATTAATTGCTATTAGTTCACATGCATATAACTATTTGTTCACATGTGTGTACTATTGATTCACATGCATGTACTATTAGGGGAGGTGGTGCAAGATTGATAATACTTGCATGACTAAATTAAAAATAGAGGTATAGATGAAGGTACTATATACTGTAATTATTTTATTCACATGATTTTACTATTGATTCACATGATTATACTATTGATTCACATGATGTACTATTAGGGGAGGTGGTGCAAGTTTGATAATACTTGCAGGACTAAATTAAAAATGAAAGAAAAGATGAAGGTATTATACTGTAATATTTTGAGCCCCAAAACGTGCAATTATCGAAACTATATTTTCCTATAAATAGAAGTTCATTCTTCCTTTATTTCTCACCAATTTACTAAGTCTTACAAGAGTAATTATTATAGAGAAATTATAGAGAGAAAGAAGAAGAGAAGTCTGCTACCTTCACTATTCCAGTATCCAGTCTTTTTCTGAGGTAAGGGATATTATTATTATAGTACGGGGTATTATTTCTTTTGTATTCATGAAAAGAGCTATTGTTATTCTATTCTTTATTATTATGTTGGAATAATCTGTCTATGCGAAGTACTGCATACATGGTGAAATTCTTTTGTTATTCCTTTTTTATTATTCTGTTGGAATATCCTGTCTGTGCGGATTACGCATGACCTGGTTCCATTATTTATTATTATATTGGAATAACCTGTCTATGCGAAGTACTGCATACATGGTGAAATTCTTCTGTTATTCCATTCTTTATTATTCTGTTGGAATATCCTGTCTGTGCGGATTACGCATGACATGGTTCTATTCTTTATTATTCTGTTAGAATATCCTGTCTGTGCGGATTATGCATGACCTGGTTCTATTATTTATTATTATGTTGGAATAACCTGTCTATGCGAAGTACTGCATACATGGTTAAATTCTTCTGGTATTCCATTCTTTATTATTCTGTTAGAATATCCTGTCTGTGTGGATTACGCATGACCTAGTTCCATTCTTTATTATTCTGTTGGAATATCATGTCTGTGCAGATTACGCATGATCTGGTTTCATTATTTATTATTCTGTTGGAATAACCTGTCTGTGCGGTCTATCGCATGCCTGGTGAATTCTTCTGTTATTCCATTCTTTATTATTCTGTTAGAATAACCTGTCTACGCGGACTACCGCGTGCATGGTGAATGACCCTTCGTATTCATTCTTTATTAAATTATGGAAATGATCTGCCTACGTGGATTACCGCATGACGGGTGAAAATTCATTTGCAGTTTTGTATATTCTATTATACTCGTATGAGATATCATTTCTTTTGTACTCGTCATGGAATATTGTTTTCTTTTGTATTTTCCTTTTATGAGTACTATTCACGGAGTAATATTCATGAGTTACTTTTTACGGGTTACTATTCACTCAAATATTATTCACTCGGGTATTCGGGGCACTTTTCATGTCGAAGTACTATTCACGAGTTACTATTCACCCAATTACTATTCACCATAATATTATTCCCACAGGTATTTGGGGTACTTTTCATGTCGGGATACTATTCACGAGGTACTATTCCTGAAGTACTATTCACAGGATACTATTCACGGGGTACTATTTACCCGAAAAATATATTTCTTTTTTCTGTCCAAATTATTTTTGGTACATGAATATTATTTTTAAATTTTACTCTACAAAGCAGTATCATGTTGACAATTTGGATATGTTTAAACTTTAGATAAATTTAAAGTATTTAATATTTATCCTTGATTTTGTTTGATTAATGCTTATATCATTGTCATCATTCTCATGCTTATATTGTGATGAAAGTCATCTTTGGCTTACATGCATAGATGAACTGTTGTTTGGTATGATTATGACCAAGGATCATTTGGTATAATCATGACCCGTAATGTTACAAATGATGTAGTAAAAGTCCTCATTGGCCCGTAGGGCATTGATGGATAGTTGTTGGCATGATTATAACCAGGGATTATTCGATATAATCATGACCATTGTTGAAAACACGAATATCCTTGGCCCGTAGTGCATGGATAATTCGTGGTCGTAATACTAATTAATATCATTGGCCGTAGTGCAGGGATGATTCGATGATGTGGTTTATTTATTAAGCTGAGTCTCAGCGATAAAATAGTGATTATACACTTTTAATTCGTAGAAGATAGTAGATATCATGCTCTACTTGACTTTTCTAAAATACAGTTGTATGTCTTTGGCTTATAGTGCAAAGATGAATTGTTAATGAATATCTTTGGCTGTAGTGCAAAGATGAATTTATTAGTATGATTATGAACAAGAATTGTGATTTGGTATAACCATGATTTTTGATGTTTTAGGTAAAGACAGGTGATGAAAATTATCTTCGTCCTGGGTGCGAAGAGGAATTTAGAATCACAATTATGATTAAGAGTTATTCACATGATTGTGGACAGGAATTATTGATTGATGTTACAGGGATAAAACATTGTTGGTGGACTTTTAACATGGAGAAGATAATAGACCTTATGGTCTATTTGACTCTTCTAATGGATTGCTCATTCCGCTACAACTATGGTTGAAAAGTTTTATCATCTACCATATGTTCTAAATCTCTGATTTATTACTGATTAAGGCTATTGATAATTTAATTATCTTTAGTCATGATATTCTTTACTGGGCTAGTTGTGCTCACCATTTTGCTTCACAATTCCTTTCAGTTAATAAGAGTGTAGCTGGGTCGAGCGGAGGTAACAAGGGGTTAGAACGTTGGTTTATAGCTGTTGAGGTTCTCCTTAAACAGTATGGAAATAATTTTATTGAGAACTTTAGATATGTGTGTTGTACTTTTATACGACATTTAATAGTTGTATTTGGTGAATCAAATAGGGTGAGGCGAACCTAACTTTGGAAGGGTGTTTTGCCACTTTCATACAAGATGTCTAATGACAGACGACTTCGTGTTATCATAAGACACGGTTATGCACATCCACTTGCTGAGTATATCTACAAGCACTACCTATATAATCTTGGAGTTTGTTTGAAATATGATTCTCAATTAGAGACAATGGAGATAATTATAAGTCAAGAGAAGACTCACCATTGGGAAGAAGATGATATCAATCTTCTTATTTTTCTTTGGGAACTATTGGGTCAACCAAGGATAATTCTGTGGACATATGATATCTATCATAACCTAGACCCATGGCCTCCCATGTACGAAGGTTTACTTGAGTATTCTTTAAAGATTTTAATTTCTAAAACAGTTATTGACTGTACCTTTATGTAAAGTACCATTGTAAAGCGTGGTGGCCGAGGCACCATGAGAGTTACATATATTTGTATCAAAACTCACAGATTAACTGTGGTCGTATTTTGCACGACAGTTCAACAATTGTATAAATGAAGTTTGTATTAGATTTCTATAGTGTGATATTTGGCGACTCAATATGGGTCGTGTGGACTTATTTTGGGGGCGTCACACTCATGATGTTTCAAGTTCCATTGGGTTTTGTAGAGGGCATGTTGGAGCACTCGGTACCAGAGAGGCAGGTGTTCCAGTTTAAGACCCATGAGTTGACTCATACCTTGGAGGAGTACGAGCGTCTTCCAGATTTACCGCAGGACAGGCCTTACACTCGGATGGCTATTGGCTACATGAGCCGGCAGTTTATGACCCTGATAGGTTTGAGGCGTAGGGTTGCCCTGGATGAGATTTTCTCAGGGCATGTAGTGTCCATGCATTTTTGGATTGACAGATTTGGCTCTTTGGACATTTATTTACAGCACTCCGAGGATTTCACCACATCGGAGGATGATTGGCGTATTGCCAGAGTAGATGTACTCTTGATGTGTATGGTGGCTTATCTGTACATGCTATTATATATGGACCACTTGGACATCGGTGTGGTCATGGTAGTGCAAGCTCTCCGGGAGGGACAAACCATTATATTGATGATTCTGGCAGAGACCTTGAGGTCGGCCACGTATTGCTAGTCCCACCCTGCAGAGGTATTTACAAGCAGTTCGGTCTTGTTATACGTGTGGTTTATAACACACTTGAGACCGATTAGCAAATTTCGACACCATGGGTATTGTTTTTCCCATGAGATAGCCATGTTCTACTCCTTCCAGCCAGTGGAGTGTACAGGCGCTGCTTCTTGGTTGATTTTCTTATTAGGGATCGAGGATCAATTTGATATTTTGTTGTGTTCAGGGCTTAGTTCTCCCTACAGCTTCATCACTTATGCATCTAACATGGATTATCTTCTTCTAGTTAGTTTGAGGGGTGTGACCACTTATCATCCATTGGCTGTGATGACACAGTTTAACCAGTTTCAGGATGTTCATCCCTTTGATGGGGCATTGGGTCAGCGTTTATCATCTCGAATTTTGTCTGCAGAGGACTTCTCCAGGGTTTATGCCTGTTGGGCCCAGCTTGAGAGGGCTGATTTTACTACTAGCCATCCAGGTCGTTCTATAGAGTATTCTGCATGGTTGGAGGTAAAGATTACATCGGATAGGGTTGTATTCACAGAGCCGGGGATTGATTCTGACAGTGGGGAGCCTATGGAGGATTATGATTCTCCCACTGAGGATGAGTTGTTTGCTGGGTTGACTGCAGCTTTGGTTGATTCCCCCAATATTCCTACTATTGTGACTCCACATTCTGTAGAGTATTTAGAGCAGAGTTTACATCTGATGACGTTTGAGAGGGATCAGGCTAGGGCCTTGATGTTGATAGCTCTTTCTGGTAGAGATGCTACTCTAGTTGAGAGAGATGATGCTCTAGCTTATCGGGATGCCGCTGTTGTTGAGCGAGATGAGGCTAGATCATCTAGGGATGCAATTATTATTGAGCAGGATGGTGCTATATCTGCCCGAGGTGCCGCTATTATAGATAGTACTGCATTGCGGTCCTATACTGGTGATATCATTGCCGAGATGAGCATGTTTATTGATGAGCATAGTGTCACCATGAAGATGGTTGTGGATCTCTTGGATCATGTTGATACCCTAGGGCAGGAGCTCACAGAGTTCCCCCTTCTTCCGAGAGGGATGCCATGTTACATTTGACGGCGCGCTTATCCACTGGTTTGTAAATTAGCTTGGATTTTCCTGCATAGACTAGTTTAGCCATTTTTGTCATGTACATGACACATTATATATATCAAATAGTATTATATGGCAAGAAAATATATTTTGATTCACTTCCCTTTTAGTTATGCCTTGTTACTTGCTTAATAGTTGCCTATTTCTTCAGGGCTTGTGATCTTGATGTATTCTGAACTCCCCCTTGATGAATGGACAGTGAGATGTTGTTGGTCAAAAAATTGATCACTAAACACGCGCAAGTATACGCGGTCTAACAAGTAATACAGTGATAAGTAGATTGTCGTACCCACGAGGAACTATCACTAATGTTTACTAAGTACCGACTTTGTATCGCTAAAATCTTATTCGAACAAAATTAAATGGAAGTGTGATTAATCTAGTTATAACTAATTATCAAAGCAAGTAAATGGATAACGAATGGTAATCGAAGGAATTACAAGCTAAGGTTACAACTTCACCCCACATAGGCATTCTGTCGAACACCTGGCGTGTTATGCTTCATCAAAC
Source organism: Panax notoginseng (assembly GCA_016801055.1). Classification (NCBI taxonomy): domain Eukaryota; kingdom Viridiplantae; phylum Streptophyta; class Magnoliopsida; order Apiales; family Araliaceae; genus Panax; species Panax notoginseng. The sequence continues at coordinate 141,711,032 of CM029017.1, forward strand.
TACCTACCCTTCTATCTTTGGTCTTAATGGTCACGACAATTTATCAACCGAGAACACACAGATGCTCATACACCTCTATCGAGGTATGCATAAACATATCCTCTCCAGATCCATCCGCTAGGAATATAACAGAAAAGAACATCCAAGCTAGGTGATAATCCTACACATGTCTATGCGAACTAACCTAACAAGGATTTAAGCATAAGTTCTCAATTAGGCCGCACATGGCGCACATATATATGTCTATTCTATGCACAACTTATGCAGTCGAAACTCATAATCACATACCAATATATTTAGGTGTAAATCTACAATCCTTCTGTCGATATCATATAGATTACCAAAATCATCACTAATGTCTTAGTGAGAATCATTAAGCATGAATATATTAAACCAAAGTATATGGTGCCAACCAAAGAGATAAGACAATCAATTTAAATAACAAAGGGTTCCATTATAACCATAGAGCCAATACTCAGTTCGTAGCTATTAAACAACATATAAGTAACTGTAAGACCCCGAATTATATGAAATGAAAGTATCCAATTTTCTTATAATTATTATTCTATTTAATGAATGGTTAAATTGATAAAAGGTTAAAGTTAAGGGTGATATTTGAAAATTTTGCAAAGCAAGCAAGTTGATATTCGTTGTGTCGGGGAATATTCGATTAGTCAGGGAATATTCTTTTTAACAGGGAATATTCGTACGATGGCACAATCATTGGTGGACCCCACAACGGAAGTATTGTCGTAGTTAGAAAACGACAGAAATATTATTTATAAAAATAACGACAAAAGTTTTACCGTTAAACTGCTGAGATACCCGGTGGTAAAAATACAGTAATAGGCGTGGTTGTATAGTAGCACATGGTATTGATTATTGATGCTTACGTAAGAAGCCACTCAGTTTATTCAATTATTTCTACAATAGTTGCTGCATAATATCTCTCATATTATTGATTCAATTATTGTCACAGTATTATCTGCTTAATATTTTATATTATTAAATCAATAATTGAGACGACAAAGTTATTCATATTATTATTTGTAATATTGACGATGTCTAGAAAGTTCTGTCGAGGAGAGGTTTGGTCACCTAATTATGCGCCAATAGGGAGAAATCCTTATCGGAAAGCCCCCTCTTTCCTGGGAATGATCTGATTGTTAAATATTGTGAGTAATAATATTAATGATGAATAATTGTTAATAGATTAGAAATGTGTCTATTAAAGATAAAGGATTTGTGGTAAATATTTATTCAATTTTTTTGATATAAATATAAGGATTTGTTATGATGCGTTTGTTGTAAGTTTGACTTAGTATTTCATGGGAAGATTTACTAATTTTATGGACTGTCGGTGGTGGTTTTAAATCAATTTGGACCATCGATGATGGTTTTAATAGTAAATCAATCTAGACCATTGACGGTGGTTTTAATAGTAAATCAATCTGGACCATGGATGGTGGTTTTAATAGTAAATCAATCTGGACCGTCGGTGGTGGTTTTAATAGTAAATCAATCTGGACCGTCAGTTGTGGTTTTAATAGTAATCAATATAGACCGTCCGTTCTAATAGTAAATCAATCTGGACCGTTCGTGAATCAGTTACTATTTAGTACATTCTCCTATAAAATAGAAGCTTAATTCTTCTTTCTTTCTCACCAATTCACTAAGACTCACAAGAGAAACTATAGAGAGAGAAACTATAAAGAGCAAGAAGAAGAGTATTCTGCTACTTCACTATTGCAGTATCCAGTCTTCTACTAAGGTAAGGGGTATTATTTCTTTCATATTCATAAGGAATACTATTTTTCGTATTCATCCTTTAATATGTCGGAATAACATGTCTACGCGAATTACGTACCGCATGACAAGTGAAAATCCATTTGCAGTTTCGTATGTTATTTCTTTTCATATTCTTAAATCTAAGCTTACTATGGTAAGTATTTCCTTATAATCCCTGAAATTAGTGGGATATCCTTGAAGTTTTGCGCTTCATCCAGTATCGTTTCATTAGAATATTGATCTGAACTTTCTTATTAAATATCAATATTTTCACCCGGGTACTATTCACGAGTTACTATTCACTAGAATATTATTCACTCAGGTATTCGGGGTACTTTTCATGCCGGGATACTATTCACGAGGTGCTATTCACGAGTTACTATACACCCGATTACTATTCACTCGAATATTATTCACTCGGGTATTCGGGACACTTTTCATGTCGGGGTATTATTCACTCGAGTACTATTCACTCAGAGTACTATTCATGATAAAAATTGATTTCTATTTAAGTCCAAAATTATTTTTGATACATGAATATTATTCTTGAATTTTACTCCATAAAGTAGTATCATGTTGACAATTTGGATATTTTTAAACTATGGATAAAGTTAAAGTCTTTAATATTTATCCTTGATTTCGTTTGATTAATGCTTATATCGTTGTCATGATCCTCGTGTTTATATTGTGATAAAGTCATCTTTGGCTTACGTGCATAGATGAACTGTTGATTGGTATGATTATGATCAGGGATCATTTGGTATAATCATGACCCGTAATGTTATAAATGATGTGGTAAAAGTCCTTATTGTCCCGTAGTGCATTGATCGACAGTTATTGGTATGATTATGACCAGGGATTATTCGGTATAATCATGAGCATTGATGCTTACATGAATATCCTTGGCCCGTAGTGCAGGGATAATTCGTGGATGTGATACTAATGAATATCCTTGGCCCGTAGTGCAGGGATGATTCAATGATGTGGTTTATATATTAAGCTGAGTCCCAGCGATAAAATTGATGATAAACTTTTTAAATCATAGAAGATAGTAGATATCAAGCTCTACTTGACTCTTCTAATGGATTGCTTGTTCCGCTGCAGTTAAACTTGATGTTTATTGTATTTTATCAGTTTAACATTGTTGAAGGCTAACGATAATTTATTCTGCATTATCTTAGTTGAGCTCACTCTTTTGCTTTCATTGTTCTCTTTAGGAAATGAGAATGTAGCCGGGACTAGTCGGGGAATAGAGTGATGGTCCGAGATGGTTGTTTTAGAAGTCCTCACTATTTATTGTGATAATAAATGTAATGAGGATTGAATTTGAGTTTGGATATTGTCTATGAGATAATATTCGTGTAAAAACTCTCGGCTCATGTTGTATAATTAAGTTTGTATTTGTATTTAGTACCATATATTTGGCGACCCAAGATGGGTGATGTATACCTATTTTGGGGGCGTCACAATTGGTATTAAAGCTTAGGGATATGATTCCTGACTGAGATGTGAGACTAGAACTAGGAGGGGAGAGACGGTTAATTTTTTCGCTAGTATGACCTACCTAAGTTTATTTGGTATTTAATTGGTCTGTCAGAGTATAGGGATATTATGTGGTATGTCAATTAACCCTTGTTTTATGGCAGTATTTGAAAATGGCATCTAAAAATGTTGAGATAAACAATGGAGCACAGGAGACCGTGGAGTCACCACAGATCAATAACTAGAATAATGTACATTAGGAAGGCAATAATCCTCATATAAACAACAACACAGACCAAATGATGAACGATGTGATGTTCAGAGGATTTATGCAATTCATGCAACATCAGGCGAGAGAGACAACTGTTCAAAATGCAGGTGGAAACACTGGCAACTCTCGGATGGTCACCGCTAAGCAGTTCAAGGAGCTGGGACCATCAGAGTTTTTGGGAAAGCCAAAACCACTTAAGGTGGAGACGTGGATAAAGCAGATCACCAAGATATTTGATGTCTTGAGATGCTCCGAGTAGCAAAAGGTTCCCTTTGCCACCTTCATGTTGCGAGGAGAGGCAGATTACTGGTTGGAATCTGTAAAGCGTACTCAGCCTGCCGCACTGAAGATGTCTTGGGAAAAGTTCCAAGAACTATTCAACGACAAGTACTTTCCCAAAAGTATTCATCACATGAAAGAGGTAGAGTTCATCAAGCTAGAGCAAAATAATATGACCGTGTCGCAGTACGAAGCTAAGTTTGCCGAGTTATCCCGGTTTGCATCCCACTTAGTTAATAATGAGGACAAAATGACGCGGATGTTTCTAAGAGGTTTGAAACCCGAGATACGTCAATACCTAATTTCTCACAAACTGTGTTTGTATTCAGATGTTGTAAATAGGGCTAAGTTATTGGAACGCGATAATAAGTCAACCCAACCAAGAGAGAGTAGCCGAAAAATCGATAATACCAGTGGTAGCAGTCATCAAAACGGTGACAACAAACGTGGAGGGAATCAACATGCCAGAAATGGTAACCACTTTGGTGGTAATCATGGCCAAGACAATAGGAATGAAAGTTTTAGAAGAGGAGATTCAATAATGATGGAAAGACGTCAGCACCAGCACCTGTTGCTAAAGAAGGAGAGCGATCACCAATCGCATGCTACAAATGCGGAGGGGAGGGACACATCAGTCTAAACTGTACGCATCAGTTTAAAGCATGTTACAATTGTGGAAGAGAAGGTCACCTAGCCCAATTTTGTCGTGCAGTGAAGTCAAGTCCAGCGGGGATGGAGGTACCAAAGGCTGTCCCAGATAAGTCAAAGTTGGTAGTTCAAGGGAGAGTGTTTGTCGTGACCTCCCAGAAAACGAGGAACCCGAACGAAGTTATCACGGGTAAGCTAATCATAAACTCTTGCAAAGTTTATACCTTATTTGATACCGGTTCTACCCATTCTTTTATTTTTCCTACTTGCGCTCAACGTTTAAATTTGACTCCGGAGAAATTAGACTTTGATTTATCGGTTGAAACTCCGTTGGGGGAAACCTTTATTACATCCACTGTTTATAAGTCTTATTTGATTCAAATCGGTAACCGCACGTTACCTGTTGATCTTATCTCTTTGAAAATACTTGCATTCAATGTGATTTTAGGGATTTATTGTGTAACACCCCTTTCCGAAATAGAAAGAGAGGTTACACAAAACATAACAATACGGATGAATTTAATAGCAAGGCTCAAAGCCACAACAAAATAATCTTAATATCTGATAAATACCACAAGTCAACCATAATAAATATCCAACTATCTCAAACCACAATCTAAAATAATTATTACAATTCCAAATAAACTGACACACCAAGCCTAAACAAAATATTTCTAAACCATTGGAATGAATGGAGCTCTCATCACACTTGCCCTTGATCCCCCTGATTACCTGCTGGAAGAAAAATACAGCATGAGCCAAATGCCCAGTACGGATATAGAATAAAATAATAATGAAACGTAATAACTAATACAATTAAATGAACTAAACTGTAACGAACAAAACCAACACAACGAAATGATAGGCTGAATTAAATGGCTGGGTGTTATTTCATACCGAGCTTAAAATAAATAGTAATATACCTTGCCACACAGACAAGTCAAATAATGCCACACATGCAATCAAAATAATGCCACACAGGCAATCACACATTGGACTGTGCAATCCAGATGCGTGCAAAATCGGAAGGCGTGTTTGGCATAAACATCACCACTCCACAGAACGGAACAAAACAGAAAACTAGGGTTGACCCATGCGCCTCTCACAACAAAACACCAAATGGCCAACTCCCACCGGAGCACAAAACGGAGACGCCGTGGACTGATCACACCGCCATGGAAGGTGTCATGCCTCGGTGCCAAGAGGACATGCCTGTGGCACCCCCACATGTGGTTATAGCTCAGGTATACCCTACGATATTCTAACAAAATATAATGTTACAACACATGCGACACAATAAAGGGTTCTAACATATACATATTAAACTGAAACAAAATATCAACACAAAGTCTACAAAAATACTAACATGTACTTTCTACAAAGATCAAAATAAATATTAACCATGACACACTAGACCAAAGAGTACAATACTAGTTTCAAATACTAATGCCAAAATGAAACATTCTCACGAATTTAAGAAGGAACAATTATGAGAGGTAAAACTAAATTTCGAAACGAATAACGAAATGAACAAATTAAAAACAAAAGAGTCTCGCTGAAAGAGTACGGAATCTGTACCTGAATTAAGCAATGTAATACCCAAAATTTATACTCCAAATTTGACTCATTTAGACTCTCTTCGTTCGAACTAATCACTGAAATAATACATTCATAAGTTACCTAATAATTAAAATTTATATGAATATGAAATTAATTCCTCCAATTACATCAATTTTACAAATTAACCCAAATTAAATTATAATTATCTTCTAATCATATTTTATTATTATTATTATTATTATTATTATTATATTTTAACAATTCCGTAACCTTAATATTTTAATCTCTGACAAATCAATATTACTGTTATATATATATATATATATATATATATATATATATATATATATATATATATATATATATAATTGAAAATATTTTAAGCAATAAGCAAGCATTGATTCATGGTGTGTGTGTGTGTGTGTGTGTGTGTGTGTATATATATATATATATATATATATAAAAATTAGCAGGTTCCGTTCAGTACGTATATATATAATATACATATAGTCTAATGTCCTTCATATAGCAATCTGATAACTTTATATATATATATATAACCATTCAAATTAAACATAACATGTATACTGAAGTTGATATACATAAAGTACCAAAACGGAAGAAAAAATAACAACACCTGATTCTCCTTTTTGTTTTTTGTTCCTCCAGCGCCGCTCAATTTTTTTACTTTAGTTCGTAAGAGATGTAGTGCAATGTAATTAGGTTTTATTTATTATCTTGCTAATTCTCCTAGTTATAATATAATATAATATAATATTAATCACATATAACTTAAATTTAATTAGTTTTAAGGCCCAATTTTATCAAATAAATTTACCCATCACTTATTAATATTTATTAGCCCACATAAATTAAATAATTAGTTTGACCCAAAAGACAAAGTCCAATTAATATGTTTTAAAACAAAATAATTTTTTTTATTATTTAATATTTTATTATTATTATTATTATTAATTTTTTTTTCCGGATATTACATCATCTACCTCTTAAAAAGGATTCTATCCCCTGAATCAAAAGAATCGAATGCACCTAATTATCAAAAAGATAGGGATATTCCGCTCGAATAGACTCCCCCGTCTCCCAAGTGGCTTCTCGCTCTGAATGGTTCCTCCACAGAACCTTAACAAATGGAATAGTCTTCCTCCTCATAATCCGCTCTTGACGATCCAAAATCGCCTTGGCTTGCTCATCATAAGTAAGATCCTCTCGAATCTTATCGAATGGATATTGCACCATGTGCAACGGATGATAATGATAACTCCTCAACATCGACACATGGAACACATTGTGCACGTGAGCTAGCTGCGGAGGCAAAGCTAACCGATACGCAACTTCACCAACCCTCTCCAAAATCTCAAATGGGCCAATATATCGCGGACTAAGCTTCCCTTTCAACCCAAATCATCGAATGCCCTTCCAAGGAGAAACTTTTAGAAATACATGCTCACCAGGTTCAAACTCTAAAGTCCTCCTATGCTTATCAGCATAACTCTTCTGCCGTGTTCGAGCCGACTTCAATTTCTCCTTAGCCACTGCTACCTTCTTCGTAGTGATTTGAACTAACTCAGGCCCTTCTATTGCCCTTTCGCCAACCTCATCCCAACAAGTTGGTGCCCGACACTTTCTACCATACAATGCCTCAAAAGGAGCCATCCCAATACTTAGTGCATGCCATCTATTGTTATAAGCAAACTCAACTAGGCTCAAGTAATCATCCCAATTACCCGACCATTCAAGTGCACAAGACCTCAACATAATTAGTGCAATGTAAGAGATGTAGTGCAATGTAATTAGGTTTTATTTATTATCTTGCTAATTCTCCTAGTTATAATATAATATAATATTAATCACATATAACTTAAATTTAATTAGTTTTAAGGCCCAATTTTATCAAATAAATTTACCCATCACTTATTAATATTTATTAGCCCACATAAATTAAATAATTAGTTTGACCCAAAAGACAAAGTCCAATTAATATGTTTTAAAACAAAATAATTTTTTTATTATTTAATATTTTATTATTATTATTATTATTAATTTTTTTTTTCGAATATTACATCACCTACCTCTTAAAAAGGATTCTATCCCCTGAATCAAAAGAATCGAATGCACCTAATTATCAAAAAGATATGGATATTCCGCTCGAATAGACTCCTCCGTCTCCCAAGTGGCTTCTCGCTCTGAATGGTTCCTCCACAGAACCTTAACAAATGGAATAGTCTTCCTCCTCATAATTCGCTCTTGACGATCCAAAATCGCCTTGGCTTGCTCATCACAAGTAAGATCCTCTCGAATCTTATCGAATGGATATTGCACCATGTGCAACGGATGATAATAATAACTCCTCAACACCGACACATGGAACACATTGTGCACGTGAGCTAGCTGCAGAGACAAAGCTAACCGATACGCAACTTCACCAACCCTCTCCAAAATCTCAAGTGGGCCAATATATCGCGGACTAAGCTTCCCTTTCAACCCAAATCATCGAATGCCCTTCCAAGGAGAAACTTTTAGAAATACATGCTCACCAGGTTCAAACTCTAAAGTCCTCCTATACTTATCAGCATAACTCTTCTGCCGTGTTCGAGCCGACTTCAATTTCTCTTTAGCCACTGCTACCTTCTTCGTAGTGATTTGAACTAACTCAGGCCCTTCTATGGCCCTTTCGCCAACCTCATCCCAACAAGTTGGTGCCCGACACTTTCTACCATACAATGCCTCAAAAGGAGCCATCCCAATACTTAGTGCATGCCATCTATTGTTATAAGCAAACTCAACTAGGCTCAAGTAATCATCCCAATTACCCGACCATTCAAGTGCACAAGACCTCAACATATCTTCCAACGTCTGAATAGTCCGTTCAGATTGCCCATCAGTTTACGGATGAAAAGAAGTACTGAAGTTGAGCCGAGTACCCCAAGCTAATTGAAACCCTTTCCAAAATTGTGAAGTGAACCGTGGGTCCTGATCTGAAACAATAGAATCCGGAGTACCATGAAGTCTATCAATCTCCTGCTAAAATATATGTGCCAACCTATCCACCGAGTAATCTCATGGATAGCCAAAAAGTGTGCCGATTTGGTCAGTCGGTCCACCACTACCCAAATGGCATTATTCTTCTTGAAAGGCTTTGGCAAACCAGTCACAAAGTCCATTGTGATATCCTCCCACTTCCACACTGGAATGTCTAACTGTTGCAATAACCCACTAGCTCGTTGATGTTCTATCTTCACTTGCTGACAAGTGAGGCATTTCCCAACATTTTCAGCCACGTCTCGTTTCATCCCATTCCACCAAAAATTCTTTTTCAAATCCCTATACATCTTCGTAGAACCTGGATGAATAGAAAATGGCGAACTATGAGCCTCAGCCAACACAAGCTCCTGAATGATTGGATCCGATGGTACACACAATCGCTCACCCAACCAAATCACACCATGGTCATCAATACGAAACTCGGGCTGCTTGCCCTCCTCTAAATTCTGCATCATACTCCACAACTCCCCATCTTCTTTTTGAGCTTCTTTGACCCGCGAGATAACAGAGGGCTCCACTCTCATACCCGCCAAATGCCCATCTGAACCTCGTATATACAATTCCAACTCGAGCCGCTCCATATCCGAAATAAGCTGAGGTTGTGTAATAAGGGCTACTACACTCCCAAAACTCTTTCGACTAAGAGCATCTGCAACCACATTTGCCTTTCCTGGGTGATACTGAATCCTCGCATCATAATCTTTTAGAAGTTCCAACCAACGCCTCTACCTCATGTTAAGCTCCTTTTGAGTGAAAATGTATTTAAGACTTTTGTGATCGGTGAAGATATCACAAGTCTCTCCATACAAATAATGCCTCCAAATCTTTAGGGCAAAGACCACCGCTGCCAACTCTAAATCATGTGTTGGGTAATTCACCTCGTAAGGTTTAAGCTGCCTAGAAGCATAAGCAATCACCTTACCGTGTTGCATCAAAACACACCCCAAACCCTTCTTAGAAGCATCACTATAAATTTGGTAACCTCCTGTCCCTAACGATAATGTAAGTATAGGAGCTGTCACAAGCCATTTCTTCAACTCCTCAAAAGTCTTCTCACACTCTTCATTCCACACAAACTTCACGCCCTTTCTCATCAACTGGGTTAATGGTAAGGCAAGCAAGGAAAACCCTTCCACAAACCGCCTATAATACCCTGCCAAACCCAAGAAACTCCTAATCTCCGTCACTGTAGTAGGTGTTGGCCATTTAGTGATAGCCTCAACCTTTGCAGGATCCACCTTAATGCCTTCAGCAGAAACAACATGTCCCAAAAATGCGACCTGCTCCAACCAAAACTCGCATTAGAGAATTTAGCTTACAATTTCTCTTTCTGTAAAATCCCCAACACCGTGTAAAGATGCTCCTCGTGCTCTTCCTTAGACTTAGAGTAAACCAAAATGTCATCAATAAATACAATAACAAATTGGTCCAAGTACTCCCTGAACACCCGATTCATTAAATTTATGAACACCGCCGGAGCGTTAGTTAACCCGAATGGCATCACAAGAAACTTGTAATGCCCATATCGAGTACGAAAAGCCATCTTAGGGATATCCTCATCCCTCACCCTCATATGATGATAACCTGATCTCAAGTCTATTTTCAAAAAATACTTTGCCCCTTGAAGTTGGTCAAATAAGTCATCAATCCTTGACAATGGATACCGATTCCTGATGGTGATCTTGTTCAACTCCTTGTAGTCTATACACAACCTCATAGACCCATCCTTCTTCTTTACAAATAAGACCGGAGCACCCCACGGCGAAACACTCGGCCGAATCACGCCACGATCTATCAATTCTTGCAACTGCTCCTTCAACTCCTGCAACTCCAACGGTGCCATCCGTTGCAGTGCCTTAGAGATAGGTTCCGCATCAGGAACACGCTCAATAGCAAACTCTACCTCTCGTTGCGGTGGTAACCCTGATAACTCCTCAAGAAACACATCGGGAAAATCACGAACAATAGGAACATCCTCAATACGAGACTCACCCTTAGAGGTATCCTTCACAAATGCCAAATACCCCTCACAACCCTTTGCCACTAACTTTCCAGCCTTGAAAGCTAAAATTAACTTCACTACTCTACTCGGCTGTGAGCCCGGAAACACGAACTCTGGAGACTTCACATCTCTAAATATAACCTTCTTCGCCTGACAATCAATAGTGGCCTGGTGCTTATCCTACCAGTCCATCTCCAAAATAACATCGAAATCGTGCATACACATCGAAAGAAGATTAGCCCTATGAATCTTATCCCTAAAACTGATTGCACACCCTCGATACAAATTAGAAATAACAACTGAAGTCCCCATCGGGGTAGCAATAGATGTATCAGAATATAATAACTGAGATGGCCCTCCCAGGTGCCGAACAAAAGACTGAGCAACAACGGAATGAGTAAAACCCGTATCAAACAAAATAGCTAGACGCCTCACGATTTCTAACTAAAAGAGTACTAAAAACAGTACCTGGGGATCCTGTCGCCTGGTTATACGTCAAGGCAAGCACTCGACCACCCTGACGCTAACCTCCATTGCCACCATTATCACCACCTCCACAATTTCCACGTGGCCTGGTACAATCTCTAGCCATATGACCCATCTATCCACACAAGAAGCATGCACCGGTGAGTCTGTGGCATTGCCTCCCCGGATGATTAGCCTCACAAGTAGCATAAGGAGCTATCGAAATGAGATTTGGGTTACCCCCACCAGCTGGTCCCAGATAACGACCCTAATTTTGTCCCTACTGACGATTCTGCCACTACTGGCAATTCTGACCATGCCAAGGTAGCTGAAGCTGACGATTCTGCCCTTGTTGAGGCATCTGCTGATAACCCCTGTTTTAATTCTGGCCACGCCATTGCCCTTGCTGGCCACCACGATTCCTGTTCCACTGACCTACCTAATTTTTCCCATGCTGACCTGAAGTTTGACCCTGCTGGTCATCTCTATCCCTCTTTCGACTTCCTTCCGGTTGAGAAGACCGAAAGTCATGTCGCTCCATCTCAATATTCTTGGCCGCATTGGTCACTACTAACACATATGCAAACTTGTTATTTATAAGATGCTGGCGATACCTATAATGAATCCGCCACTTGAACTTCTCCGCCTGTTCCACTGCAGTCCCTGCTGAGGTTCCCGCAAAGCCGGCCAACCTAGTGAACCTTGTCATGAAATCCGTGATGGACTCATCATCTTTCTATATTATAGTCAGATATTCTTTGGCATAGGCCTCTTTATCAGCAACTGGAAAATACTGCTGATAAAAGACCTCACAAAACTCAGCCCAACCAAGTGTTTCAACATAACCATCACCCTTTGTTGTTTTTATCTCTTTCCACCACCTCTGGGCATCCCCTTCTAGCTTGTAAACTGCAAGCAATACTCTTTGATTATCCGAGCACCCTAACACATCAAAGATCTTCTCTAGGTGAGCAATCCAATTTTCTGCATCAATTGGAGTCGGAGCTGAACTGAATGCCTGTGGTTTCTGCTTCTGAAACCTTTATAACCATCGATACATTGGAACCACCTGCTAATCATGACCATCTACATTCCCTTCCTCTTCGTTTGCCTGTGGACCATTATTTCTAGGGTTCTCCTGCTCAGGAATTTCTGGTGGCGGCTGCTGCATTGCCTGCACAACCTGTGCCACCAACTGAGGTAAAGCCTGATTCACCACCTGATTCACCAAGGTAGCCAATTGAGCATTAATCTGATCATTAGGTTGCTCATTGGACTGACCTTCACCTCTTCCCCTATTATTACCTCGCCTCCCAGCAACTCTAGCGGATCTACGAGCCTTCTAAGAAAGAGTTCATGAACATAAACAAAGCAGATTAGAGACAAATTCGAATATAGTTGAACAGAAAATTAAACAGAACAAAAACCTAACCTAGAAGTCTACCCATAACTCACAGGTCAAACCTAAATAGTTTTTCTACAAGAAAGAACCTAAGCTCTGATACCAACTCTGTAACACCCCTTTCCGAAATAGAAAGAGAGGTTACACAAAACATAACAATACGGATGAATTTAATAGCAAGGCTCAAAGCCACAATAGAATAGTATTAATATCTGATAAATACTACAAGTCAACCATAATAAATATCCAACTATCTCAAACCACAATCTAAAATAATTATTACAATTCTAAATAAACTGACACACCAAGCCTAAATAGAATATTTCTAAACCATTGGAATGAATCGAGCTCTCATCACACCCTTGATTACCTACCGGAAGAAAAATACAGCATGAGCCAAATGCCCAGTATGGATATAGAATAAAAGATAAATGAAACGAAACAACTAACACAATTAAATGAACTGTACTATAACGAACAAAACCAACACAACAAAATGATAGGTTGAATCAAATGGCAGGGTGTTATTCCATACCAAGCTCAAAATAAATAGTAATATACCTTGCCACATAGGCAAGTCAAATACTGCCACACATGCAATCAAAATAATGTCACACAGGCAATCACACATCGGACTGTGCAATCCAGATACGTGCAAAATTAGAAGGCGTGTTTGGCACAAACATCATCACTCCGCAGAACGGAGCAGAACAGAAAACTAGGGTCGACCCATACGCCTCCCACAACAAAACACCAAATGGACAACTCCCACTGGAGCACAAAACAGAGACGCCATGAACTAATCACACCGCCATGGAAGGTGTCGTGCCTCGGTGCCAAGAGGACATGCCTGTGGTACCCCCACAGGTGGTTATAGCTCAGGTATACCATACAGTATTCTAACAAAATATAATGTCACAACACATGCGACACAACAAATGGTTCTAACATATACATGTTAAACTGAAACGAAATATCAACACAGAGTCTCCAAAAATACTAACACGTACTTTCTATAAAGATCAAAATAAATATTAACCATGACACACTAGACCAAAGAGTACAATACTAGTTTCAAATACTAATGCCAAAATGAAACATTCTCATGAATTTAAGAAAGAACAATTATGAGAGGCAAAACTAAATTTCGAAACGAATAACGAAATGAACAAATTAAAAACAACAGAGTCTCGCTGAAAGAGTACGGAATCCGTACCTTGATTAAGTAATGTAATACCCAAAATTTATACTCCAAATTTGACTCGTTTAGACTCTCTTCGTTCGAACTAATCACTGAAATAATACATTCATAAGTTACCTAATAATTAAAATTTATATTAATATGAAATTAATTCCTCCAATTACATCAATTTTACAAATTAACCCAAATTAAATTATAATTATCTTCTAATCATATTATTATTATTATTATTATTATTATTATTATTATTATTATTATTATTAATTGTTATTATTATATATTTATAATAATATATATATATATATATATATATTATAACACACACACACACACACCATGAATCAATGCTTTTATATTAAAATATGTTTATCTATATATATATAAATTAGCAGGTTTTGTTTAGTATGTATATATATAATATACATATAGTCTAATGTCCTTCATATAGCAATCTGATAACTTTATATATATATATATATATATATATATATATATATATATATATATATATATATATAACCATTCAAATCAAACATAACATGTATACTTAAGTTGATATACATAAAGTACCAAAACGAAAGGAAAAAAAAATAGCACCTGATCCTCCTTTTTATTTTTTGTTCTTCCAGCGCCGCTCAATTCTTTTCCTTTAGTTCGTAAGAGATGTAGTGCAATGTAATTAGGTTTTATTTATTATCTTGCTAATTCTACTAGTTATAATATAATATAATATTAATCACATATAACTTAAATTTAATTAGTTTTAAGGCTCAATTTTATCAAATAAATTTACCCATCACTTATTAATATTTATTAGCCCACATAAATTAAATAACTAGCTTGACCCCAAAAAAATGACAAAGTCCAATTAGTATGTTTTAAAACAAATTTTTTTTATTATTTAATATTTAATTATTATTATTATTATTAATTTTTTTTTCGGGTATTACATTTTGGTTAACTACTCATCATGTAAAAATTGATTGTTTTCATAAGGTTGTTAACTTTTATATTTCTAACTAATCTATTATTCGAATTCAAGCGGCCAAATCACTAAAGTCAATCACTGTCATATTAAGCCATAAAGCTATTCGTTTATTAAAAAACGGATGTCAAGTTTTCTTAGCCCATGCCACAGATTTAAACAAAAATACGTCAGATTTGAATGATATTTCCATTATTAATAAATTTTCTGACGTATTCCCTGAATAACTTCCTGGCCTACCCCTAGAGTATGAAATCGAATTTTGTATCGATCTTAAACCCATTTCTAAAACCCTCAAATATTTCTTAACCCAGAACGAACGTAACATGCACCAAAGACGTTGGCTCGAGCTATTGAAAGATTACGATTATACCATTCAATACCATCTTAGAAAAGCAAACGTAGTAGTTGACGCATTGAGTAGAAAATCGTATGCGTTTACGAGTGCGATATTGTTAACACAAAGACCCATTTCATACGACTTACAAAAGATGGAGATAGAGTTAAAGACTCCAAGAACCTACATGAAGATAGTGAATATACGATTAGAATCGACTTTAATTAATAAAGTTAAAGTCGCTCAAGCTACAGACTCTGAGATGATGAATGTGAAGAAGAAGGTTCAAGAAGGCGTTATTCTAGAAGCATGAATCGATGAAGAGAGAAAATCTCAACCTTCAATTTTATTGGTCTATTTGAAATCCTCGATCGAGTAGTAACTGTGGCCAATATACTCGCTTTACCACCAAGTATGTCGCGTGTTCATAACGTTTTTCACGTATTGATATTATGTAAATATGTGGACGACCCGAACCACATTATTGAATTAGAACCTGACGAGATAGCGGAAAATTTAACATATGAAGAGGTACTTGTTTAAATCTTGGATAAGAAGGATCATATTCTACGCTCCAAGGTTATACCTCAATTCAAGGTTTTGTGGAGAAACCACGATGTTGAGAAAATGACGTGGGAGTTAGAATCCGAAATGAAGTCAAGGTATCCTTACCTCTTCGACATACCAGGTATGTATTCTAATTTCGAGGATGAAATTTCATAAGGAGGGGAGGTTGTAAGACACTGAATTATATGAAATGAAAGTATCCAATTTTCTTATAATTATTATTATATTTAATGAATGGTTAAATTGATAAAATGTTAAAGTTAAGGGTGCTATTTAAAAATTTTACAAAGTAAGCAAGTTGATATTCATTGGTGGACCCCACAACGGAAGTATTGTCATAGTTAGAAAATGACAGAAATATTTTTTATAAAAATAACGGCGAAAATTTTACCGTTAAATTGTTGAGATACCAGGTGGTAAAAATACAGTAATACGCATGGTTGCATAGTAGCACACGGTATTGATTATTGATGCTTACGTAAGAAGATACTCAGTTTATTCAATTATTTCTACAGTAGTTGCTACATAATATTTCTCATATTATTGATTCAATTATTGTCACAGTATCATCTGCATAATATTTTATATTATTAAATCAATAATTGAGACGACAAAGTTATTCATATTATTATTTGTAATATTGACGATGTCTAGAAAGTTCTGTCGAGGAGAGGTTTGGTCACCTAATTGCGCACCAATAGGGAAAAATCCTTATCGAAAAGCCCCATCTTTCATAGGAATGATCTGGTTGTTAAATATTGTGAATTATAATATTAATGATGAATAATTGTTAATAAATTAGAAATGTGTTTATTAAAGATAAAGGATTTGTGGTAAATATTTATTCAATTTTTTTGATATACATATAAGGATTTGTTATTAGGCGTTTGTTGTAAGTTTGACTTAGTATTCCATGGGAAGATTTACTAATTTTATGGACCGTTGGTGGTGGTTTTAAATCAATCTGGACCATCGATGATGGTTTTAATAGTAAATCAATCTGGACTATTGATGGTAGTTTTAATAGTAAATCAATCTGGACCGTCGGTGGTGGTTTTAATAGTAAATCAATTTGGACCGTCGGTTGTCGTTTTACTAGTAATCAGTATGGACCGTCCGTTCTAATAGTAAATCAATCTGGACCGTTCGTGAATAAGTTACTATTTATTCCATTCTCCTATAAAATAGAAGCTTAATTCTTCTTTCTTTCTCACCAATTCACCGAGACTCACAAAAGAAACTATAGAGAGAGAAACTATAGAGAGCAAGAAGAAGAGTATTCTGCTACTTCACTATTGCAGTATCCAGTCTTCTACTAAGGTAAGGAGTATTATTTCTTCCGTATTCATAAGGAATACTATTTTTCGTATTCATCCTTTAATATATCGAAATAACCTGTCTACGCGGATTACGTACCGCATGACAGGTGAAAATCCATTTGCAGTTTCGTATGTTATTTCTTTTCATATTCTTAAATTTAAACTTACTATGATAAGTATTGTCTTTATAATTCCTGAAATTAGTGGGATATCCTTGAAGTTTTGCGCTTCATCCAGTATTGTTTCATTGGAATATTGATCTGAACTTTCTTATTAAATATCAATATTTTCACCCGGGGAACTATTCATGGGTTACTATTCACCCAGTTACTATACACTAAAATATTATTCACTCGGGTATTCGGGGCACTTTTCATGCCAGGGTACTATTCATGGGTTACTATTCACAGATTACTATTCACCCGATTACTATTCACTCAAATATTATTCACTCGGGTATTCGGGACACTTTTCATGTCGGGGTACTATTTACGGGGTACTATTCACTGGAGTACTATTCACCTGGAGTACTATTCATGATAAAAATTAATTTTTTTTCTGTCCAAAATTATTTTTGATACATGAATATTATTCTTGAATTTACTCCACAAAGCAGTATCATGTTGACAATTTGGATATTTTTAAACTCTGGATAAATTTAAAATTTTTAATATTTATCATTGATTTCGTTTGATTAATGCTTATATCATTGTCATGATCTTCATATTTATATTGTGATAAAAGTCATCTTTGGCTTACGTGCATAGATGAACTGTTGATTGGAATGATTATGATCAGGGATCATTTGGTATAATCATGACCCGTAATATTACAAATGATGTGGTAAAAGTCCTCATTGGCCCGTAGTGCATTGATGGACAGTTGTTGGTATGATTATGACTAGGGATTATTCGGTATAATCATGACCATTGATGCTTACACGAATATCCTTGGCCCGTAGTACAGGAATAATTCGTGGACGTGATACTAATGAATATCCTTGGCCCGTAGTGCAAGGATGATTCAATGATGTGGTTTATATATTAAGCTGAGTCCCAGCGATAAAATTGATGATAAACTTTTTAAATCATAGAAGATAGTAGATATCATGCTCTACTTGACTTTTCTAATGGATTGCTTTTTTCGCTGCAGTTAAACTTGATGTTTATTGTATTTTATTAGTTTAACATTGTTGAAGGCTAACGATAATTTATTCTGCATTATCTTATTCATAATATTTTTTACTGGGCTAGTTGAGCTCACCCTTTTACTTTTATTGTTCTCTTCAGGAAATGAGAACGTAGCCGGGACTAGTCGGAGAACAGAGTGATGGTCCGAGATGGTTGTTTTAGAAATCCTCACTATTTAGTGTGAAAATAAATGTAATGAGGATTGAATTTGAGTTTGGATATTGTCTATGAGACAATATTCGTGTAAAAACTCTCGGCTCATGTTGTATAATTAAGTTTGTATTTGTATTCAGTACCATATATTTGGCGACCCAAGATGGGTGATGTATACCTATTTTGGGGGCGTCACAGTAGCAATAAAGACAACATTAATGGATTACAAAATCAGAGGAAATAAATAGATAAGAATAAACTCTGTCGAGGTTCTTCAGTCTCCAAGCATTTCGCTCCTCTCAAGCTTTCCAATCCGTGTAGCTCACTGCTCTTGATGCTCCAAGGAAATCCCAAACTTCTCCCTAATCTACCTAATCTATATTTACAGACATCAACTAAGAACTAGAGAGAGAAAATACAAAAGAAAAGAGAAAAACTAATCTATCCTAAGCTAAGCTATGTGACTATATGATATATGTTGTCTTTTTTTTTTATTACAGAGGCTCTGTTGATATATATATATATATATATATATATATATATATATATATATATATATTTCCTTCTTTAGCTAGGTCAAACCAAGCCCCTCTCTGCCTGGGCACCGGAGCTCACGCTGCGGTGCGGGCAATAAGCCTATGAATGGCGCTGCGGCCCCACGTAAGCTTGGGAAACACCGGAGCTCGCGCTGCAGCGCGAGTCCATGAAGGAACCATGACGTTGCAGTGTCGGGATGACATCAGCAAGGCAGGATGGCGGCGCGAGCTTAAAGATGGGCTTTGGCGCCACGACGCGAGTGGGGCAAAATGATCATTTTGTCCTTAAAAGTTAGAAAAATCCTGTAAAGTCCTAAATACGTCGGTTAAGCATAATAATACTATAATTATATAAAACTATATAAAATCTACGAGATCAGGCAATTATTTAAGTCATAAAGTATCTGATTCGCGGGTACAAATCCCACTAATCAAATACCCACAAACTTAAGTCTTTGCTTGTCCTCGAGCAAACTATCTAGCACAACACAAACACTAGTAAAACACACGCGAAAGAAACATATAATTGTAAACTAGTATCATGGCTTCTAAGCTCGATCATAGCTACTCCCAGAGAACAGGGGAAACACAGATATGAATAAGGGTTCATTCAAATTCAAGCATAAGACGGTATTCGATCCATTCTATGTGTGTGTGTGGAGACCAACCGTCCTAACTAATCATAGCTCAAATAAGTTTGTATAGTCGATTGTTAATACCAATATCCGCAACTGAAACATTCAATAAGCATTAAGACTAAGATGCAAGTGCAGGAAAAAATCAAAAGACTCTAGTATGAAGACAACAAAATCTGACTTGGTCAATCCTTAATTACCTTAGGCTATTCAGAACTACCCATTAATGAGCTTTTGATCAGTGACTCCCAAGCCAGACGACTTTAGGGCACTAGGTGTAGAACACCCCTATGAATCTAATAACTCGAGCAGTAAAGGCCACGTAATCAACATAAGCCAACTGAGACTGTACGAAAAAACAAAGATTATTCGGCGAGTGCATTTTATACTCCATCTCAACATCGGTCCTGTGTTTATGGGCGAGTGCGTTTTACGCTCCATCTCGACCCACCTCAAAACTTTCGATATTCAATCTTCTTTTCTTTTTATTCTCTCTTTTTTTCTATATATATATATATATATATATATATATATATATATGTCAACATGTTAGAATCTAAGATCCAAAACTGTATAAGTGTCTAAGTCTTTTATTACCTTACAAAAATGAAAGTTTATAAAAGTGAATAAATTCTCAAAGCAATAAACACGCGAACTGAATTTGAAAAAATAACTAGTTAACACAGTTGGTCGGTGCTTGCTAAGAAGGACGGATCAATAACAGTCTAAACTTATCGATTGAACAAACCCCTAGCTCATATATGCTTGACACGACTCTAAGAGATAGACATAATTATTTGGCACTTGTCATTAGCCATAATAAAAAATTAATGATAAATTTAACACCCTTGCTTAATAGTAGCTCAAAGTAGGGTAAAAAGGCCATTCACATGGCACAAGCATATAAATCTGTAAAAGTTCCAAAACGATGGCTATACACCAACAACCATGCTGATAATAATCAAAGCATTAATAAATAATAACCAAAAATAGTTCATGGCATCCATAATAATAAAAATCCAAAACATAATCCCGCAGTTCAAAACGACTGCCCCACAATACTGATAAAAACATAAGCAAAGTACTAAATATGGCAACCTAACATGGCAATAGACAGAAATAACAGATAATAAGCCATAACACCCCCAAACTTAAGGTGAGCAATGCCCTCATTTCTAAACATATATCAATCTATGGTTGAGGGCTTCCCTAAAGTTTACTCACTCGGCAACAGCATCATCCTCATTAGCCTCGACGGGCGGTGATGGGGGAGGGTATGGTGGGAAGACAGGAGGCTCTAGGAACTGGAATGGCATGAAATTAACATCCTCGCCATTGTACACGGTGTATATGCTCTGCATCGTATTGACCAACTTAGTCTGATACTGTATGGCTATGTCCTGCCTCTGGGCCACTGCTGCAATGTGCCTCTGTTGCCTCTGCGCCTCGGCGTCATGCTTCTGATGCAGCAAGGTGAGGGATGCCATGATCTCTGCCAGTAATCCCTATGAAGCTAGGCCTGCGTTTGGTGGATGCACTGGCTCGGGCTCAACTGTAGGAGGTGGTTCAGTAGGTGGTCCGTACCCTTTACCTCTGACATGAGACTCTGCCCCGTCCCACACATTAAAGCGCGAGATCGTCTGATGGTCAATGACGGACATGGGCGGCAGAGCTATCTCTTCTGGCCCCCAAACAATCGGGTGATCAACGATGGATATGGAAGTCCCGATGAGGTGGCGCTCTTAATCGCCTTCATGATCGACTCATGGATGAGAACTCCAATATATATGTTCAGGCCCGTGACAATGGCAAAAAAGAGGATCGCACTATTTTTAGTCACGTCGCTCAGGTGACGGGTCAAAATCATGTTAGCACAAATGAAGTTGAACCATGCCTTCCCATAGCGACTGAGCGCTGAAGTCGGGAAACTAGTCTTTTCACCCGTGTAGTCATTTTTTTTCCATGTAGTCCTGGGCTTGCAGAGCTGCCTAATAATATCCTCGAGGTCATAACTGTAGAGTCCCGGCTCTATATAGTCCCTGCCTTCAAAACCAGGCATCGCGAATAGAGAATTGATTGCTTGGCTTCCAAAAGCCACTGATTTCCCCCTGACTTGGACAACAAAAGGACCCTCGACACTAGCATTGGTGTAGAATTCACGAGTTACAGAAATGATGGCTGATTTAGGTGACTTTGTGAAGTAGATCCACTGGCGTCCCACAATCATGGCCATCAACTCGCCATCCTTTTTGTCCGGCCTTAAACCCCGCTTAGGAATCAAATTTCATGCGGCAAACGAGCTTTTGTATCATTTGTAGACCTCTTTGTTGATGAACTTGGTGTTGTCCCAAGCCGTTGGTGCTGCAGACGAGGACCCGCCGACACTCAGGCGTTGTCTTTTTGAAGCCATGTCAGAAATTTAGTGGGTTTGGTTCAAAAATAATCCCTAAGAAGTGTAGAAGAAACCCTTGAAACAAAGCACAACAACTCCCCAATAAATCCCAATAATTCTAAGCCAAAACAGTCAAATTTCTCTATCAGGCAATTTATCAAACACCTTGTGTGCGCTCTGAAAACCCTACTAGTTCTCTATCCCTGATTGAATCCTCAGCCCTAAGTGTGTAACAATAATAATTCTAGCCAACGATAAGAAGTACGCAAGAATTTTCCCAGGCCAATTAATCAAAGGACATGAAAGATCCCAATACAAACAAATATTAACTGAAATCCCAAATTACGTTGATGGGGAAAAGAAACTAGTTGTTGCTGATCTCTTTTTGGATTCACGCCTGACTTAAAGTTGGTCTGATTCTGTGAATGATGTCGTGAATCGATTGCTTTGTAGAGGTTGGGGGTTTTGTGGAGAAAAGGGACGGTTGGTTCGCTTGCTCTGCCGAGTTGTGTCGAGAGAAAAGAAGATTAGTGGGCTAAGTGGCCTGATTACTGGCCTAAAATTGCTTTTAAAAACCAAAACTCGCTGCTGGTGCTGCGGCGCGGCCTGGCCTTCTTTACTCGGCGCCACGGCGTGAGTTAGTAAAATGTTGGACTCATTGGTGGCGCTGTGGCGCGACGTTTGAATTATGGACAATGAACATGGCACCGCAGTGTGAGTTATAGAGTATTTGTTGGGGCTGCGGTGCGAGGACTATTTTCTGTGTTTTTCCTGCACAGAAGCAATGTATTAGCTAACATATATTACACACACACACACACACACACACACACACACACACACACACACATATATATATATATATATGTCTATATTAACCCACATAATAACTAGCTTAACTATACTACTATATATAAAATAACAACACAAAAGGAAAACATGTTGTCTGCATTCTATAGCCACAAAAACATGCATCTGAGATTATAATTAAACTGATAGCAATGTTTACAAAGTAAAGACAACAAACATAATATATAAACTAGACATAAGTAAGGAAAAATAGATAAAAATGATACTGAGATGGGGGTGCCTCCCCACCAAGCACTTGTTTTAAAGTCGTCGGCTTGACTATACCGATACTGCTCAATCCGGCTCAAAAACGAAAATGACCATTTTATGCCGCCTATTAGTCAATTCCTTTAAATTTTTGGCAGACATGGATGATTGATCATCCCCATTTTCTTCACCCATTAGCACGAAGAATCTATCACCACTGGAATTATCCACTAATTCACCTTGTTCATCAATTTGAAAGCGTTCTTTGTGCGCTAGCAGGCCCTCCAGGGTTTCCACAGTCGTGAGCGTGGTTTCTGGTTGTTGATCAGTCTTGAATATACAACCACTGTTGATCCTCTTTTCTCTAACTTTAGACTCCATCGGTTGGATAGTTCAGACCATGGCATCTCCCTCAACAACTTTGTCAGCCTCATCGCCTTCTCCTCCCGTATCCACCGTGAACTGCTCTACTACTTCATCGTTGAACTCAATTATGAATGGTAGAAAGTTTGGCGGTGGATTTGTAATGGCATTGATGAGTTGCCCCAATTGACTTTTGAGGTTCTGCAATACGGCTTCTTGGCTTGCCATCCGAACCTCATTTCTCTCAATAAAGTTGATGAGAAGCTCTTCAAGCCTGTTCTCTTCTTCTTGTGTTGAGTACTCAGAAAAGCTCTCCTTGGGTCGAGACGTCAACTCATATTGCGGCGGAGACTGATATTCAACTTGATAGGCATAATTCAGATCATGATATTGCTCTTGACTGTAGTCCCAAGAGTTTGGACAGCCCTGACAGTTTGGATGATAGGAGATCGGTTCAATGTCAGCTCGTTCCTGACAGTAAGCATTCTGAGTGGACTGACACTCAAGATTGTTAGAAAACGTCAAGACATTTACAATTTGAACTTGCAATTGCTTGAGTCCTTCTTCCGAGCTTGGTTGTGTCGTCCTCTCATAAGGCCATTAATAACATTGATCGTCTATAACCTGAAAACTTAAAAACAACAAGGAAGATCAAATAAATAAAAGAAATATATATGTACGTTCAAATTAAGACTATTTTGATTTAAATCAATATTGGACAATATTAGAATAATAGTTCCCCAGCATCGGCGCCAAAAACTTGTTGGTCAAAAAACCAATCACTAAGCACGCACAAGTGTACGCGGTCTAACAAGTAATACAGTGATAAGTAGAGTGTCGTACCCACGAGGAACTATCACTAATATTTACGAAGTACTGACTTTGTATTGCTAAAATCTTATTCGTGCAACATTAAATGGAAGTGTGATTAATCTAGTTATAACTAATTATCAAAGCAAGTAAATGGATAACGAACGGTAATCGAAGGAATTATAAGCTAAGGTTACAACTTCACCCCACACAGGCATTTTGTCGAACACTTAGTGTGCTATACTTCATTAAACTACCTACCCTTCTCTTTTTGGTCTTAATGGTCACGACAATTTGTCAGCCGAGAACACATAGGTGCTCATACACCTCTATTGAGGTATGCACAAATATATCCTCTCCAGATCTAGCCGTTAGGGAATAGAACAGAAAAGAACGTCCAAGCTAGGTGATAATCCTACACATGTCTATGCGAACTAACCTAACAAGGATTTAAGCATAAGTTCTCAATTAGGCCGCACGTGGCACACAGATATATGTCTATTCTACGCACAACTTATGCAGTCGAAACCCATAATCACATGCCGATATATTTAGGTGTAAATCTACAATCCTTCTGTCGATATCATATAGATTACCAAAATCATCACTAATTTCTTAGCAAGAATCATTAAGCATGAATATATTAAACCAAACCATATGGTGCCAACCAAAGAGATAAGACAGTCAATTTAAATAACAAAGGGTTCCATTATAACCTTAGAGCCAATACTCAGTTCATAGCTATTGAACAACATATAAGTAGCAATAAAGACAACAGTAATGGATTACAAAATCAGAGGAAATAAATAGATAAAAATAAACTCTGTCCAGGTTCTTCAGTCTCCTAGCATTTCGCTCCTCTCAAGCTTTCTAATCCGTGTAGCTCACTGCTCTTGATGCTCCAAGGAAATCCCAGACTTCTCCCTAATCTACCTAATCTATATTTACAGACATCAACTAAGAACTAGAGAGAGAAAATACAGAAGAAAAGAGAAAAACTAATCTATCCTAAGCTAAGCTATGTGACTATATGATATATGATGTCTTTTTTTATTATAGAGGCTCTGTTGATATATATATTTGTTTCCTTCTTTAGCTAGGTGAAACCAAGCCCCTCTCTGCCTGGGCACAGGAGCTCACACTACGGCACGAACAATAGGCCTATGAATGGCACTACGGCGCCACGTAAGCTTGGGAAACACCGGAGCTCGCGCTACAGCGTAAGTCCATAAAGGAACCATGACACTGTAGTGCCAGGATGACATCAGCAAGGCAGGAGGGTGGCGCTGCGCGCGAGCTTAAAGCTGGGCTTTGGCGCCGCAGCGCGAGTGGGGCAAAAATGACCATTTTGTCCCTGAAACCTAGAAAAGTCATGTAAAGTCCTGCAATACGTCGGTTAAGCATAATAACATTATAATCATATAAAACTATATAAAATCTATGAGATTAGGCAACTATTTAAGTCATAAAGTATCCGATTCGCGGGTACAAATCCCACTCATCAGATGTCTCAGGATCTTTCAGAATGGATCATTGATCTTTGTATCCCCAACCCTTTGGTGTCTTAGGTCTTGTTTTTGTATGTGGTTTTGGAAAGGATTGTAGCATTCCTCTTTGAGGTTGACCGCCCCATAGATGGCCATTGATACACCTTTGTATTGGGGAGCCCAGATAGTTCCATCTCTTATGGATTGGTGTTTCTCTTTGAGGATTCAACCGCAGCTTAGATGGTCGCTGATTCTCCCATTGGTATGGGGAGACCAGGTAGTTCCATACCTTTGGTCCAAGCCGATGATGTGTGGTTTGAAGGTTTGAAAGATGATCCGCCATTTGACAAGTTTTTATGTTTTGGTAGGGGTGAGACCGGACCATAAATGGCTGCCTATGTACTCCTATTGATGAGGGGAGATCAGGTCTGCGTAGTTCCAACCTAGCATGAAAAGGTTGAAAGTTCTAGGTGGTGAAGAGGGTGTAGAAATGTTTTTTTTCTATTGTTAGACCGGACCATAAAATTGGTTGCCTACGTACTCCCGTGTACTTTGGAGATCAGGTCTGCGTAGTTCTTGGTGGGACAGACTGCATATGTGAAGAAGTGTTTTATCCCTAGTGGGACAAACTGAAGGTGTGAAATGTTTGATCCCGAGTGGGATAAACTAAAGTGGTGAAATGTTTGATCCCGAGTGGGATAAACTGAAGGTGTGAAATGTTTGATCCCGAGTGGGACAAACTGAAGTGGTGAAATGTTTGATCCCGAGTGGGACAAACTGAAGGTGTGAAATGTTTGATCCCGAGTGGGACAAACTGAAGTGGTGGGGATTGTATGTAGTGGGAAAGGTTTTGAAAACCTGAATTGAATTGGGATCCGGTGATCCAAAACCAGGATGCTGGTTTGCAGGTAACTTTAGACATGGTACCGTTTCACGGTGTCCGAGTTAATGAGTCGGGGAAATTCCTCGCCATCTATCCCTTGTAATCTGAGGGCTCCTCCTGTCAATAACTCCTTGACAACAAATGGGCCTTCCCAGTTTGGGGCGAATTTTCCTTTAGATTGATCTTGGTTGTCAAGAACCTTCTTCAAGACCAAGTCATGTTCATTGAACTGTCGTAGTTGGTGTAGACACTCGAAATTTTCTGCGTACCTATTACTAACATTGCAGGAGGGCATAATAGTCTTTTAGAGATAACCCTAGAAGACATCTCAGTTCAATCCCAGAGACAACCCTAGATATTCAGTTATTACCATCTCGGAGATAACCCCGAGACATCCAGCTCAGTCCCGAAAATAACACCGGGAGTTTCAGTTTCAACCTCGGAGATAACCTCGAGGAATGCAGTTCAAATGCCGAAAATCACACCGGAGAAGACCGTTTCATCTCGGAGATAACCCTAAGATACTCAGTCTCAGTCCCAGAAACAACACCGAGAAAGATAGTATCAACCTCAGAAATAACCCCGAGGAGTGTCGTTGCAGTTCCAGAGATAACCTTGGAGATGCTCATTCCAACCCTTGGAATCAGCTTCAAGCTCGGATATAACGCCGAGGCACTCAACCCCAAGCCTGGAGATAACCCCAGGAGGTCAGGCACACCTCAGAGACAACCTTGAGGGCGATCAATACTTGAAGCAGCCGAATCTCAGATATAACCTTGAGCAACGACTGCTAAATCAGCCCAAATTGGAGATAACCCCAGTGAGGGGCGAAATCGTTATTTTTCCATTTACGCCATCTCAACAACATTTCAGCATACATTCTACACAGAAGTGTCCTACAAGAACCAAAGAGCTCCAATCTCGAGTGGCTACTACACAAGATAATAAACCGAATAGAATTTGAAGCATGAAGACCAAGGGCATGGTCCCATCTTCCTGAGTTCGTACAACCTCTAATATCATGTCATTGTGTAGCTCTCGATAACAGCATTCCAAAAAAAGTCTTATACACCTCGATCGGATGTTCGGATTGAAGTTCTGAAAGTTCGAGCGGACAACACATTGCATGTGTGCCCGTACTTCGACATGGCGGATCTCGCGGAGCCCAGGGCAGCCCGGGCAGTCGCAGGTGCATCTGCGGCTGCCGCAGGTACACTTGCGGCTCCCCCCTCTATAAGTAGAGGGCTTCGGACAACCATTTTGCATAGAGAAAAGGCGAGGACGCCCAGTCCAATTTGCTCTGTACACACCCTAAACTGAGTGTTTTCTCATTTAAAACACTTGTGAGCTTATATTTGGCTATATTTTTACCAGCGGAAGCCGAATGTTCATCCATTTAAAGCTATTGAAGTCTTCTTTGGTAGTCCACTATAAGCCTTCTTACACGTTTTAAAGCCATTCTCCACTATTGTGCACACACAGTTCTTCATGTTGAGAGTCGTGTAGCGTGTGTATGCCCAGACTTCGGTCAGTGGCTTTTTTTTTGTATATATATATATATATATATATATATATATATATATATATATATATAAACTGTTGTCGAACTTTGTTCGATGAGCCTAGATTTACATCCTGAGCGTTTATTGCTTTTATATATATATAAATACTTATATATATATATATATATATATATATATATATATATATATATATATACATTTCAGTCTGGCCTGGAGTTTACTTCGTGGCCTTTTACCGCTTTATTTAGATTTTTGTCAGGCCTGGAGTTTATTTCAAGGCGGTTGATCGTTTTATTGCTTTATTTATATTTTCCAATCCCCCATGGAGGTGCTTCGTAGTGGTTGATTGGTTTACTACTTTATTTATATTTGCAATCCCCCATGGAGGTGCTTCGTGGTGGTTGGTTGTCTACACACACACACATACACACACACACACACACACACATATATATATATATATATATATATATATATATATATATATATATATATATTTATGGCTTATATATATAACTGTTTACAGCTTTCATACAAATTGCTACATCATGTGAGCCTAGGAATCATGTTATCACAGATTCAGTTTACTGAATCTAGATTCAGTTCTCGTGATGGACATTTTCAGCTGTACATGGCTTGTAAATTATTCACCGTGTTGAATTTCCTTAGATGGCTCTTATGCCCATAAGGAGTTCGGCGCTATTATATATATTATTTTCTCGAAGATACTTCGCATCTCGAAAATAAAAGCAATCCAGCCGAACCCATAATAAAATGAAAGTATCAAAGGCCTCAATTACTATTAAGCATAAGGGTTTGAAAAACCACTTTTATAAAATGTCATTGCTATATCTTGTTAAAACTTAACTTTTATACAAAATTCAAACCCTTTGTATATAAGTGCAAACAAGGCATAGCACTACTTCCAGATAATTGCACATTGACCCATACACACACATTCATATAACAGTTTAATTGAAAAGTGGCGATCACCGTGGCAACACGGATGTCGGGGGGGTGCCTAACACCTTCCTTCCGTATAATCATGTCCCCGGACCCTAACGAATCTTGGTTACACAAACCCGTTAAGTAGTGTTACATCACTAGGTCAATGTGTAAACTTTTTTCGGTTGTATTGGTACAACCATTTAAAAAACCAACTGGTGACTTTTATAGTCCAATCGTCGACATATACATGTCGGACCTTTTCACAACTTGTTTTTTCAAACAAATCTCACCTTACATGAGAACACCAAAAGATAAGAATAGAAAAGGGATAAATAAAAATCCCGACGTCGATAGGTGGCGACTCTGCTGGGGACTCCCAGTAAGAGGACTTAAGCCGCTACTACAAGCTCTTCAAAACTGTTATATGCTTGTATTTGGATGTTGCATTTACTTTTGATGGATATGTATGAATGAATATACTTACTGTACTTAATGTTTTACACTATATCTGCTTGTGATATGAGTGCTTCGCACATGTCATCATTTTCATAAACGGTGAGACATGTTGTATGTGAATGTATGTTGTGTGGTTCCTCCTTCAGGAGGCTATCCTGTCGGTGTTTGATTACTGAACTCGTAGGAAGACTAATTACAACGAGGCTCAGGAAAGGCACCACCCAAATTCACTCCAGTTGAAAGACCGGATTAACTTCCTGTCGAGTAAATTGCGATGATTTGGGAACCTTCATGCAAAAAAGCAGCGAGAGTAGTCTAAGATAGGTCAGCCTCTGATAAACCAAAATGCGGAGGAAAGTTTCTTTGAGCTTTCCCATTTTAAAATTACTCGTAAAGTCAATTGCTATGTAATGGGAAATATGAAGAACTATGCGTACATGCATATTTTACAAATATTAACATGCTATCATGTATTATAAACAGCTAACATCCGTTTTGCAGGATAATACTACTAAAATAGATACATCATATAGCATGTCAACATTTATACTTTCCCTAAAACTAAACTACGTCAGTTTTTTTACAGGGAAACAATTGGACCCATTACCCGGTCAAAGTCCAAAAAGGCCACTAACCTACAACCAATTATGTCTTCATCTGATCATACTAATCCTAATCATGTCTCTCGTGAAGAATTTGACGAATTAAGTAAACAAATCACAGATTTGGCTATTCTGCTTAAAGAACTACACCAATCTACTCAGGGTACAAGGATACCCATACATTCAGAATCCTCTGCACAAGGAGGAACCCAAGGTTCGGATAAAGCCATTCCAGTACCTGATCTTCAGTTGGATACAACCAACAAAATTCATGATACCACCCATCTCAAAGAAGATCTAGACACCGGTGATATCAGAAAGAAAGTCCTTCAAATAGAAGAGACTATCTGTTCTATCAAAGGAATTGGAGCACATGGGAGTGTTTCATATGCAGACCTTTGTATATTTCATGGTGTGCACTATCCAGAGAAGTTCAAGACTTTTGACTTTGAAAAGTATGATGGGTTAGGAGACCCTTACACACATTTGAAGGTATTCATTGGAGAACTAGGATCTTATGCCAAGGATGAGAAACTCAGAATGTAGCTATTCTAGAAAATTCTGACTGGAGAAGCCCGATCGTGGTATACCAGATTAGACAACTCCAAGATACATAGCTGGGAGGAGCTAGCTCATTCCTTCCTCACTCAACATAGCTTCCAGTCTTAGACTGGTACCAAATCACTAAAGTCAGGAAGCAAGCCAATGAATCTTTCAAAGAGTATGCTCAAAGGTGGAGGCACCTTGCTGCTCAAGTTGTTCCCTCTATGAATGAGTCAGGGATGGTGATGACCTTCATAGACATACAAGAAGCTCCTTTCTATGAGAGGGTGTTAGATGGTAGTGACAAACCATTCTCTGAAATGATTAAGCATGAGGAAATGGCTGAGATGGGATTGAAGTCAGGAAAGATTCAAGACCTAGCTGTCCTTAAAGCTGTTGATGAGCACATCTAGTCCGAAAATTATGGAAACAACCCCCGGGGGGTCCATAAATAGAAAGAGGAGGATGTTTCCTTGATACTACAAGGTTAGAAAGGCAGTCAGAATATGCCTATCCAGAGGAGAAATTACTCCCCCTTTCAAGCACAGTCTTCCAACCCTTCATTGCCAAAGGGTGGAGAAGTTAGTCGCACTCGAGTGTTTACACCCTTAGGGAACTCACTAGAGAATATTCTCAATCTTCTGACCACTCAGAGAAAAATTACTCATCTTCTTCCGCCAGCCAACCCGAATGGGAAGGGTTTTAATGCTAGTCAGTAATGTGCTTATCATGTTGGAGCTCCAGGACATGATACTCAAGATTGCTGGGCCTTAAAACACAAGATCCAAGATTTGATTGATAATGGTGAGATCATGGTAGCTAAACACGACCAACCCCATGTGCAAGACAACCCTCTTCCTCAGCACAAAGAAGAAGAGGTTAATATAATTAATTGGAGTAGTGGACAGAGTTCCAATAATCATGGAGGATTATCTCAGACCAGCAAGGACAGTGCTGACAAATGGGATTTTGCTCAGTTCCGATATATAATGCAACAAAAAATGAAGACTCTCTGTGAGCAAGTTAACCATTTGGCAGAACTGGTGGTCCATCAGCACCAAGTCACACGCCAATTATTTAGTTAGGAGCATGCCAGTCTCCTTCCTCTTGTTACAAACACTCCACCGCGTACTCAAGAAAATGAAACACTGGAGGATAAAATTATAAAAAGAGCAAATGTCAAAGCCTGTCGGGATTTTGCCAACAAAAGGGAATTTAAGTACCTAGGCCTACCGATGGAAGAAATACTGCAGATGCTGATAAATAAAGGAAGAATCACAGCTCTGCTACCTCCAATTAGCCCGCAATCAAGACGGTTTGATTTCAATGGAGTGTGCCAATATCACTCCCAATCTCGCGGTCATAGCACAAAAGAGTGCTGGGCACTCCGCTACCTTATTCAGAATTTAATTGACGGTGGTGTCCTACAAATGGCAAACGATGATGTTGTAGTACTAGAGAGTGGGGACGCATTTCCTACAAAGTAGAAGGAAGTCATAGCAATCATATCTTCTAAGACAGATGCAGCTACCCCCTCACATAAAATTCAACCCGTTCAGCTCAAGGGTATTGGAATTCCTTTGAAAGTGGTTGCACCAGAGCCAATTATCTTACCATTCAGACCACAATATCATGTTGTTAGCCTCCAAAAAGTTCCATGGAATTATGGAGGGGCTGAAGGATCCACATCTCATATAATTGCTGCAGTATCGAAGGATAATCCATTGTATCTTCCCCCACGGGTGGCGAAGCCTACCATCAAGACAAAGGGAAAGATTCCCATGGAAAAAGTGGAAGAATTTCTTCGTACTATAGGCCACAATAAAGCCAAAGTGGTTTTAAGCTTAAGAGAAGCTCCACATCAAATTTCTATACTGGACTTGGTTTTCTCTTCCGAAGATCACAGGAAGGAATTACTCAGGGTTTTGGAAGAAGCCCAACTACCTAAGTCAATAGATGTTGAGAAATTCCAGCATCTGGTGGATCACATTTTTAACAACAATGTGATATCTTTCACTGACGACGATATACCTCCCGAAGGGACCGGTCATTGCAAGCCTTTGCACATAGCAATGGTGTCTTCCGGATACATGGTGGGAGGGGTTTTAATAGATGGAGGGTCATCTCTGAATATCCGTCCTTATGCCACTTTGGTGAAGATGAATATTAATCTCAACAGAATCCGAAGAAGCCATATAATCATTAAAACTTTCGACGCATCCCGACGAAACG
The DNA here is from genome assembly GCA_016801055.1 of Panax notoginseng. NCBI lineage: Eukaryota > Viridiplantae > Streptophyta > Magnoliopsida > Apiales > Araliaceae > Panax > Panax notoginseng. The sequence continues at coordinate 141,744,210 of CM029017.1, forward strand.
CTGTCGGAGAGATTGAACTGCCAGTGGAGATTAGTCCACGTACGTTCTGCATATCTTTTCACGTACTCAAAATAGATACAGGATACAACCTGATCCTGGGAAGACCGTGGATTCATATGGCCGGAGTCGTCCCTTCCACTCTTTACCAAAAACTTAAATATATTATAAACAATAGCCTAGTCACTGTCGATGCTGAGCCGGAATGTCCTGAACAAGGTGACATACCACTCATCAGCTTCAATTCAGAAGTTGAGCCGGTCAGTTTTCATGCCCTGGAGGTGAGCAACACTCACTACCATCCTGTTGGGGCGCCACCTCTCATACCCCAAATTTCTGTCGAAGTAATGTCGACCACTCAAGAAATGATGACATTGGGTTATCAACCAGGACACGGGTTGGGCAAAGATCATCAGGGCATCAGGCGCCCCATTCAAGTTCCCAGTCAAACAGGGACAGCCAGACTAGGCTATACTGCTAGTTCCAGTCGCAAGAATCCTCATAAGCACAAGCAGATTCTTTCAGCTTCAGCCACACGGCGATTGTCTCCACCTACAGTTCCTGAGCCTGTACGGTCTCCGGTAGAGGTGCCTGGCCATGTAATGGCCATGTTATTTCCTAAACCGATACCGGTCAAGGGAAAATAAGTCTTGGTTCCAAATCATGAAGAGGAAGAAAAGGAACGGAGATGTAAATAAGACATCGTCAGGATGATGTCAAACATACGCATCATTGTCCATGATGAGCACACAAATAGATACACCCTAGACGATGATTGTCCAGATGTAATGGTCATCATTTGGGAAAAGGAGGACGATGACAGCCCCTCCATCATTGCAGTCCATCAGGACTTCACCCTTGACAATTGGAGCAGCACTCCTTTCATTGGTCGACAAGGGTAAAACGAGTAGAAACTCCTTTTGCCATGTAGATAATAATTTCTGCTTACTTTTCTGTAATAAGTAGTTGTTTTGTCAATACATGTTAACACTTTGTATGATTGAATAGTTTCATATATTAAGTGAAAGTATATTTTGTTTCAGGACTCTGAATTTAGATGTGCCTATACTTGCTGATAAGGTGCCTTTTCTCCACAAGGATTGTAACTTTGATGGAAAGTTGGACTTAGACTTGATGGAAATACAAGAGGACATTGAGATACCTCAGGAGATCAAAGAACGGGTCGAAGACAAACCCAAACCAAACCTTGATCAAACCACTTCGTTCAATCTTGGAACCTTAGAAAGCCCTAAACTAATCCAGATTGGTACAAACCTCACTCCAAACCAAAGGAATGACATGGTTACACTATTAACCCAATTCTAGGATGTGTTTTCATGGTCTCATAAAAAAATGGTGGGTTTGTCCACTGACATTGTTATCCATTACCTCCTCATCAAAGAGGGATTCAAGCTAGTCAGGTAGAAGCTCAGGCGATTGAAACCTGAGTGGAGTTTAAAAGTTAAAGAAGAAATTGTGAAACAATTTAAAGTAGGCATCATCATGGTGTCTACATACCCTGAATGGCTATCAAACATAGTCCCCGTGCCTAAACTAAGAGGAAAGGTGCGAGTTTTTGTGGATTACTGGGATCTGAATAAAGCTTACTTTAAAGATAGCTTTCCCGTGACATTTATCCACATTCTCATTGATAATACCGCTCAATACGACATGTACTCTTTTGCTGATTGCTTTGAAGGGTACCATCAAATTATAGTTGCTGAAAAGGATCGTGAAAAAACTGCATTCATCACACCTTGGGGAACCTTTTGCTATAGACGATTGTCATTCGACCTCATCAATGCTGGAGCTACCTACCAGCAAGCCATGATGGCTCTTTTCCATGATTTAATGCACAAGGAGATAGAGATCTACGTGGATGACATTATTGTCAAGTCCCAAAGGGAGGAATACCACATAGACCATCTCAAAAAGCTCTTCAACACGAAGTGGAATGATGAGCGTCAAATTCGGCAAGTTACTAGGATTCCTAGTCTACAAGGGGATTGAGCTGGATCCCACCAAAATCCAGGCCATCACGAAAATTCCCATTCCTCAAACAGAGAAGAAGATACGGAGATTTTTGGGAAGAATCAACTTCTTCAGCAGGTTCATCTCCCAACTCACAGCAACTTGTGAGCCTATTTTCAAATTATTAAGGAAGAACTCCTCCATAAAGTGGAATGATGAGTGCCAGAAGGCCTTCCTTATAATCAAATAGCAGCTAGTCAAAGCTCCTGTACTGGTACCACCCAGGGATGATGTTCCTCTATTCATGTACCTGTCCATAAGTGACAATGCCATGGACTGCATGCTGGGACAGAAAGATGATAGAGGCTAAGAGCGAGCTATCTATTACCTCAGCAAAAGATTCAGCAACAGTGAACACAAGTACACTCTGATTGAGAAGACTTGTTGTGCTTTAGCATGGGCTTCCATGAGGTTACAACATTACCTCCATGGTCACACAACCCATCTTATATCCCGCGTGGATCCTCTCAAATACGTGTTCAGTAAACCCATGTTGAATTGTAGGCTGTCCAGATGGCAGTTGATCCTACAACAATTTGACATCATCTACGTGATGCAAAAGTCCATTAAAGGTCAAGGAATTGCGAATCAACTGGCCGACGTGCCTTCAGGGGATTTCAAACCCTTGGAAACATACTTCCCAAATGAAGGGGTAATGGAAATTTAGCAACACCATCAGGATGATACACACCAAACCTGGAAGATGTATTTTGATGGAGCTGTAAATATGGAAGGTTCTGGGGCTGGAGCAGTTCTAGTTTCTGTTACGGGGGAGCAACATCCTGTCGTCGTCATGTAGACACTCAAAATTTTTTGTACACCTGTCACTAACATTGCAGGAGAGCAGATTCGTCTTTTATGAGGGAACCTGAAAGACGATCCATATCCATACCGGATACTACCGGAAGTTCAGCATCAACCCCGGATCGCAATCTGGGAGTAACAATTTTAATCTCGGAGATAACCTCGAGGCATACAGACCAATACCGGAATACACACCAGAGAAGACTGATTAATCTCGGAGGTAACCCCGAGGTATCCTGTCTCAGTCCCAACCATAGGAATAGCCACCAACCTTGGTTATAACCCCAAGGAATGCAATTTCGGCAATAACCCCAGAAATGTTTGTTACAAATGCAACCAGCTTCAATCTCGATGCTCACAATGAGATACACTGTACCAGCCCGGCGATAACATTGGGACGACAGACACACCTCAAAGATGACAATGAGGACCTTCAACCAATTACAGTAGTCCAATCCCAGCGAAGCTGAACAACGTCTACTTTATCAGCCCAATCCGGCGATAACACCTGTGAGGGGCAACATCGTCATCTGACCAACACGATGCCACGTCATGTCGTTTCAACATCTCTACACAACTATGTCCCACAAGACTAATCAATCCCGAGTGACCATTGTGCGGGGTAACGGATGAAAGTTGAAGCTTGAAGACCGGAGGGCACCGCCCCATCTTCAATGACTTCGCACAAACTCTAATCCCATGCCATCGTACAACTCTCGACAACGGTGGTCCAAAATAGGTATTGTATACCTCAAACAGATGCCCGGATTGCACTTCTGAAGGTCCGAGCAGACATTACAGTGCCTGAGTGCACGTACTTCGAGACGACTCGAGCTGAAAAACCCGGGCCAACCCGGGTTGCCTCTGGTACACTTGCGGCTCAGCCGCAGGTACACATGCGGCTCCACCCTCTATAAATAGAGGGCTTGGGGTGGCCATTTTGTAAGAGAAAACGGCGAGGAAACCCTGCCCAATTTGCTCTGTACTCACCCCATGCAGTGCACTTTCTCATTTTAAACACTTGTGAGCTCACATATAGCTTATTTTATACCTACAAAAGCCAGTGTTTACCCACTTTAAAGATATTAAAGTCTTCTTTGGCAGCCCACTGTAAGCCTTCTTTCACACTTTAAAGTTTTTCTCTTCATCTTTGCACACACCCTTCTACACGTTGAGAGTCGTGTTGCACACTTTTGCCCGAACTTCGGTCCGTGGTTTATTTTTAGTTTGTATATACATATATATTTATATATATATTTATATATATGAACTAACATTATCGAGTTATGCCTCAATTGAGCCTAGACTTCGGTCTGGAGCGTTTAATTGTTTTTGTATATATATATATATATATATATATATATATATATATATATATATATATATATATATGAATTGCGTGTCGAACTCTGTTCGATGAGCCTAGACTTATAATGACTTTCTTATATATATAATATATATGAACTGCTATCGAACTCTGTTCGGTGAGCCTGGATTTCACATCCGGTGCGTTTACTGTTTTAATATATATATATATATATACTTATATATATTAACTGTTGTTGGACTTTGTCCGATGAGCCTGGATTTTATATCTGGTGCGTTTATATGCTTTATATATATATATATATATATATATATATATATATATATATATATATATATATATATATATATTTATTTACATTTCGTCCCACCTAGAGTTTACTTCGTGGTGGTTAACCGTTTTTACAGCTTTCTGTACATTTCGTCCCACCTGGAGTTTACTTCGTGGTGGTTGACCGTTTTTACAGCTTTCTGTACATTTCGTCCCGCCTAGAGTTTCCTCCGTGGTGATTGATAGCTTTTACAGCTTTATTTATATTTTTGATCCCCGATGGAGGTGCTTCGTGGTTGGTGATCATGTATGTATATATATACTTACAGCTTTTATATATATACCTGCTTACTACGTTTATATCAATTGCGGCATCATGTGAGCCTAGGAATCGTGTGATCACAGATTCAGTCCCCTGAATCTAGATTCGGTTCCCGTGATGGACCTTTTCAGCTGTAAGCAGCTTGTAAATATATCTGTGATGTTTGGATTTCCTCAGATGGTTTTCATACCCACGAGGAATTTAGCACCTTTTTGTACAGTATCAATCCAGCCGAATACGGAATAAAATGGGAGTGTAAAAGGTCTCAATTACTATTGAGCATCAGGGTTTGAAAAATCTCTTTTATAAAACATCACTACCATATCTTGCTTAAAATTAAATTTTTACATAAAATTCAAACCCCGTGTATATAGGTGCGAACGAGGCCTCGCACTACTTTCAAATAACAGCACATTGACCCCCACACACACACATTCAGATAACAATTTCTTGAAAAGAGGCGGTCACCGTGGTAACACGGATGTCGGGGGGTGCCTAACACCTTCCCTCCGCATAACCAAGTCTCCGGACCCTAATGAATCTCGGTTTCACTGACCCGTTTAGCAGTGTCACATCACTGGGTCAATGCGCAAATCTTTTCTCGGTTGTGTTGGTACAACCATTTAAAAAATCAACTGGCAACTCTTATAGTCCAATCGTCGACATTATACATGTCGGACCTTTTTCACTTGCTTTTCCAAACAAATCTCACCTAAATTGAGAACACCAAAGAACAAGTAACGGAAAGGGACAATTAAAAATCCTGACGTCGACAAGTGGCGACTCTGCTGGGGACTCCAGTAAGAGGACTTAAGCCGCTATTACAATTTTTTCAAAATTATTATCTGCTGGTGTGTGGATGTTGCATTTACATTTTATGATGAATGTGTACGAATGCATTTCCTTACTTAGTGCTTCGCACTATAAACTGCTTGTGATATTAGTTCTTCGCACATGTCATCATTTTTATACGGTAAGACGCGATGTATTTGAATGTATGTTGTGTGGTCCCTCCACCAGGAGGCTATCCCATCGGTATTTCCACATCAAACATCTCAACTCAGTCATCTATCGTCCGAAGATGAATGGTGCTGTTGAAGCGGCTAACGAGAACATCAAGAAGATTATGCAAAAGATGCCCACCAATCATAAAAATTGGCCTGACCAATTGCCTCTGACTCTGTTAGCCTACAGAACCTCAATGCGCACTTCCACTGGGGTAACCCCCTACGCATTGACCTATGGGATGGAAGCAGTGCTCCCCACAGAAGTTCAGATGGAATCCCTTAGAGTATTGATAGACGCTCAGTTGGATGAAGACCAATGGGTACAAGATAGGTATCACCAACTGTCTCTAATAGACGAAAGGCGAACCGCGGCTATCTTCCATGGTCAGTTATATCAACAAAGAATCGCCCGATCCTACAACAAAAAAGTCCGGCTATGGCAATTCAGACAACATGACTTGGTTTTGAAGAAAATCCTGGACAACCAAGATCAGGCTAAGGGAAAATTCGCTCCTAACTGGGAAGGCCCGTTTATTGTCAAGGAAGTATTGACAGGAGGCGCTCTCAGGTTGCAAGAAATGGACGACGATGAATTTTTGTAACTCATCAACTCAGACGCCGTGAAACGGTACTATGTCTGAAGAAATTCGCAAGCATCCTGGTGTGGAACCATCATATCACCAGTCATTCCGGTTCTTTGAACCTTTACCACAAACAACTTTTCTACACTTTGCCCCTCAGGGAAACATACCTTTCAAGCCAGCAGCCTAGCTTTCTCCTTTGCGTTCCTATAACTTAGGTCATCCCACCGTGGATTGAACCTCTTGCGTATACAGTTTGGCTACCCATACCTGGGATCAAACTTTTCACCTGTAGTTTATCCTCAACCTAGGATTAAACATTTTCTTCCCTGCACTCTGACCTGCACATGGGATTATGCTTTTCATCTCGCCTTGAGGGGCGAACTACGTCGACCTGATCTCCTCTTCAATAGGAGTACGTAGGCAACCATTTCATATTGCCCCGGTCGCAATAAAACAAAAACAACAAAAACATTTCCATCCTTTTCCTTAAAAAAAACAAAAACATTCCTACACCATTCCTGCCACATACAGCGTTGAACCTCTTACACCAGGTTCGAACTACGCAGACCTGATCTCCTCTTCAATAGGAGTACGTAGGCATCCATTCATGGTGCGGTCTCACCCCTTACCAAAACACAAACCCTTGTCAGTTGGTACTGGGATCATCCTTCAATCCACTACGTTTCATTCGACTTCAGACCAAAGGGATGGAATTACCTGAACTCCTCCCAAATAGGAGATTCGGCGACCATCTAAGCGGCGGTTGTACCTCGAAGAGCAACACCAATCCATAAGAGATGTAATTAACTAGGCTTCTCCTGAATAGAAGTGCTGGCGACCATCTGTGGTGCGGTCAATCTCAGAGAGGAAAGCCACACTCCTCTCCTCATGTCCATATAGAAACCAGTCCCAAGACACCGAAAGATGGTAGGGATACATACAGATCGATGATTCATTCTGAACTATCCAGAGACAACTCAATGTCCATCCACCCGGAAGGAATTCAGAATACATCAAGATCACAAGCCCTGAAGCAGCAAGCAAAATATCAAGCAAGCAGCAAGGCGTACCTAAAAGGGAAGTGATCAAAAACATATTTCCCTGTTATATATATAATGATGTTTGATATACACAATGTAAACTGTACATGACAAAATGGCTAAGCTAGTCTGTGCAGGAAAATACAAGATCATCTACAAGTCAGGATATATGCGAGCTAACAAGCCCAACATGGCGTCCCTCTCAGAAGATGGAGGTAAAGCTGTGGTCTCCTGTATGAGAATATCCACACGACCCAACAGATCTGTAGCCATCTGCATGGTGACCATATGATCAGCAATATATGTGCTCATCTCTGCGATCATGCCAGTGGTAAGGGACCTCACTGCAGTACTATCTGTGATGGCTACATCCCGGGAAGATATGGCGATATCCCGCTCAACTATCACTGCATCTCTGGCTGATATAGCCTCATCCCGCTCAACGACGGCGGCATCTCTGCGATCCAATGCCACGTCTCTCTCCAACAGAGCGGCCTCCCTCCCATCAAGAGCAGTCGACATCATAGATCGAATCTGATCTCTCTCAGAGGTCATCATATGAAGACTCTGCTCTAAGTACTGTGCCGAGTGCTGAATCACAATAGTACTGGTACTAGGAGAATCCAAAAGAAATGCTGGCAACCCAGCAGTGGGCTCTTCCTCGATATAGGTATCAATGTCCTCCATGGGCTCTACATCATCTAACTCATGCTCCGGTACTACAAATACTGCTGCAGCCGATAAAATCTCTGTCTCCATCCACGCGGAATACTCTACGGAATAACCAGGATGACTGATAGAAAAAGCTGCTATCTCGCGCCGATCCCAGCAGGCGTATACCCGAGATTGGTCCTCTGCTAAAAGGTATCGAGAAGCTAAACGCTGACCTGTCGCCCCCTAAAAAGGATGAAAATCATGGAACTGGTCGAACTGCGACATCATGGCCAATGGGTGATAAGTGGTCACTCCCCTCAAACCAGCCAGAGAAAGATAGTCCATGCCCAGAGCTTGAGTATTGAAGCTGTATGGTGAGCTAAGCCCCGAACACGGCAATATGCTGAATGGATCTCTGATATCTGCCAAGAATGTGGACCAGGATAGAGCATCTATACACTCTGATGGCTGAAAAGAGTATGACATAGCTACATCATGGGTGAAGCAGTACCCATGCCATCTAGGAGTACTAATCGGTCTCAAGTGTGACATGAACCACACGTATAGCATGACTGAACTCCCAGTGAACACTCCTGTTGGATAAGTGCAGCAGTAAGATGCCGACCGCAGGGTCTCTACTACAATCATAGGTACAATGGTATGACCCTCCCTGAGAGCTCTCACGACCATGACAACGCCTATATCTATCTTATCCATATACCGCGGCATATACACATATGACAATACACATAGCATCAGTACGTCAACTCTGGCCAAACGCCAATGATCCTCCGGTGCGGTGAAATCCCCGGAATGTCGTGAATAGCTATCCTCTGAGCCAAATCTATCGTACAAAAAACGCTGGGATATTACGTGGCCTGATGTCAACTCATCCTGTACCACTCTGTGCCTCAATCCTGTGAGAGTCATGAATCGTCTGCTCATGTCTCCCAAAGCCAGATGCACGCAAGGTCTGTCTAAAGCCAGCATCGTCAAACGTGCACACTCCTCCAGAGTAGGAGTTAACTCATGGGTGCCGAATCGGAATACCTGTCTATCCGGTAGCCAATGCTCTATCATCCCGTCCATAAATCCTGTGGGAACCTGAAAAGTCAAAAAGGTCATGGTATGCTGCAATAAATGATCTACAGTCACCTTGTCTGGTGGTGACATGCTATCATACCACGATCTCATACCCGATGCCACCACTGATGATGTGGTATGATCTATACGGCTAACTATCGAAGAAGACATCTGTGCGGGCCGTGTCATAAGACCATCTAGGGGTCAATGCCGAATATCTCTGGACATACATACATATGCATAATATGATACATGTATAACAGATAATAGATGGCAATATGATATAGGGAATGAAAAAAAAATAGTGCATACATTCCTAAGTATATCATCATCTAATACATCATTTCTGTACATCTACAAATATAGGGAATTGGGGCACAACAACCCAATATCTAACAAAGGCCTATCAAAAGATATAGTGAGAATGGGGCACAGCCACCCAATATCTAACAAAGGCCTATCAAAAGATATAACGAGAATACACATCAGAAGAAAACAATGGTGTCGATGTCCACATCATCAATCATGTCCACCTGATGTAACTCCTCCTGAGTCACTAGATCTCTATCAACAGGGATGTCAGGCCTATATAAAGGAGGATCCGTGCCGGCAAAACCGAATGGGTCACCTTAGGGGCCAATGCCTGAGCTGTAAAGATCAAATGAAGCCGCCTCTGTCGGATCTCTACCCAAATGCCAGATAAAAATATGTGCCTGGTCTAACTGCCAGGTTAAACTATCAATCTGGGTCATATGAGTCGGATCTCGGACACAAGCTATCTAATCCGTCATCATCAAGGATCCTGGAACCATATCCCCCATAACTGTGTGGCGCGGGACTGAGCTCCAATAGTGTGAGGGGACCACCACTGATGGAACGTCTCCTGAGTATATGTATCCTCTGACAATGCAAAACCGTCAACCCCCAACAATGGGATATCAGTGACGGGTGACTGTGATACAAGCTAATAACGCCTAGCAGGAGGCAAGATCAGTATACGAATCTCCCCTGTGGTGCTCCTAATAGCACGCTCTCCTAAATAGAGCTCCCAGTCGGGTATCCATCCTCAAAACCCACGGTCAGGTGTTCCCCGGAATAGGGAAGCCATGTGATGGTATCGGCCGTCAGCAACTCCAGTTGCATACGGCAATGAGTGAATCCCTCAGCTACAGGGACATCTGGCAGAATCGAATGATGCCATCATCGTCCTCGTGGATAGGTGTCTAAACCTAACACATTCACAGGACGCAAGCATAGAAGCCTCTCATAGGCCCAAAACTGCCAACACAAAGGCAAACATCTGCTGTCAGTTAACACTCTTAACCTATACATGGTAAATGACAAGAGAAATACTCACCAGCAGAAATGGGTAAAATCCTAGCCAAGCCTCGGTCAAACCCTGTGAGCGCATACACATGTCCCGGAGGAAATAAGCAAAGGTGTAGGAACCACAATCATACTCTCCAATACGGTCCACATCACGTGTAGCATTGATCAAAGCGAAAGATACCGTGGAAGAGTTATGTGCTATGAAGCAGCCTCGAATGATCATCATGAACAATTGTCGCAGAACGCGATCCCTGATTCTGACATCATCAGGCATAGGCTCACTCAATAGCCCGCTCATAGCATCTACACTCAAAGGACCTGAACGGACAGTCCTGCCTTTGAGCGCCGCCGCCGGAACTCCTAATAAGGATGCAACGGTAGTAGGGGTAATATTTACCATGCAAGGCACTGGCTCCCCTCCAAACTCCATACCTGTGATAAATCGCCAATCCATAGGTGTCATCATCACCTCGTACTCCAGTAGATGGAGTGATTGAGTCTGATGAAACCATCGCTCAGACAATGCCCTGAGATAACCCCAGGGACAATGACGGGGAAGGATGGAGAAAAATGCCCCAAATCCCCGTTAATGCACTACCGCTCTATAGTTAGGATGAAGCGCTTGGTACATGGAGTGAATGCTGAACCAGTTCCCTCGAGGTTGTGTAAAACCAGGAACCTGAATGAAATGCAGATCAACATCAAAACCCTTTAATCCTCATCAATAGGAAAAAAGGAAGATCAAAGTCTAACGCCATACCTCGTTAGCATGCAAATACATCGATGGATGTCTGCCCAAATCACCCAGCAACTCTGGATTCACCACCTAAATGCTCGGAAGCTCCCTGCGAGGGACATGTGCAGCAGGAGCGGGATCCTCTATCGAAATATCAGCCTCCTCGTCCTCAACGTCTGGAACATCTACTTGGACTGGACGTATCACGGCCTCCACCAACCGACGAGGCTGTCTGACAGAACGGGGACGAGGAACTTCAGAAGCCCTCCGCCGTACGCTAGAAGTGGTCCTATAGGAACTGCTCGGCTGATCCGAATCCATAGCATCTGGACAACAAGTCTCCAAATCAACTCAAAAAGGGTGTGGTATTTCCTTACCTGGAGCTTTCTAGAATGTATTTTATGACTATATGCATGCATGCATTTACTTTAACATATAATAAAGTTAAAATGCATGACTACCCAATGCCTACATTTGGAAATTTTTTGCCATAGTCCCCTTTGAAAATAGGACTATCCACATGCATCCAGGCATGTCTAGGTGGCCATTCAGTAGCACACCTGCCCCAAAGTCATATACATAATATATGCATTAAAAATTAAAATTATCATGCATAAGGCCAACCTCAATACTAGGAGTACTTTGCCTTGCTACCTTATGCTCATTGGACCTCAAATAGGACAAAAAAATAGCATAAAAAGGTGCCAATTTGACTGTCTCAGAAGTCAAATTTTTTCACATCATTATGTTCAGCATGGTTTAATACTAACATTTACTATGTTGAATATTTTTTATCTAGTCATTTGTGCATACATAATTACTACTATGTGTTTAGATGCATTTCATGCGATAACGCAAAATCCAACGGACAGAAATGAGAGAAAATACAAGCATATGTTATCAAGATAGTGCAGAACACTTGTACGGTGACAGAATTTGCAGAAAATAGCCCGAACTCAGCAGATCTGAAAGAGGCTCACATATTTTCCTTCGCACAACAAGTTGAAAGTGACTTGTGAGACCAACCTGCTGGAATTTATGATCTACAGTTGGCCGCAGGCCCATATGTGGCTGCAGCAGATGCACCTGCGGCATCCCCATGTGGGTCCCATCCCTCCGGCTCGGTCCAGTTCGAGTTGCAAAGGAGTTCTTACAAGCTAAAAAGGCCAAACTAGGGATAAAAATGCTACGTGATTGAGCAGAATAGCCTAAAACCCTGGTTTTTCTGGATAACTGTGGCTTTCTTTTCATCCAGTGGTATTCGCCCGAACACAAGGTTTACTATACCGATGATTTAAGTCTTTGCATACCACATTCGGCAATACCGTACAGAGGTCCGATGCCGTCAGCGTAAGGTTGTCACCCCAATCTTTTCACAAAAGAGATCCCCGGCGGGGGTTACAACGCATACTCATTTGTTGACACACAAATCAACGAAGGTCAAGAAGCCTTGACATTATTACGGCCGATAGCAATTTAAACCTATCAGAGCTCTGAAGCCATTCGAGGTTTTCACACCCGACCGCTCGTATTCCCCAGCGGACAATGTAATGTTCCGGTGATCTACACGACAGCGGAGGTCAAGCAACCCTGACAGTATATCCCACAGGATTTTTCAGTCGTTGATTCACATGTCGGTGAAACACACAACTCAACGAAGGTCGAGCATCCCTGATAGCATTTGCTGTTGGCAATAAATCCAATAGAATCGTGACATGTCTTGACGATACAAACCAGGAGATTGTCATTAAGGAGGATTGATGATGAAATATGTTATACACATCCTCAAGCAGATCAAGCTTCATCCCCATAGATCTCTCACACATAAGAGGTACATCTTCGGGATCAAGTTATAATCGAAGACACAGGACTTTAGTGATAACTCCAACATCAACGTCCTAACAGATTCGGATTACACATCAAATCTGGCCGTCGTTGCCAACCCCTAGTTGAAGTAACAGGGAGCTAGCAATCATCCCTAGCGTGTTAGGCTATAACCCCGTACACATGCATCATACATTTGCATCATGTTGCTATCCATAGTACCATGTTCGTCTTGTTACGTTTTAAGTGTCTAGGATTCTTTATCCTACCCATGCATCGCCATGCATGAGTAAGATAAAGAGGGGCATCTGTAGACACTCAAATGTTTTTGTACACCTGTCACTAACATTGCAGGAGAGCAGATTCATCTTTTATGAGGGAACCCTAAAAGACGATCCATATCCATGCCGGATGCTATCGAAAGTTCAGCATCAACCCTGGATCGCAATCTGGGAGTAACAATTCCAATCAAGGAGATAACCCCAAGGCATGCAGATCAATACCGGAACACACACCGGAGAAGACCGATTAATCTCGGAGGTAACCCCGAGGTATCCAGTCTCAGTCCCAACCATGGGAATAGCCACCAACCTTGGTGATAACCCCAAGGAATGCAATTTCGGTAATAACCCCGAAAATGCTTGTTACAAATGCAACCAGCTTCAATCTCGGCGCTCACAATGAGATACACTGTACCAGCCCGGCGATAACATTGGGAAGACAGACACACCTCAAAGATGACAAATGAGGACCTTCAACCAATTGCAGCAGTCCAATCCCAGCGAAGTCGAGCAACGTCTGCTCTATCAGCCCAATCCGGCGATAACACCGGTGAGGGGCAACATCGTCATCTGACCAACACGATGCCACGCCACGTCGTCTCAACGTCTCTACACAACAGTGTCCCACAAGATTAATCAAACCCGAATGACCATTGTGCGGGGTAACGGATGAAAGTTGAAGCTTGAAGATCGGAGGGCACCGTCCCATCTTCAATGACTTCGCACAAACTCTAATCCCATGCCATCGTACAACTCTCGACAACGGCGGTCCAAAATAGGTCCTGTATACCTCAAACGGATGCCCGGATTGCACTTCTGAAAGTCTGAGCGGACATTACAGTGCCTGAGTTCACGTACTTCGAGACGACTCGAGCCGAAAAACCCGGGCCAACCCAGGTTGCCTCTGGTACACCTGCGGCTCAGCCGCAGGTACACCTGTGGCTCCACCCTCGATAAATAGAGGGCTTGGGGTGGCCATTTTGTAAGAGAAAATGGCGAGGAAGCCCTACCCAGTTTGCTCTGTACTCACCCCATGCAGTGTACTTTCTCATTTTAAACACTTGTGAGCTCACATATAGCTTATTTTATACCTACAAAAGCCAGTGTTTACCCACTTTAAAGATATTGAAATCTTATTTGGCAGCCCACTATAAGCCTTCTTTCACACTTTAAAGTTTTTCTCTTCATCTTTGCACACACCCTTCTACACGTTGAGAGTCGTGTTGCACACTTTTGCCTGAACTTCGGTCCGTGGTTTATTTTTAGTTTGTAAGTACATATATATTTATATATATATATATATATATATATTTATATATATATATAAATGTGTATATATATATACACATTTATATATATGAACTGCGTGTCAAACTCTGTTCGATGAGCCTAGACTTATGTCTGGTGCGTTTAATGGCTTTCTTATATATATAATTATATATATGAACTACTATCGAACTCTGTTCGGTGAGCCTAGATTTCACATCCGGTGCGTTTACTGCTTTAATATATATATACTTATATATATTAACTGTTGTTAGACTTTGTCCGATGAGCCTGGATTTTATATCCGGTGCGTTTATATGCTTATATATATATATATATATATATATATATATATATATGTATTTACATTTCGTCCCACATGGAGTTTACTTCATGGTGGTTGACCGTTTTTACAGCTTTCTGTACATTTCGTCCCACTTGGAGTTTACTTCGTGGTGGTTGACCGTTTTTACAGCTTTCTGTATATTTTGTCCCGCCTGGAGTTTCCTCCGTGGCGGTTGATAGCTTTTACAGCTTTATTTATATTTCTGATCCCCCATGGAGGTGCTTCGTGGTTGGTGATCATGTATGTATATATATACTTACAACTTTTATATATATACCTGCTTACTGCGTTTATATCAATTGCGGCATCATGTAAGCCTAGGAATCATGTGATCACAGATTCAGTCTCCTGAATCTATATTCGGTTCCCGTGATGGACCTTTTCAGCTGTAAGCAACTTGTAAATATATATGTGATGTTTGGATTTCCTCAGATGGTTTTCATACCCACGAGGAATTCAGCACCTTTTTGTACAGTATTTTCGTACGGATGCTTCGTATCTGTCAAATAAAATCAATCCAGCCGAATACGGAATAAAATGTAAGTGTAAAAGGTCTCAATTACTATTGAGCATCAGGGTTTGAAAAACCTCTTTTATAAAACATCACTGCCATATCTTGCTTAAAATTAAATTTTTACATAAAATTCAAACCCTGTGTATATAGGTGCGAACGAGGCCTCGCACTACTTCCAAATAACAACACATTGACCCACACACACACATTCAGATAATAGTTTCTTGAAAAGAGGCAGACACCGTGATAACACGGATGTCGGGGGGTGCCTAACACCTTCCCTCCGCATAACCAAGTCCCCGGACCCTAATGAATCTCGGTTTCACCGACCTATTTAGCAGTGTCACATCACTGGGTCAATGTGCAAACCTTTTCTTGGTTGTGTTGGTACAACCATTTAAAAAACCAATTAGCGACTCTTATAGTCCAATCGTTGACATTATACATGTCGGACCTTTTTCACTTGTTTTTTCAAACAAATCTCACCTAAAATGAGAACACCAAAGAACAAGTAACGGAAAGGGACAATTAAAAATCCCGACGTCGACACGTCAAATTGCATTTTGCCAACACCAATAACACAGCTAAGTATGAAGGCTGTATCATAGGGCTAAAACTTGCACAATCAATGGGCATCAGATGGTTAACTGTCTTTGGAGATTCTGAGTTGGTAATCAGGCAAACCACAGGAATCTATCACACCAAAGGTTTACACTTGATGCCTTACCATCGGCAAGTTCTACAGATGGCTTCGGAGTTTGAATAAATATCCTTCCTCCACATTCCTCAGAATAGGAATGATTTTGCGGATGCGCTAGTAACCTTGGCCTCCTTGATTAACATATTGGACAAGGAAAACTTGCCAACCTTCACATTTGCCCAACAAAAGACACCAACCTATGGGAATTACATTGGAAAAGTATCGGATGAGCTACCTCCCATCCAACACCCTTGGTATCAGCATATCAAGGAATACTTACAAGATGGATCTACATCCGCTGAGGCAAGCCCGACTGAAAGAAGGCGGATCCATCGACTGGCTATGAAATTCTACCTGAGCAGAAATGCACTCTATAAAAGAGATGCAGGACTAGGTCTCCTCAGATGTCTGGACAAGGACCAAGCTCAGAGGCTCATGGATGAAATCCATAGTGGAGTATGTGGCCCATACATGAGCGGCCCTCTACTTGTAAAGAAAATCCTAAGAACAAGGCATTACTTGCTCTCTCTCAAGGTTGACTGTGAGGATCACGTTAAGAGATGTTATCAGTGCCAAATTCATGGGAATGCTATCCACGCCCCTCTAAGGGAACTCCACAATATGAGTTTGCCTGGGCCCTTCTCAATGTGGGGAATGGACGTGATCGGGCCCATCGAGCCAAAATGTAACACCCCCATTCCGAAATAGAAAGAGAAGTTACTCAAAACATAACAAAACTGATGAATTTAATAGCAAGGCTCAAAGCCACAAAAGAATAGTCTTAATAACTGATAAATACCACAAGTCAACCATAATAAATCTCCAACTGTCTCAAACCACAATCTAAAATAATCATTACAATAACAAGTAACTGACACATCAAGTCTAAACAGAATATTTCTAAATCATTGGAATGAATGGAGCTCTCATCACACTTGCCCTTGATTCCCCTGATTACCTGCCGGAAGAAAAACACAGCATGAGCCAAATGCCCAGTACGGATATAGGATACAAATAATGAACCGAAATAACTAACTCAATTAAATGAAATGAAACGAAACGAACTGAACGAAACGAACAAAACTAACACAACGAAATAATAGGCTGAACCAAATGGCTGGGTGTTGTTTCATACCGAGCTCAGAATAAAACAAAAATATATCTTGCCACACAGGCAAGTCAAATAATGCCACACAGGCAAGTTACACACATTGGACCGCGAATCCAATATATGTAAAATCGGAAGGTGTGTTTGGCACAAACATCACCCAACCGCAGAACAGAACAGAACAAAAAAAACTAGGGTCGACCCATACGCCTCCCACAACAAAACACCAAATGGCCAACTCCCAACGGAGCACAAAACGGAGACGCCGTAGACTGATCACACCGCCACGGAAGGTGTCATGCCTCGGTGCCAAGAGGACATGCCTGTGGTACCCCCACAGGTGGTTATAGCTCAGGTATACCCTACGGTATTCTAACAAAATATAATGTCACAACACATGCGACAAAATATCAACACAAAGGGTTGCTAACATGTACATGTTAAATCGAACGAATCGTCAACACAAGTCTCCAAAGTATAGTAACATGTACTTTCTACAATTATTGAAATAAACACTAACAATGATATACTAGATCAAAGAGTACAAATATGATTTTTAAATATCAACACCAAAGCGAAACCATCACATGAATTTGAGACGAACGATCATGTGAAACAATTAACAAATTCTAAACGGAAAGCAAACGGACATAACAAAATTTAAAAGGATTTTCGCTGAAGGAGTACGGAATCCGTACCTGGATTAAGCAATGTAATACCCAAAATTTATACTCCAAATTTGATTCGTTAAATTCCTTCCGTTCGAACTAATTAAACAACATAAAAATTTTAGTACAATTTATAAATTATTATTGTTATTAAATAATTTTTATAATTACATCGATAAAATTAATTATTTTGAATTACTATACATAACATTCAATTTGATTTGCCAACTTAATTTATATGCTTACTGGTCAAATATTTATTAACTTATATATATATATATATATATATATATATATAATAATAATAATAATAATAATATGTACACTAGCTTTTAAAAACTTACAGAATACAAGCAGGCAGTACCTCAGCTTCGCCTTCTCCCAATTATGCAGCCACTTCTCGTCTTTCTCTTCTTTTCTTTTTTCTGACTGCTGCTTTGTAAAATTTTAAAAGGTCTTAACCTAATACACTTCTTATTTTAATTGGGTTCAAATAATTATTAAGGCCCAAATTTATTAATTAATATTTATTGGTACTTATTGTTAGCCCACAATTTAAATACAATGGTTTACCCAAATATAAGAAAAGCCCAAATTAATGAAATTATTTAATTATTAATTATAGTCTACATAAATTAAATACAATTTGACCCAAACACAATAAAAATTCAATTAAATATTAAACAAAAACTATAAATGTCATTTATTTATTTATTTATTTA
Source organism: Panax notoginseng (assembly GCA_016801055.1). Lineage (NCBI taxonomy): Eukaryota > Viridiplantae > Streptophyta > Magnoliopsida > Apiales > Araliaceae > Panax > Panax notoginseng. The sequence goes on from CM029017.1 coordinate 141,762,823, forward strand.
TATTTTATTTTACTGGGTATTACATCACCTACCCCTTAAAAGAATTCCGTCCCCGGAATCAAAAGAATAGAATGTACCTAATTATCAAAAAGATGCGGATATTCCGCTCGAATAGACTCCTCCAGCTCCCAAGTGGCTTCTCGCTCCGAATGGTTCCTCCACAGAACCTTAACAAACGGAATAGTCTTCCTCCTCATAATCCTTTATTGACGATCCAAAATTGCCTCAGCTTTCTCCTCACAAGTAAGATCCTCCCGAATTTTATCGAACGGATATTGCACCACATGCAACGGATGATAATGATAACTCCTCAACGCTGACACATGGAATACATTGTGCACATGAGCTAGCTGTGGAGGCAAAGCTAACTGATATGCAACCTCACCAACTCTTTCCAAAATCTCAAATGGACCGATATATCGTGGACTAAGCTTTCCTTTCAACCCAAATCGCCGAATTCCCTTCCAAGGAGAAACTTTTAGAAACACATGTTCACCAGGTTCAAACTCTAAAGTCCTCCTATGCTTATCAGCATAACATTTCTGCCGTGATCGAGCCGACTTCAATTTCTCCTTAGCCACCGCTACCTTCTCTGTAGTGATTTGTACTAACTCAGGCCCTTCTATGGCCCTCTCGCCAATCTCATCCCAACAAGTTGGAGCTCGACACTTTCTAGCATATAACGCCTCAAACGGAGCCATCCCAATACTTACATGCCAGCTGTTGTTATACGCGAACTCAACTAGGCTTAAGTAATCATCCCAATTACCCGACCATTCAAGTGCACAAGATCTCAACATGTCCTCCAACGTTTGAATAGTCCGTTCAGATTGCCCATCAGTTTGCGGATGAAAAGAAGTACTAAAGTTGAGCCGAGTACCCCAAGCTCGTTGAAACCCTTTCCAGAACCGTGAACTGAACCGTGGGTCCCGATCTGAAACAATAGACACTGGAGTACCATGAAGTCTAACAATCTCCTGCTGAAAGATTTGTGCCAACCTATCAACCGAGTATCCATCATGGATAGCCAAAAAGTGTGCCGATTTGGTCAGTCGGTCCACCACTACCCAAATGGCATCATTCTTCCTGAAAGTCTTCGGCAAACCAGTCACAAAATCCATCGTGATATCTTCCCACTTTCACACTGGAATGTCTAACTGTTGCAGCAAACCACTAGCTCGTTGATGTTCTATCTTCACTTGCTGACAAGTGAGGCACTTCCCAACATGTTCAGCCACGTCTCGTTTCATCCCATTCCACCAAAAATTCTTCTTCAAATCCCTATACATCTTTGTAGACCCTGGATGAATAGAAAATGGCGAACTATGAGCCTCAGCCAACACAGCCTCTCGAATGATTGGATCGGTCGGTACACACAACTGCTCACCCAACCAAGTCACACCATGGTCATCAATACGAAACTCAGACTGCTTGCCCTCCTCTAGATTCTGCGTCATACTCCACAACTCCCCATCTTCCTTTTGAGCTTCTTTGACCCGCGAGATAAGAGAGGGCTCCACTCTCATACCAGCTAAATGCCCATCTGAACCTCGTACATACAACTCCAATTCTAGCCGATCCATTTCCGAAATAAACTGAGGTTGTGTAATAAGGGCTGCTACACTCCCTGAACTCTTCCGGCTAAGAGCATCTGTAACCACGTTTGCCTTCCCCGGGTGATACTGAATTCTCGCATCATAATCTTTTAGAAGTTCCAACCAACGCCTCTGTCTCATATTGAGCTCCTTCTGAGTAAAAATGTATTTAAGACTTTTGTGATCGGTGAAGATATCACAAGTCTCCCCATACAAATAATGCCTCTAAATCTTTAAGGCAAAGATCACCGCTGGCAACTCTAAATCATGTGTGGGGTAATTCACCTCATAAGGTTTAAGCTGCCTAGAAGCATAAGCAATCACCTTACCGTGTTGCATCAATACACACCCCAAACCCTTCTTAGAAGCATCACTATAAATCTGGTAGCCTCCTGTCCCCGAAGGCAATACAAGTATAGGAGCTGTCACAAGTCGTTTCTTTAACTCCTCGAAACTCTTCTCACGCTCCTCATTCCACACAAACTTCGTGCCCTTTTTCATCAACTGGGTCAATGGTAAGGCAAGCAAAGAAAACCCTTCCACAAATCGCCTATAGTACCCTGCCAAACCCAAGAAACTCCTAATCTCCATCACCGTAGTAGGTCTCGGCCATTTAGTGATAGCCTCAACCTTCGCAAGATCCACCTTAATGCCCTCAGCAGAAACAACGTGGCCCAAAAATGCAACCTGTTCCAACCAAAACTCGCATTTAGAGAATTTAGCATACAACTTCTCTTTCTACAAAATCCCCAACACTGTGCGAAGATGCTCCTCATGCTCTTCCTTAGACTTGGAGTAAACCAAAATGTCATCAATAAAGACAATGATAAATTGGTCCAAGTACTCCCTGAACACCCGATTCATCAAATCCATAAACACCGCCGGAGCGTTAGTCACACCGAATGGCATCACCAGAAACTCGTAATGCCCATATCGAGTGCGAAAAGCCGTCTTAGGGATATCCTCATCCCTCACCCTCAACTGATGATAACCTGACCTCAAGTCTATCTTCGAAAAATATTTTGCCCCTTGAAGTTGGTCAAACAAGTCATCAATCCTCGGCAATGGATACCGATTTCTGATGGTGATCTTGTTCAACTCCCTATAGTCTATACACAGCCTCATAGACCCATCTTTCTTCTTTACAAACATGACCGGAGCACCCCACGGTGAAACACTCGGGCGAATCACACCACGATCTAACAGTTCCTGCAACTGCTCTTTCAACTCCTGCAACTCCAATGGTGCCATCCGATACGGCGCCTTAGAGATAGCCTCTGCACCAGGAACAAGCTCAATAGAAAACTCTACTTCCCGCTGTGGTGGCAACCCTGACAACTCCTCAAGAAACACATCGGAAAAGTCACGAACAATCGGAACATCTTCAATACGAGACTCACCCTTGGAGGTATCTTTCACAAACGCTAAATACCCCTCACAACCCTTTGCCACCAACTTTCCAGCCTTCAAAGCTGAAATTAACTTCACCACCCTACTTGGTTGTGAACCCTGAAATACGAATTCTGGAGACTTCATATCTCCAAATATAACCTTCTTCGCCTGACAGTCGATAGTGGCCTGGTGCTTATCCAACCAGTCCATCCCAAGAATGACATCGAAATTGTGCATACTCATCGGAAGAAGATTAGCCCTACGAATCTTATCCCTAAAACTTATCGGACACCCTCGATACAAATCAGAAATAACAATAGAAGTCCCCATCGGGGTAGAAATAGACATAACAGAATCTAATAACTGAGATGGCACACCCAGGTGCCGAACAAAAGACTGAGCAACAACGGAATGAGTAGAACCCGTATCAAATAAAATAGAAGCCTCACGACTGCCAACTAAAAGAGTACCAGAAACAGTACCTGGTGCACCTGCCGCCTGGTTATATGTCAAGGCAAACACTCGACCACCCTGACGTTGACCTCCATTGCCACCATTATCACCACCTCCACCATTTCCTCGTGGACCGGTGCAATCCCTAGCAATATGACCCATCTGTCCACACAAGAAGCATGAACCTGTGAGTCTGTGGCACTGCCTCCCCGGATGAATAGCCCCACAAATAGCACAAGGAGCTATCAGAATGAGATTTGGGTTACCCCCACCAGCTGGTCCCGGATAACGACCCTGATTCTGTCCCTGCTGACGATTCTGCCCTTGTTGACGATTCTGACCATTCCAAGGTAGCTGCAGCTGACGGTTCTGTCCTTGCTGAGGCATTTGCTGATAACCCCTATTTTGATTCTGACCATGCCACTGCCCCTGTTGGCCACCCCGATTCCTATTCAACTGACCACCTTGATTTCTCCCATGCTGAGCTGAAGTTTGACCCTGCTGGTCATCTCTGTCCCTCTTTCGACTCCCATCCGGTTTAGAAGTCTGAAAGTCCTGCCGCTCCATCTCAATGTTCTTGGCCGCATTAGCCACCGCCGATACATCCACAAACTTGGAGTTAATGAGGTGTTGGCGATACCTGTAATGAATTTGCCACTTGAACTTCTCCGCCTGTTCCACTGCAGTCCCTGCTGAGGTTCCCACAAAACCTGCTAACCTAGTAAACCTCGTCATAAAGTCCGTGATGGACTCATCATCTTTCTGCCGAATAGACAGATACTCCCTAGCATAGGCCTCTTTATCAGCAGCTGGGAAGTACTGCTGATAAAAGACCTCACAAAATTCCGCCCAACTAAGTGCCTCAACATAACCATCACCCTTTGTTACTTTCATCGCTTTCCACAACCTCTGTGCATCCCCTTCTAGCTTGTAAGCTGCAAGCAACACTTTCTGATTATCTGAACACCCTAACACATCAAAAATCTTCTCCAGGTGGGCAATCCAATTCTCTGCATCAATTGGAGTCGGAGCTGAACTGAATGCATGTGGTTTCTGCTTTTGGAACCTCTCCAACCATACATACATCGGAACCACCTGCTGATCGTGACCATCCGCATTTTCTTCCTCAACATTTGCATGCTGACCATTGTTTCTCGAATTCTCCTGTTCTGGAATTTCTGGTGGTGGCTACTGCATTGCCTGTACAACCTGTGCCACCAACTGAGGTAACGCCTGATTCACTGCCTGATTCACCAAGTTAGCCAGTTGAGCATTGATCTTATCATTAGGTTGCTCATTGGGCTGACCATCACCCCTTCCCCTATTGTTACCTCTCCTCCCAACAACTCTAGCGGATCGACGAGCCATCTAAGAAAGAGATCAACGAATATAAACAGAATATATTAAAACAGATTCGAATATAGCTAAACAGAAAATCAAAATGAACAAAAACCTAACCCAGAAGTCTACCCATAACTCACAGGTCAAACCTAAATAGGTTTTCTACAAGAAAGAACCTAAGCTCTGATACCAACTCTGTAACACCCCCTTTCCGAAATAGAAAGAGAAGTTACTCAAAACATAATAAAACTGATGAATTTAATAGCAAGGCTCAAAGCCACAAAAGAATAGTCTTAATAACTGATAAATACCACAAGTCAACCATAATAAATCTCCAACTGTCTCAAACCACAATCTAAAATAATTATTACAATTCCAAGTAACTGACACATCAAGTCTAAACAGAATATTTCTAAATCATTGGAATGAATGGAGCTCTCATCACACTTGCCCTTGATTCCCCTGATTACCTGCCGGAAGAAAAACACAGCATGAGCCAAATGCCCAGTACGGATATAGGATACAAATAATGAACCGAAATAACTAACTCAATTAAATGAAATGAAACGAAACGAACTGAACGAAACGAACAAAACTAACACAACGAAATAATAGGCTGAACCAAATGGCTGGGTGTTATTTCATACCGAGCTCAGAATAAAACAAAAATATATCTTGCCACACAGGCAAGTCAAATAATGCCACACAGGCAAGTTACACACATTGGACCGCGAATCCAATATATGTAAAATTGAAAAGTGTGTTTGGCACAAACATCACCCAACCGCAGAACAGAACAGAACAAAAAAAACTAGGGTCGACCCATACGCCTCCCACAACAAAACACCAAATGGCCAACTCCTAACGGAGCACAAAATGGAGACGCCGTGGACTGATCACACCGCCACGGAAGGTGTCATGCCTCGGTGCCAAGAGGACATGCCTGTGGTACCCCCACAGGTGGTTATAGCTCAGGTATACCCTACGGTATTCTAACAAAATATAATGTCACAACACATGCGACAAAATATCAACACAAAGGGTTGCTAACATGTACATGTTAAATCGAACGAATCGTCAACACAAGTCTCCAAAGTATAGTAACATGTACTTTCTACAATTATTGAAATAAACACTAACAATGATATACTAGATCAAAGAGTACAAATATGATTTCTAAATATCAACACCAAAGCGAAACCATCACATGAATTTGAGACGAACGATCATGTGAAACAATAAACAAATTCTAAACGGAAAGCAAACGGACATAACAAAATTTTAAAGGATTTTCGCTGAAGGAGTACGAAATCCGTACCTGGATTAAGCAATGTAATACCCAAAATTTATACTCCAAATTTGATTCGTTAAATTTCTTCCGTTCGAACTAATTAAACAACATAAAAATTTTAGTACAATTTATAAATTATTATTGTTATTAAATAATTTTTATAATTACATCGATAAAATTAATTATTTTGAATTACTATACAGAACATTCAATTTGATTTGCCAACTTAATTTATATGCTTACTGGTCAAATATTTATTAACTTATAGTGTGTGTGTGTGTGTATATATATATATATATATATATATATATATATATATATATATATATATATATATATATATATATATTATAATAATCTAATTTGCCTGCCATTGTCGCAAGCAGCAAGCTCAACAAACATGAAGTTGATCTATATATATATAAACTAACCAAAAGAACAATACGAATATATATATATATATATATATATATATATATATATATATATATATATATATATATATATATATATAATATGTACACTAGCTTTTAAAAACTTAAAGAATACAAGCAGGCAGTACCTCAGCTTCGCCTTCTCCCAATTATGCAACCACTTCTCGTCTTTCTCTTCTTTTCTTTTTTCTGACTGCTGCTTTGTAAAATTTTAAAAGGTCTTAACCTAATACACTTCTTATTTTAATTGGGTTCAAATAATTATTAAGGCCCAAATTTATTAATTAATTTTTATTGGTACTTATTGTTAGCCCACAATTTAAATACAATGGTTTACCCAAATATAAGAAAAGCCCAAATTAATGAAATTATTTAATTATTAATTATAGTCTACATAAATTAAATACAATTTGACCCAAACACAATAAAAATTCAATTAAATATTAAACAAAAACTATAAATGTCATTTATTTATTTATTTATTTATATTTTATTTTACTGGGTATTACACAAAAGCTAGTAATGGGCATCGGTTTATCTTCACCATGATCGACTACTTCACCAAGTGGGTAGAAGCAGCCTCCTTCCCCAAGGTTACCAAAGAAGTCATCACTGCTTTCATCAGAAATAATGTCATTTGTCAATATGGACAACCAGATGTAATTGTATCAGACAATGCTAAGAACCTCAACAACGAAATAATGGAGGAATTGTGCAGTAAATTCCACATCAAACATCTCAACTCCGTCATCTACCGTCCAAAGATGAATGGTGTTGTTGAAGCGGCTAACAAAAACAACAAGAAGATCATGCAAAAGATGTCCGCTAACCACAAAGGATGGCCTGACTTATTGCCTCTAACTATTTTAGCCTACAGAACATCAATATGCACTTCCACTAGGGCAACACCCTACGCATTAACCTATGGGATGGAAGTAGTGTTCCCCATAGAAGTGGAAATAGAATCCCTTAGAGTGTTGATAGACGCTCAGCTAGATGAAGACCAATGGGTACAACAAGATAGGTATCACTAATTGTCTCTAATAGATGAAAGGTGAAGTGATGCTATTTTCCATGGTTAGTTATACCAACAAAGGATCGCCAGGTTCTACAATAGAAAAGTTTTGCTAAGGCAGTTTAAACATGACTTGGTTTTGAAGAAGATCATTGACAACCAAGATCAGTCTAAGGAAAAATTTGCCCCTAACTAGAAAGGCCCATTTATTGTCAAGGAGGTATTGACAGGAGGTGCTCTCAGATTACAAGAAATGGATGGCGATGAATCTCCACAGCTTATCAACTCGGACACTGTGAAACGGTACTATGTGTGAGGTTACCATCAAGCAAACATCTTGGTGTTGGATCATCAGATCCCCAGTCATTTCAGGTTTTCTATCCCTTCACTATATACAACTTCTCTTTACACTCATCTGCCCCATCAGGGACAAACACATTTTTCTAACCAGCAGCCTGGTTTTGGATCGCCAGATCCTTCTTTCAACTTTGTTTTGAACCCTTACTCAACTCCGATTATCCCACCAGGGATTAAACCTTTCACACCTGCAGTCTTACCCCACTAGGGATAAGACTTCTTCGTACGTGCAGTTTGTCCTGTACATAGGATTAAACTTTCTCCCCCGCAGTTTGTCCTGAACATGGGATCAAACTTTTCATTGGCTGCAAACCGTCCTGAACTTGGGGTGAACTACGCCGACCTAATCTCCTTGATACACGGGAGTACATAGGCAGCCATATTTTATATGGTTCGATCGCAATAAAACAAAAATAACAAAAATATTTCTACACCCTTCTCATTACAAAAATAAAAATAACAAAAACATCTTTACACCCTTTTGCCACATACAGTGTTGAACCTCTTACACCAGGTTCGAACTACGCAGACCTGATCTCCTCTTCAATAAGAGTACGTAGGCAGCCACTCATGGTTTGGTCTAACCCCATACCAAAACACAAAAACTTATCAATGGTACTGGGATCATCATTCAATCCATCACATTTTATCGGCTTCAGACCAAAGGGATGGAACTAACTGACCTCCCCATGTAAACAGGAGAATCAGTGACCATCTAAGCTGCGGTTGATCCTTAAAGAGAAGCACCAATCCATAAGAGATGGAACTAACTGGGGTCCCCCATACAAAGGAGTACTTGCGACCATCTGTGGTGCGGTCAACCTGAAAGAGGAAAGCCATATTCCTCTCTACATCTACATATAGAAACCAGTCCCAAGACACCAAAGAAGGTAGGGGATACATACAGATCAATGATCCATTATGAAAGATCCTAAGACATTTCAATGTCCATCCATCAAGGAGGAATTCAGAATATATCGAGATCACAAATCCTGAAGAAACAGGCAGATATCGAGCAAGTAGCAATGCATAACTAAAAGGGAAGTAATCCAAAATATATTTTCCCTGCTATATATAATGATGTTTGATATATACAATATGAACTGTACATGAAAAATGGCTAAGCTAGTATGTGCAAGAAAATACAAGCCCATCTACAAGTCAGTGTATATGCGAGCTATCAAGTCTAACGTAGCATCCCTCTCAGAAGAAGGAGGTAGCGTTGTGATCTCCTGTACAAGCTCTACGCGAGATAACAGATCTATAGCCATCTGCATGATGACACTGTGCTTATCAATATATGCATTCATCTCTGCAATGATGCCAGTAGTAAGGGACCTCACTGTGGTACTGTCTGTAACGGCTACATCCCGTGCAGATATGGTACTAACCCGCTCAATTATCACTGCATCTTTAGCTAGTCTAGCCTCATCCTGCTCAACAATAGCAGTATCTATACGAGCTAAGGCATCGTCTCTCTCTAATAGAGCGACATCTCTCCCATCAAGAGCTGTCAACATCAATGCCCTAGCCTGATCTCTCTCGAAGGTCATCAAATGTAAACTCTGCACTAAATACTCTGAAGGAGGAGTCACAATTGCAGAAGTACTGGGAGAGTCAACAAGAGCTGCTGTCGAACCAGCAAACAGCTCCTCCTCCTTAGTGTGGGAATCAATGTCCTCCATGGGCTCTCCACCATCTGAATCAATACTCGGCACTATGGATACTACCATAGCCAATAAAGTCTCTGTCTCCATCCACACAGTATACTCTGATGAATTGCCCGAATGGTTAACAGAAATTGTAGCACTCTCACGCTGATCCCAACAGGCATACACCCGGGATCGGTCCTCTGCTGATAAATGGCAAGAAGCTAAACGATGACCTAACGCCCCCTCAAAAAGATGGAAGTCCTGAAACTGGTTAAACTATGACATCACAGCCAGTGGGTGGTAGGTAGTCATGCCCCTCAAACCAGCTAGAGGGAGATAATCCATGCTCGGAGCATGAGTAATGAAGCTATAGGGTGAACTGAGCCCTGTACACGACAGGTTGCCAAACGGATCTTCGATCCCTACCAAAAATACTGACCAAGACATAGCATCTATACACTCTGATGGCTGAAAGGAGTAAGACATAGCTATATCATGGGTAAAGCAATACCCATGTCGTCGAAAAGTACCGATCGTTCTCAAGTGTGACATAAACCACACGTATAATGTAAGACCCCGAATTTTATGAAATAAAAGTATTCAATTTTTCTTATAATTACTATTCAGTAAATGGTTAAATTGATAAAAATTTAAAGTTATGGGTGAAATATGAATTTTTTCAAAATAAGCAAGTGGTTATAAAATAATCATTGTTGTCGGGGAATATTCGTTTGGTCGTGGAATATTCTTTCTGTCGGAGAATATTCGTACGACGGCGCAGCTATTTGTGGGCCCCATAACGAATAACTGTCGGGTGAAGAAAACGACAAATTTAAGTTTTTAGAAATAACGACGTAGTTGTTACCGTTAACACTGTTGGAATACCCGGTGGTTAAAATACAGTAATACGCGTTATTGCACAGTAGCACACGGTATTGCATAGTATTTTTGAAATTATTGATTCTTACGTAAGAAGGCACTACTCAATAATTGTTACAGTAATTACTGTTCAATATTTTATTTTATTGATTCAATAATTGCTGCGTTGATATTTTATATTATTGTTGTTTCAATAATTGTTGCTGCACAGTATTTTCTATTATCAGATCAATAATTCATATTATTTGAATAATATTATTAGATATCATTATTGGCAATGTCTAGAAAGTTCTGTCTAAGGAGAGGTTTGGTCATCTAATTGCGCGCTAGTAAGGAGAAATCCTTATTGGAAAGCCCCCTCTTTCCTGGGAACGGCCTGGTTGTCATAAATGTGATTCTATAGTATTATTTATGAATAATTAATTATTGATTCATATAAGGAAATATTTATTTTATGTGGATATAAATGAGGGATATATTTTTGTGGTTAAAAATGAAGGAGTTAATGTTGAGGTATTTTATCTGTATTTTTGTCAGAACGGAGGTATTGAAAATCAAATTAGGGTTTTTGAGATATTTTGCGGGGGTTATAATTTTTAATCCGACCGTTGGATCGTGGTAATTTTTGGATATGTTATGCATATATAAGTTGAGTATATGTCCACAAATTTTGAACCGTTAAAAATGAACGTATGATTTATTATGAATTTTACGAGATGACTGGTTTAGAAATTGTTGAATTTTCGGAGTTAATTATTTTGATGAAAAATTCTAGAATTGGTGGGCTCCACTTGTGGTTGGTGAAGAAATGTGCTGAATTATATTTCAAATGTGGTGGGTGGGAATAGTAGTAGGTAAAGCCATCAGGTTGTAGGTCAAGCCTAGTACAATTTTCCTATAAATAGATGGCTAAGTTAGAATTGAAAATCACACCAGAAACATAAGCTTTCTCTCTTTCTCTCTTTCTCTCTCTATATTATGAAGCATATTTTGTGAGTATTTAGATATTTTGAGAGTTGCTATTCAGTGCAAGTTTCCTTCGGCTTTGCATACCGATCAGAAGTACTGCTCTTTTGAGGTAAGGGATTGTAAGGGATATTAAGGGATTTTAAGGGTTGTTATGATTTTCAGTTTCGTAATTTTTCTGATCTTCAAAAATTCTGGAAAAATTTGAAATTATATTTTGATGAGTTTTCTTGATTGTGTCCAAAAATGGTGATTTTTGGATGTATAGATTGAGAGTTATGAATTTTATGAGAAAAAACTATTTTAAAAGTAATCGCTTATAATTTCTTGTGGTTAACTCCAAAATTGATGAAATTTTTATTGGGAGTACATATATATGATAGGAGTATACTCTGTGAATTTCAGAATTTTTAGATAAAAGTAAAATTTTTGATAAATGTCTAAATATTCGGCTGTTTTGGCCATATGAAAAATAGTAAATGACTTTTAAAAATTCTGAGAAAAATATATGTTCACTATGGGACTATATTATGCTAAATCCCAGAAAAGAAATATTTTTGGAGCTGATTTGGTATTTTTCAAGAAAATAGACTAGTTATGAATAATTGAATTAAATATGTTATGTGAAGGAAGAAAATTGGAAAATATGATTTTATGGCTTGAGAATCATATATTTGATATAGGCAGATTTTTGATGAGGATTTTGGTTATTGGTGATGAAATCTTAAGAGTTGGCATTTTATGATGATTAAATGCATTAATTAGTAAAGTGTAAACAATTTAAATAAATTGTTTATAAGTTTAAGAAATATTATTCTTTCAATATCATGATACCGAAATATTGGTATGGATTTTATTGTGGAATTTCTATCTTTTTGACTCGGGCTACTATTCACGAGTTACTATTCACGAGTTACTATTCATGAGTTACTATTCACGAGTTACTATTCACGACAAAATTGGTTTCTTTTTCTAATCAAATTATAGTTGAGTTATGAATATTACTCTTGAGATTAAAACTATGTATTGATTATATTGATTTTATTATCATATATAACATTTTTATAACCCTGGTGTTGAAATTCTCTTTCACTAGAGTGTAAAGATGGGTAGATTATTGGTATGATCATGACTAGGGTTCTCTTTGGCCTGTAGTGCAAAGTTGAATTGTGACTGGTATGATCATGACCATTGAATTTATAAGTGAATATCTTTAGCTTAAGTGCAAAGGTGAATTGATCAACATGGTTATAATTATTGTTTATATAAATTCTGAAATGATTATATATTTCTTTGAGATATTAATATCTTTGATCTGTAGTGCAAAGATGAAATATTGATGAATATCTTTGGCCTGTAGTGCAAAAATGAATTGTTGATGAATATCTTTGGCCCGTAGTGCAAAGATGATATGTTGTTGAATATCTTTTGGCCAGTAGTACAAAGATGAACAGATGTTGAGATAAACATGACCAACTGGTGATACAAATGAATATCTTTGGACGTAGTGCAAAGATGAAGTTATTAGTATGATTATGAACAGGAAATGTGATTTGGTGTAACCATGATCTTTGATGTTTCAGGTAAAGATAGGTGATGAAAATTATCATCGTCCTGGATGAGAAGAGGAATTTAGAACTACAGTTATGATTATGAGTTATTCATATGATTGTGGACCAGAATTGTTGATTGATGTTACAGGGATAAAATATTGTTGGTAGATTTTTAACATGGAGAAGATAATAGACTTTATAGTCTATTTGACTCTTCTAATGGATTGCTCGTTCCGCTGCAACTATGGTTGAAATTTTTATCATTTACCATATGTTCTAAATCTCTGATTTATTGTTGATGAAGGCTATTGATAATTGAATTATCTTTAGTCATGATATTCTTTACTGAGCTAGTTGTGCTCACCCTTTTGCTTCACAATTCCTTTCAGGTAATAAGAGTGTAGCTGGGACGAGCGGGGGTAACAAGGGAATAGAACGGTGATCATCATTTAGTAGTTATATTTGGTGAAGAAAATAGGGTGAGGCGAACCCAACGTTGGAAGGGTGTTTTGTCACTATCATACAAGATGTCTAATGACATACAACCTCGTGTCATCATAAGAACGGGTTGTGCTCTTCCACTTGCTGAGTATATTTACGAGCACTACCTATATAATCTTGGTATTTGTTTGAAGTATAATTCACGATTAAAGACAGTGGAGATAATGATAAGTCAAGAGAAGACTCACCATTGGGAAGAATATGATAGTAATCTTCTCGTTTTTCTTTGGGGTCTATTGGGTCAACCAAGGATAATTCTGTGGCCATATGATATCTATCATAACCTAGACGCATGGCCTCCCATGTACAAAGGTTTCCTTGAGCACTTCCCAAAGATTCTAAATTCTAAAACAGTTTTTGACTATAGCTTTATGTAAGGTGTCATTGTGAGGTGATGTCCACGGTTGGAACATGAGTCACATTTGGTATATATCTGTATCCAAACTCACAGCATATGTGTTGTTGTATTTTGCACGACAATTGTTGTAATAAAGTTATAGTTATTTTCTGTACCATGTATTTGGCGACTCAGAATAGGTTGGATGGAATGGACCTATTTTGGGGTTGTTACATATAACATGACCGAGCTGGCTGTAAATACCCCTGCAGGGTAGGTGCTGCAAAACGTGGTCGACCTCAACGTCTCCGCCATAATCATCGAAATGATGGTGTAACCCTCCCTGAGAGCTCTCACTGCCATGATGACACCTATGTCCATCTCATCCATATATTGTGGCATGTATACATACGCCACTACACACATTACAAGTACATCTACTCTTGCCACATGCCACTGATCCTCTGGTGTGGTGAAATCCCCAGAGTACGGAGCATAGCTATCCAATGAGCCAAATCTATCTACCAAGAAAAGCTTGGGCAATACATGACCGGATGTAATCTTATCCTCTACTACTCTACGCCATAGCCCGGTGAGGGTTATGAACTACCGGTGCATATCTCCGATAATCATATGAGCGCAAGGTCTGTCTAAGGACAAAGCTATCAACCGCTCATACTCCTCCAAGGTAGGAGTCAACTCATGGGTCCCACTCCTCTGACTCGGTCCAGTTCGAGTTGCAAAGGAGTTTTCACAAGCTGAAAAGGCCAAATCAGGAATAAAAATGCTACGCGATTGTGCAGAATAGCCTGAAATCCTGATTTTCATGGGTCAAGTTTTGGCTTTACATATCACTCATTGGTATTCGTCCAAACACAGGGTTCACTATATCGATGATCACAACCGTTGCAAACTACATCTAGTAATACCTCAAGAAGGTTCGATGCCATCAATTTGAGGTTGTAACCCCAAAACCTTGCTTCCCAGCAGAAACTCTATTCAACTCAGTCGTTGATACATACGTCAACGAAGGTCAAGCAACATTGACAGTATTCTCCAGCAGGATCCCATCTGTTGATGAACATGTCAGTGAAGGTCTGGCAATCCTGACAACATAGATTGTTGGTGTGACGCCCCCAAAATAGGTATACATCACCCATTCTGAGTCGCCAAATACATGGTACAGAAACAAATACAACTTCATTAATACAATTGTCGTGCAAAATATGACAACACATACACTGTGAGTTTAAATACAAATATTATCTTCTATATAATATCCACACTCAAATAAGTCATCATTACAATTATTGAAACACTATTTTACAAAATAGTGAGGACTGCTAACACAACTGACTGGAAACATCACTCCACACCCCCAACTAGTTTCTGCTATATTCTCGTCTCTTGAGAAAAATGGAACAAAAAGGAAAAAAAGGTGAGCTCAACTAGCCCAATAAAGAATATTATGACTAAGATAATATACAACAAATTATCATTAGTCTTCAACAAGGAAAAATCTAATAGAATATAATAGACAACAAGTTTTAGATCAACAACTGCAGCGAAAACAACAATCCATTAGAAGCGTCAAGTAGAGAATGAATTATACTATCTTCTAAGATTTAAAAGTCCATCATCAATATTTTATCCCTGTAACATCAATCAATCTATATCTTGAATCAAATATTCATCTTTGCACTACAGGCCAAAAGATATTCATTTGTATCACCAGTTAGTCATGTTCATCTCAACACCTGTTCATCTTTACACTACGAGCCAAAGATATTCATTAGTTAATCATTCATCTTTGCACTACAGGCCAAAGATATTCAGTAATATCATCATTTAGGACTAAGGATGATGAAAAAATATCTTAAAAAAACGAATCCAGTGAGACAAAAGAATAAATATTAGGGATTCGTACTACAGTTTATCCAAGTTTAAAAAAAATACTCCATAATAATCAATTGTGGAGTAGAATTCAAAAATAAAGATCAAAATATTGATACAATCAAAGATAGTAACCATAATAGACATCTTGGACAAAGAAGAGAAAATTTTATTTTTCTGTGAATAGTGCCGTATTCGTGAATAGTGTCGTATATGTGAATAGTGTCGTATACGTGAATAGTAACCCTGATACAAAAAGGTAAAAATTTCACAATAAAATTCATATCAATATTTCAGCATAATGATATTGTGGAGCAGAATTCAAAAATAAAGATCAAAACATGGATACAATCAAAGATAGTAACCATAATAGACATCTTAGACAAAGAAGAGAAAATTTTATTTTTCTGTGAATAGTGTCGTATTCGTGAATAGTGTCATATACGTGAATAGTGTCGTATACGTGAATAGTAACCCCGACACAAAAAGGTAGAAATTCCACAATAAAATTCATACCAATATTTCAGCATAGTGATATTGAAGAAAATAACATCTCTTACCTCAAAAGAACAGTACTTCTAGCTGAAATATAAGGTATAAGGTTGAAGAAAACTTGTACTGAATAGCAACTCTCAAAGTATCTAAATACTAATAAAAATATGCTCGATAATATATATATATATAGAGAGAAAACTTGTTTCTGGTGTGATTTTCAATTCGAACTAAGCACCCTATTTATAGGAAAATGCTAGAACGCCAAAGCAGACTAAATTAATAAAATAATATTATTATTATATGCATGCTAAGACTAACCAGCCTCCACCTTTGAACAAGAACTTCAGCACATCACAATTGATTTCTAGCAAAAATTTTCCATAAAAAAACAAAAGTGGGTCCCACCCATAATTTTAATAAAAATATTTAATTTCTGAAACTTCAATAATTCATAATAAATAGCTCTTTTATTAGAAAAATTCAAATCTCATGTCCTTTTCGTAAGAAATTTAATTCTCTACAACTTTGTAGAAGAAAGTTTTTTCAAATTCAAAATAAGCCCGAAATTCACATACGGACGATTTTTAATACCTCCATTTCGACAAAATACTGATAAAATACCTCAGCATTAATTCCTTCCTTTATATCCACAAAAATAAATATATCCATCATTTATATCCACATAAAATAAATATTTCCTTATCATATAAATCAATAATTAATTATTCATAAATAATATTACAGAATCACAATTATGACAACCATGTCGTTCCAGGAAAGAGGGGGCTTTCCGATAAGAATTTCTCCTTGCTGGCGAGCAATTAGGTGACCAAACATCTCCTTAGACAGAACTTCCTTAGACATTGCCAATAATGCTATCTAATAATATTATTCAAATAATATGAATTATTGATCTGATAATGGAAAATACTGTGCAGTGACAATTATTGAAACAACAATAATATAAAATATCAACGCAGTAATTATTGAGCCAATAAAATATTAAACAGTAATTACTGTAATAATTATTGAGTAGTGCCTTCTTATATAAGAATCAATAATTTAAAAATATTGTGCAATACCGTGTGCTACTGTGCAACCACGCGTATTACTGTATTCTAACTACTGGATATTCTAACAGTGTTAACGGTAACAACTACGCTGTTATTTATAAAAACTCAAGCTTGTCGTTTTCTTCATTTGACCGTTTTTCATTATGGGGCCCACAAATAACTGCGCCATCGTACGAATATTCACCAACAGCAAGAATATTCTACAACCAAACGAATATTCCCCGAAAATAATGAATATTTAATAACCACTTACTTATTTTATAAAATTTGCACATTTCACCCATAACCAAAGCATTATATCAAATTAACACCTAATTATTTAAGATAATAATTACAGAAAATTAGATTTTATTTATAATAAGTTGGTGTCTTACAGTTGGCAGTAACTCCGACAGAGCATCCTCATCAAGGAGGACCGATGATGGAATATGTTATACACATTCTCAACAGACAAAACACACCCCCACAGAGTCTCTTATACATGAGAGATACATCTTCAATGAAAGTCTGTACCAAGGATTAAGGGCTTTGGTGATAATCCCAACGTCAATATCCTGGAAGTTCATGATAGCTTTGGATCACACGTCCAAACAGTTTATCAGAGTGGTCATAAATAACCCTGCTCCTGGTAGAAGTCAAGGGGAGTCGGCAATCATCCCACCATGTTAGAGAACAATCCAACAAACCACATATATTTGCATCATGCTGCTGTAAATTGCATCATGATTATCTTGTTACATTTCAAGTGTCTAGTATTCTTTATCCTATCAACTCCATTACATTGCATGAATATAATAAAGAGGGGCATCTGTAGACAGTCGAAATTTTCTGCATACCTGTTACTAACATTGCAGGAGGGCAGAATCGTCTTTCAAAGATAATCCTAAAAGACAGCTCAGTTCAATCTCGGAGATAACCCTGGGATATTCAGTTATTACCATCTCGAAGATAACCCCGAGACATCCAGCTTAGTCCCAAAAACAACACTGGGAGTTTCAGTTTCAACCTCGGAGATAACCCTGAGGAATGCAGTTCAAATATCAAAAATCACACCGGAGAAGACCGTTTCATCTCGGAGATAACCCCGAGATACTCAGTCTCAATCTTAAAAACAACACCGGGAAAGATAGTATCAACCTCGAAGATAACCCCGAGGAGTGCCATTACAATTCTGGAGATAACCCCGGAGATGCTCAATCCAACCCTTGCAGTCAGGTTCAAGTTCGAAGATAATGCCGAGGCACTCAACCCCAAGCCCGGAGATAACCCCAGGAGGTCAAGCACACCTCAGAGACAACCCTGAGGGTGATCAATACTTGCAGCAGCCCAATCTCAGATAAAATTCTGAGCAACGACTGCTAAATCAGCCCAAATCAGAGATAATCACAGTGAGGGGCAAAATCGTCATTTTTCTATTTACGCCATCTCAACAACATTTCAACATACATTCTACACAAAAGCGTCCTACGAGAACCAAAGAGCTCCAATCCTGAGCGACTACTACACAAGACAGCACACCAGATAGAATTTGAAGCCTAAAGATCAAGGGTATGGTTCCATCTTCCAGACTTCGTACAACCTCTAATCCCATGTCATTGTGTAGCTCTCGACAACAGCATGCCGAAAAAGGTCTTACACACCTCGATCGGATGCCCAGATTGAAGTTCTAAAAGTTCAAGCAGACAACACGTTACATGCGTGGACGTACTTCGAGATAGCAGGACCCGTAGAGCCCGGGCAGCCACAGGTGCATCTGCGGCTGCTGCAGGTACACCTACGGCTCCGGGCAGCCATTTTGCATAGAGAAAAGGCAAGAAAGCCCTGTCCAATTTGCTCTGTACACACCCTAAACTGAGTGCTTTCTCATTTCAAACACTTGTGAGCTTATATTTGGCTATATTTTTACCAGCGGGAGCTGAGTGTTCATCCATTTAAAGCTATTGAAGTCTTCTTTGGCAGTCCACTGTAAGCCTTCTTACACGTTTTAAAGCCTTTCTCCACTATTGTGCATACACAGTTCTTCACATTGAGAGTCGTGTAGCGAGTGTATGCCCAGACTTTGGTCCGTGGCTTTTATTTTTTTTTTTGTATATATACATATATATATATATACACATATATATATATATATATATATATATATATCCTCGACCACGAATTCACGAAACGAGCCTGGATCGAATCATGTGAGCCTAGGAATCATGTGATCACAGATTCAGTTTACTGAATCTAAATTCGGTTCCTGTGACAGACATTTTTAGCTGTACATGGCTTGTAAATTATTCATGGTGTTGAATTTCCTTAGATGGCTCTTATGCCCATAAAGAGTTCGGCGCTGTTATATATATTATTTTCTCGAAGATGCTTCACATCTCGAAAATAAAAGCAATCCAACCGAACCCATAATAAAATGAAAGTATCAAAGGCCTCAATTACTATTTAGTATAAGGGTTTGAAAAATCTCTTTTATAAAACGTCATTGATATATCTTGTTAAAACTGAACTTTTATACAAAATTCAAACTCTTTGTATATAGGTGCAAATGAGGCATAACACTACTTCCAGATAATTGCACATTGACTAACACACACACACACACACATTTATATAACAGTTTATTTAAAAAGTGGCAGTCACCGTGGCAACACGGATGTCGGGGTGTGCCTAACACCTTCCCTCCGCATAATCAAGTCCCCGGACCCTAACGAATCTCGGTTTCACAGACCCGTTAAGTAGTGTCACATCATTGGGTCAATGTGCAAACCTTTTTTTGGTTGTGTTGGTATAACCATTTAAAAAACCAACTGGCGACTCTTATAGTCCAATCGTCGACATATACATGTCGGACCTTTTCATAACTTGCATATTTTTTCAAATAAATCTCACCTAGCATGAGAACACCAAAAGACATGAACAGAAAAGGGACAAATAAAAATCCCGACATTGACAGTCGGACTTTTCTGTTGTAGGATCTAGCGATCTTTTGTTGGTATAACTGACCATGGAAGATAGATGCAGGCCGTCTTTCACCTATTAGAGACAATTGGTGGTACTGATCTTGTAACCATTGGTCTTCATCCAGCTGAGCATCTATCAACACTCTAAGGGATTTCATTTCCACTTTTATGGCGAGCACTGCTTCCATGCCATAGGTTAATGAGTAGGGGGTTACCCCAGTGGAAGTGTGCATTAACGTTCTGTAGGCTAATAGAGTCAGAGGTAACAAGTCAGGCCATCCTTTGTTATCGACATACATCTTTTGCATGATCTTTTTGATATTCTTATTATCCGCTTCAACAACACCATTCATCTTTGGATGATAGATGATGGAGTTGAGATGTTTGATGTGGAATTTACTGCATAACTCCTCCATCATTTAATTGTTGAGGTTTTTGGCATTGTATGATAGAATCACCTCTGGTTGTCCATATCGACAAATGACATTATTTCTAACGAAACTAATGATCACCTCTTTAGTAACCTTGGGGGAAGAGGATGCTTCTACCCACTTGGTAAAGTAATCGATCATGGTGAAGATAAATCGATGACCATTACTGGCTTTGGGCTCGATCACGTCCATTCCCCACATTAAGAAAGGCCAGGGTGAACTCATATTGTGCAGCTCCCTTGGAGGGGCGTGGATAGAATTCCCATGAATTTGGAATTAGTAACATCTCTTGACGTGATCATCACAGTCAGTCTTAAGAGAGAGCCAGAAATGCCCTGTTCTTAGGATTTTCTTGACAAGCAGAGGGTCGCTCATGTGTGGGCCGCATACTCCACCATGGATTTCATCCATGAGCCTCTGAGCTTGGTCTTTGTCTAGACATCTGAGAAGACCTAATCATGCATCTCTTTTGTAGAGTGCATCTCCGCTCAGGTAGAATTTCATGGCCATTCTATAGATCCACTTTCTTTCAGCTTGACTCGCCTCAGCGGGTATAGATCCATCTCGCAGATACTCCTTGATATTCTGATACCAAGGGTGTTGGATGGGAGGCATCTCATCCGATACTTCTCTAATGTAATTCCCATAGGCTGGAGCCTTTTGTAGGGAAAATGTGATATTTGGCATATCTTCCTTATCAAGTATGTTGATCAAGGAGGCCAAAGTTGCTAGTGCATCCGCAAAGTCATTCCAATTCTGAGGAATGTAGAGGAAGGATATTTCTTCAAACTTCGAAGCCATCTGATAACTTGCCGATAGTAAGGCAATAAATGTAGTTCTTTGGTGTGATAGATCCCAGTGGTTTATCTGATTACCAATTCAAAATCTCCAAAGACAGTTAACCGTCTGATGCCCATGGATTGGGTTAGTTTCAACCCCATGATGAAGCCTTCAAACTCAGCTGTGTTGTTGGTGCTGGCAAACTGCAATTTGATGGCAACGGGATACTGCTCCCCCGAAATGGATAATAGAACTGCTCTAGCTCCAGAACCTTCCATGTTTATAGTTCTATCAAAATACATCTTCCATGGTTTGTGTGTATCGTCCTGATGGTGTTGCTGAACTGTCATTACCCCTTCATCGAGGAAGTAGGTTTCCAAGGGTTTAAAATCCCATACAGGTGCAGCGGCCAGTTAATCCGCAATTCCTTGACCTTTGATAAACTTTTGAGCCACGTAGATGATGTCAAATTACTGGAGGATCAACTGCCATTTGGACAGTTGATAATTCAATATGGGTTTATTGAAAACATACTTGAGAAGATCCATGCGGGATATGATATGGGTTGTTTGACCGTGGAGGTAATGTTGTAACCTCATGGAAGCCCACACTAATTCACAGCAAGTTTTCTCGATCAAAGTATACTTGTGTTCACTGATGTTGAATCTTTTGATGAGGTAATAGATAGCTTTTTCTTAGCCTCTATCATCTTTCTGCCCCAGCATGCAGCCCATGGCATTGTCATTGATTGATAGGTACATAAATAGGGGAACACCATCCCTGGGAGGTACCAAGACAAGAGCTTTGATTAGCAGCTCTTTGATAAGAAGGAAGGCTTTCTAACACTCATAATTCCATTTCATGGAGGAGTTCTTTCTTAACAACTTGAAGATGAGTTCACATGTTGCTGTGAGTTATGAGATGAACCGACTAATGAAGTTGATTCTCCCTAAAAATCCTCGTATTTCCCTCTCTGTCCGGGGTATGGGCATTTTCATGATGGCCTGGATTTTCGTAAGATCTAGCTCAATGCCTTTGTGGCTTACTAGGAATCCTAACAATTTGCTTGATTTGACACCAAAGGCACATTTGGCTGGGTTCAGGTTCAAGTTATACTTATCCAACCGGTTGAAGAGCTTTTTGAGATGATCTAGGTGGTCTTCCTCCCTTCGGAACTTGACAATGATGTCATCCACATAGATTTCTATCTCTTTGTGCATTAGATCATGGAAAAGAGCCACCATGGCTTGCTAATAGGTAGCTCCGGCATTGATGAGGCCGAATGACAACCGTCTATAGCAAAAGGTTCCCCAAGGAGTGATGAATACAGTTTTCTCATGATCCTCTTCAGTAACCATGATTTGATGGTACCCAATAAAGTAGTCAGTAAAGTAGTATATGTCATACTGAGCTGTATTGTCAATGAGTATGTGCATGAATGGTACGGGAAAGCTATCTTTGAGACAAGCTTTGTTCAGATCCCTGTAATTCATGCAAACTCGCACCTTCCCTTTGAGTTTAGGCACAGGGACTATGTTGGATAGCCACTCAGGGTATGTTGATACCATGATGATGCCGGCTTGAAATTGTTTCATAATTTCTTCTTTAACTTTCAAACTCCACTCAGGTTTTAATCGCCTGAGTTTCTATTTGACTGGCTTGAATCCCTCTTTGATGGGAAGGCGATGAATGACGATGTCAGTTGACAAACAGACCATGCCTTCATGAGACCATGCAAACACATCCTAGAATATGGTCAATAGAGTAACCATGTCATTCCTTTGGTTTTGAGTAAGGTTTGTACCAATCTGGATTTGTTTGTGGTTTTCTGAGGTTCGAAGGTTAAAAGAGGTGGTTTGATCAAGATTTAGCTTGGGTTTATCTTCGACCCATTCTTTGATCTCCTGAGGTATCTCATAGTCCTCTTGTTCAATCTCCATCAAGTGAGAGTTTAACTTTACATCAAAGTTGTAGTCCTTGTGAAGAATAGGCACCTCATTAGCAAGTTTAGGCACATCTAACTTTAGAGTCCTGAAATAAAATGCTTTCACTTAATATTTGAAATTGTTTAATCATACAAAGTGTTAGCATGAAATGACAAAAACAACTGCTAATACTGTGCAACAAAAGTAAGCAATTATTTTTATCTACAGGGCAGATGGAGTTTATGCCCTTTTTACCCTTGTTGGCAAAAGTAAGGAGTGCTACTCCAATTGCCAAGGGTCAAGTCCTAATGGACAGCTGTGATGAAGGGGCTGTTGTCGTCTTCCTTCTCTTGAAGGATGACCATGATGTCTAGACAATCATCATCTGGGATGTCTCTGTTCATACCCTCTGTATGGATCATGATGCATGTTTGACAAATGTCTCTTTATCTCTTGTTTGCGCCTTTGATTCCTTTCCTTTGCCTCTGGGTCTGGAATCAGGACTTTCTTTCCTTTTACCGGTATCGGCTTAGGAAACAACATAGCTACCACAGGGGCATGAACTTTCCATAGAGGCTGTGCAGGATTAGCACCTGTAGGTTAAGGCAACCGCCTTGTAGATGAAGGAACCGGTGTATGCTTGTGTGGGTTCCTGTGACTGGACCCAGAGGAGTAGCCTAGTCTGGCTGTCCTTGTCTAGTTGGGAACTTAAATTGGGCATTTGATTCCCTGGTGATCCTTTCCTAACCCTTGTCCAAGTTGAAAACCCAAGGATATCATCTCTTGACTTGCTGACATTACCTCGGCAGAAAGTGGTGCCCCAATGGGTTGATAGGTAATGTTGCTCACCTCAAGGGCTTGGAAGCTGATAGGCTCAACTTCTACATTGAAATCGATAAAGGGCATATCGCTTTGAATAGGACATTCTGGCTCGGCACTGACAGTGACTAGATTACTGTTGATGATATACTTGAGTTACTAATGAAGAGTGTATGGGATGGCTCCCACCATATGAATCCAAGGTCTTCCCAACAGTAAGTTGTATCTTGTAATGATATTAAGCACTTGGAAGGATATGTAGAATGTATGTGGACTGATTTCCATGGGCAACTCAATCTCTCCGATAGCATTTCATCGAGATCTATTAAAGGCTTTGATGATTATATGGCTGCTTCGAATCCTGTTAAGATTGATGTTTATTTTTTCCAATGTGGCATAGGGGCAGATGTTTAGGGATGATCCTCCATCTATTAGCACTCCTCCAACCACATATCCGGAAGACATAACAGCTATGTGCAACGGTTTGCAATGGCCCGTCCCTTTGGGAGGTATGTCATCATCAGTGAAGGATATCATGTTACTGTTGAAGATGTGATCTACCAGATGACGGAATTTTTCAACATTCACTGTCTTTGGCAAGTGGGCTTCTTCTAATACTTTCAGTAAGACTTTCCGGTGATCTTCTGAAGAGAAAACCAAGTCCATAATAGAAATCTATTGTGGAGCTTCTTTCAAGCTTTGAACCACCTTGGCTTCATTATGTCCCAGCTTGCCGAGGAATTCTTCAATCTTCTCCCTGGGCAATTTCCCCTTAGATCTGATGATAGGCTTCATCACTCGTTGAGGAAGATACAATGGATTTCCTTTACACACTGCAGCAGTTATGTTTGATGTACATCCTTAAGCCTCTCCATAGTTTCATGGCACTTTCTTGAGGCTGATGACAGGATACTGTGGCCTAAACGATAATATGATTGGCTTTGGTGCAGCCACTTTCAAAGGGTTTTTAACGCCTTTGAGCTGAATTGGTTGAATTGTAAGTTGTGTGGCAGCCAAATCTCCCTCAGAGGATATAACTGCTACAGCTTCCTTCCATCCTGGAGGAAATGTGTCCCCACTCTCAGACGATACAACGTCGTTATTTGCCATTTGCAAGTCATCGATGTCAATCATGTTTTGAATACGATGGCGGAGTGCCCATCATTCTTCAATGTTGTGACCGCGAGAGTGGGAGTGGTATTGACATACTCCATTAGCATCAAACTGTTTTGAGCGTGGGTTGACTAGAGGAAGCAGTGCTGTGATTTTTACCTCATTAATCAGCATCTGCAATATCTCTTCCATCGGTTGGCCTAAATAGGTGAATTCCCTTTTGTTGGTGAAATCCTGACGGGCTTTAGCTTTTACTCTTTTTGCAAGCTTTTCCTCCAATGTTTCACTTTCTTGAATAAGTGGTGGAGTATTTGTGATAAAAGAAAGGAGACTAGTATACTCCTGACTGAACAACTGATGTGTGACTTGGTGTTGATGAATCACCAGTTTTGCCAGTTGATTGGCTTGTTCGCCAAGAGACTTTAACTCTCGTTCCATCATGAACTGGAACTCTGAATAATCCCATCTATCGAAATTAACCTTGCTGATTTGGGATGAACCACCCACATATTTAAGATATTTGGAGCTCTCTCCACTGCCTATGTTGATCATATTAACCTCCTCTTCCTTGTGATGAGGGAGAGGGTTATCGTGAACATGTGGTTGGTCGGGCTTGGTTACCACGATCTCACCATTGTCAATTAAGTCCTGGATCTTATTCTTAAGGGCCCAACAATCCTGAGTGTCATGGCCTGGAGCTCCAACATGGTAAGCACACTTCTTGTTTGTATTGAAACCCTTTTCCACTAGGGTTGGCTGGTGGAAGCAGATGAGTGATTTTCTTCTGAGCTGTCAGAAGTTTGAGAATGTTTTCGAGTGAGTCCCCTAAGGGTGTGAACACTCTTGTACATCTGACTTCTCCATTCTTTGGCAATGGAGGGTTTGAAGACTGTGCTTGAAAAGGGGAATAGTTTCTTCTCTGAATAGGCAAGTTTTGATTGCCTTTTTGTCCTTACAGTATCAAGGAAACATCCTCTTCTTTCTTCTTATGGACCCTTCGGGGGTTGTTCCCATAACTTCCCGATTGGATATGCTCAGCTACGGCTTTTATTATGGCGAGGTCTTGAATCTTTCGTGATTTTAATCAAATTTAAGCCATTTCTCTGTGCTTAATCATTTTTGAGAATGGCTTTCCTATTCCAGCTAGGACCCTCTCATAAAATGGAGCTTCTTGAATGTCTATGAAGGTTATCACCATTTTAGACTCTGTCATGGATGGGATAACTTGAGCAGCCAGATGCCTCCATCTTTGGGCATACTCTCTGAATCGCTTGTTTCTTGACCTTGGTAATTTGATACTGGTCTGGAGCCATCTGAGTTTGGAAGCTGTATTGATTGAGGAAAGCATGGGCTAACTCCTCCCAGCTGTGAATTTTGGAGTTATCTAATCTGGTGCACCATGCTCTGGCTTCTCCAGTCAGACTTTTCTAAAATAGCTGCATTCTGAGCTTTTCATTCCCGGCATAAGATCCAAGCACTCTAATGAACACCTTTAAGTGGGTATAACGATCTCCCAATCCATCATATTTCTCAAAATCGGGAGTTTTGAATTTTTCCAGATAATGAACCCCGGGGAAGATACAAAGGTCTGAATATGAAACACTCCCGTGTGTTACAATCCCTTTGATGGACCGAATTGTAAGACACCAACTTATTAATGAATAAAATCAAATTTTCTCTAAATATTATTGTGAATAATAAGGGGCTAATTTGATATAATACCTTGGTTATGGGTGAAATGTGCAAATTTTACAAAATAAGCAAGTGGTTATAAAATATTCATTTTGTCGGGAAATATTCGTTTGGTCGTGGAATATTCTTGCTGTCGGGGAATATTCGTACGACGGCGCAGCCTTGTGTGGGCCCCATAACGGAAAGCGATTGGATGAAGAAAATGACAAGTATAAGTTATTTATAAATAACGGCGTAGTTGTTACCGTTAATACTGTTGGAATACCCGGTGATTAAAATGCAGTAGCACACGGTATTGCACCAATTATTGATTCTTACGTAAGAAGGCACTACTCAATAATTGTTATAGTAGTTATTGTTCAATATTTTATTTTATTGATTCAATAATTGTTGCATTGATATTTTATATTATTGTTGTTTCAATAATTGTTGTTGCACGGTATTTTCCATTATCAGATCAATAATTCATATTATTTGAATAATATTATTAGATAACATTATTGACAATGTCTAGAAAGTTCTGTCTAAGGAGAGGTTTGGTCATCTAATTGCGCGCCAGTAAGGAGAAATCCTTATTGGAAAGCCCCCTCTTTCCTGGGAACGGCCTGGTTATCATAAATGTGATTCTGTAATATTATTTGTGAATAATTAATTATTGATTCATATGATAACGAAATATTTATTTTATGTGGATATAAATGAGGGATATATTTTTGTGGTTAAAAATGAAGGAGTTAATGTTGAGGTGTTTATCAGTATTTTTATCGGAATGGAGGTATTAAAAATCAAATCAGGATTTTTGAGAAATATTGCGGGTGTTATAATTTTTAATCCGACCGTTGGATCGTGGTAATTTTTGGATATGTTATACATATATAAGTTGAGTATATGTCCACAAATTTTGAACCGTTAAAAATGAACGTATGATTTATTATGAATTTTACGAGATAACTGGTTCAGAAATTGTTGAATTTTCGGAGTTTATCATTTTGATGGAAAATTCTAAAATTGGTGGGCCCCACTTGTGGTTGGTGAAGAAATGTGCTGAATTATATTTCAAATGTGGTAGGTGGGAATAGTAGCAGGTAAAGCCATCAGGTTGCAGGTCAAACCTACTAAAATTTTCCTATAAATAGAGGGCTAAGTTAGAATTGAAAATCACACCAGAAACAAGTTTTCTCTCTTTCTCTCTCTAGATTATTGAGTGTATTTTGTGAGTATTTAGATACTTTGAGAGTTTCTATTCATCAGAGCAAGTTTCTTTCAGCCTTATACCGGTATTCCGACCAGAAGTACTGATATCTTGAGGTAAGGGATATTATTTTCTTTTTAATGATATTATTTTCTTCAATATCATTATGCTGAAATATTGATATGAGTTTTTATCAAATTTAGAACTTTTTGTGTCGGGGTTACTATTCACGTATACGGTGTAAGACCCCAATTTTTATAAATAAAGATGAATTTTCTATAAATATCATTTTTGAATATTATGGAGTTAATTTGATATAATGTTATAGTTGTGGGTAATATTTATAAATTTTGCAAAGTAAGCAAGTTGTTATAAAATATTCGTTTGGTCGGAGAATATTCTTTTTGTCGGGGAATATTCGTACGACGGCACAATCATTGGTGGACCCCACAACGGAATTATTGTCGGATTGAGAAAACGACAGAATTATCTTTCTATAAAAATAACGGCTGAGGTGTTACCGTTAAAACCGTTAAAACTGTTGAACTACTCGGTAGTAAAAGTACAGTAATACGCGTGGTTGCATAGTAGCACACGGTATTGATTATTGATGCTTACGTGAGAAGTCACTCAGCTATACTCAATTATTGCTACAGTAATTGCTGCATCATATCTCTTAAATTATTGTCATAGTATCATCTGTATAATATGTTATATTATTAAATCAATAATTGAGACGTTGTGGTAAGTTTGGTTATTTTATGGGGGGCCATATGTCATCATCTAAGAGTCTCTTCGTCAATAGTAATTACCGTCGTCAATAGTATTTACCTTGGTCAATAGTAATTACCTTCGTCAATAGTATTTACCTTGGTCAATAGTAATACCTTCGTCAATAGTATTTACCTTGGTCAATAGTAATTACCTTCGTCAATAGTATTTACCTTGGTCAATAGTAATTACCTTCGTCAATAGTATTTACCTTGGTCAATAGTAATTACTTTCGTCAATAGTAGTTGTCCCTTCAATAAGACAAAGAGTCATTTGACCCTTCGTTAAGACCAAGAGCCACCCTCAGTTTTTCTATAAATAGAGGCCTAGGGCTTCATTATTTTTCACGAATTCATTCAAGCTATAGAGAGAGAAAGTATAGAGAGAATAAGAGAGAAAGAATAAAAGTATTCTGCTACATCACTTTTCCAATATCCAGTTCTTTTAAGGTAGGGAATATTATTTCTTTTATATTCATGAAGAGAACTTCTGTTATTCCATTCGTTATTATTCTGTTGGAATAACCAGTATACGCGGTCTACCCTATACTTGGTGACATTCTTCTATTATTCTGTTGGAACATCCTGTCTGTGTGTTTTACACCGGACCTGGTTCCGTTTATTATTCTGTTGGAACATCCTGTCTGTGTGTTTTACACCGGACCTGGTTCCGTTTTATTATTATTCTGTTGGAATATCCTGTCTGTGTGTTTTACACCGGACCTGGTTCCATTATTTATTATTCTGTCGGAATATCCTGTCTGTGCGTTTACGCCGGACCTGGTTCCATTATTTATTATTCTGTTGGAATAACCTGTCTGTGCGGTCTATCGCATGCATGGTGATTTCTTTTGTTATTCCATTCTTTATTATACTCAGTTGGTTAAGTTTTGACTTCTATACTCCATGAAATTTGTGGAATATCCTTGATAGTTGCGTTTCATCCAGTATCTTTTCAAGAAAATATTCTTCTAAGCATTCTTGAATTTTACTCCACAATGCAGTATCATGTTGACAATTTGGACGTTGTTAATTCCTGGATAAATTAATTCTTGAACTTGTTTTATTGAATTCTTATATCATTGTCATCATCCTCATGTTTATAAAATGTTGAAAGTCATCTGTGGCCTGTAGTGCATAGATGGACTTGGTATGATTATGACCAGGGATTATTCGGTATAATCATGACCGTAATGTTACAAATGATGTGGTAAAAGTCCTCATTGGCCCGTAGTGCATTGATGGACAGTTGTTGGCATGATCATGACCATTAATGAATACACGAATATCCTTGGCCGTAGTGCAGGGGTGATTCGATGATGTGGATTATTTTATTAAGCTGAGTCTCAGCGATCACAGTGTTGAAAAACTTTTTAAATCATAAAAGATAGTAGAGTTTATTTTCTACTTGACTCTTTTAATGGATTGCTTGTTCCGCTACAGTTAAACTTGATGTCTATTATATTTTATCAGTTTAACATTGTTGAAGGCTAATGATAATTTATTCTGCATTATCTTAGTCATAATATTTCTTACTGGGCTAGTTGAGCTCACCCTTTCTTTCACTGTTCTCTTCAGGAAATGAGAACGTAGCTGGGACAAGTCGGGGAACGGAGTGATGGTCCGAATGATAGTATTAGTTAGTAGTCCTCACTATTCTATGTAATGGTGTGTTAATAAATGTAATGAGGACTCCTTTTGAGTATGAATACTCTCTAGAAGATAATATTTGTATTCAAACTCACAGTTTATGTTTTGTCGTATTGTACACGACAGTTGTATTATTAAGTTGTATTTGTATTCTGTACTATGTATCTGACGACCCAAGATGGGTGATGTATACCTAATTTTGGGGGCGTCACAGTTGGTATCAGAGCTTAGGGATATGATCCCTGGCTAAGATGTGAGAATAGAACTAGGAGGGGAGAGACGGGGAATTCCTTCGCTAGTATGACATACCTAAGTTTATTTGCATGGTATTTAATTGGTCGGTCATAATATAAGGATAATATATGACATATCAATTAATTTTTATTTTGTGGCAGTATCTGAAAATGGCATCTGAGAATGTTGAGAATAGCAATGGAGCACAGACGACTGTTGATTCACCACATATCAATAATCAGGATAATGTGCATCAGGAAGGTGTCAATCCTCATGCAAACAACAACACTGACCAAATGATGAATGATCAAATGTTCAGAGGCTTTATGCAATTCATGCAACAACAGGTGAAAGCGGCTCCTGTCCACAACGTAGGTGGAAATACTGGAAACTCTCAGGCGGTCACCGCTAAACAGTTTAAGGAGCTGGGACCACCGGAGTTTAAGGGAGAACCCAAACCACTTGTAGCTGAAACATGGATAAAGCAGATCACCAAGATATTTGATGTCTTGGGTTGCTCCGAGGAGCAAAAGGTTCCCTTTGCCGCCTTTATGTTGCGAGGAGAGGCAGATTACTGGTGGGAATCGATAAAGCGTACTCAACCTGCCGCACTGAAGATGTCCTGGGAGAAGTTCCAAGAGCTGTTTAACGACAAATACTTTCCCGAGAGTATTCGTCACATGAAGGAGGTGGAGTTCATCAAATTGGAGCAGAATAATATGACCGTGTCGCAGTACGAGGCAAAATTTGCGGAGTTATCCCGGTTTGCGTCCCACCTGGTGGATAATGAAGAAAGAATGACGCGGATGTTTTTAAGAGGTTTGAAGCCGGAGATACGTCAACATCTTGTTTCTCATAAACTGTGTTTGTATTCAGATGTTGTAAATAGGGCTCAGTTGGTGGAGCGCGATAACGAGACAACGCAACCAAAAGAGAGCAGCCGGCAAAATGATAATACCAGTGAGAGCAGTCATCGAAGCGGTGACAACAAGCGTGGAGGGAATCAACAGGCCAGAAATGGTAACCACTTCGGTGGTAATCAGGGCCAAAACAATAAGAATGGACATTTCAAGAAGAGGAGATTCAACAATGATGGAAAGACGTCAGCACCAGCACCTGTCGTTAAGGAAGGAGAACGACCACCTATCATATGTTTCAAATGCGGAGGGGAGGGGCACATCAGTCCAAACTGCGCGATGCCGTCCAAAGCATGTTATAATTGTGGAAGAGAAGGTCATTTAGCCCGATTTTGTCGTTTACCGAAGACAAATTCAGCTAGGATGGAGGCACCAAAAGCCGTCCCAGAAAAGTCAAAACCGGTTGTGCAAGGGAGAGCGTTTGTTGTGAACTCCCAGAGAGCAAGGAACCCGAATGAGGTCATCACGGGTAAGCTTATTATAAACTCTAAAGAAGTTTATACTTTATTTGATACCGGTTCAACCCATTCTTTTATTTCTCCTACTTGCGCTCATCGATTAAATTTGATTCCGGAGAAATTAGACTTTGACTTATCTGTGGAAACTCCGTTGGGAGAAACCTTCATTACCTCCACTGTTTATAAGTCTTGTTTGGTTCAAGTTGGTACCCACACATTACCTATCGATCTGATTTCATTAAAAATACTTGCATTTGACGTGATTCTAGGGATTGATTGGTTAACTACTCATTATGCAAAAATTGATTGTTTTCGTAAGGTTGTTAGTTTTCATATTCCTAATCGACCTATTATGCGAATTCAAGCAACCAAACCATTAAAATCAATCGCTGTCATCTCAAGCCATAAACTATTCGTTTATTGAAAAACGGATGTCAAGCTTTCTTAGCTCATGTCACAGATCTAAACAAAAATACGTCAGTTTTGAATGATATTTCTATTGTTAATAAATTCCCTGACGTATTCCCTGAAGAACTTCCTGGCCTACCCCCAGAGCGTGAAATTGAATTTTGTATCGATCTTGAACCCGGTACAAAACCCATTTCCAAAGCCCCATATCGAATGGCTCCTATTGAACTTCAGGAGTTAAAGATCCAACTGCAGGAATTGTTAGACATTGGCTTTATTCGTCCTAGTACTTCTCCTTGGGGAGCTCCTGTTCTATTCGTGAAGAAGAAAGATGGAAGTATGCGACTTTGTATTGATTATCGGGAGTTGAATCATGTCACCATCAAAAACAGGTACCCATTGCCACGTATTGATGACCTGTTTGACCAGTTGCAAGGAGCACAATTCTTTTCAAAGATCGATCTTCGTTCTGGATATCATCAGCTGAAGGTTAGAACTGAGGATATTCCAAAGACGGCTTTTAGAACTCGGTACGGGCATTATGAATTCCTAGTCATGTCCTTTGGATTGACTAATGCTCCTGCTGCCTTCATGGATATGATGAACCGGGTATTCAAGGAATATTTGGATCACTTTGTGGTCGTCTTTATTGATGACATCCTTATTTATTCCAAAAGCCGTGAAGATCATGAGCAACACTTGAGGCTGGTACTCCAAAAGCTTCGTGAATACAAGCTTTATGCCAAGTTGAAGAAATGCGAGTTCTGGCTGGAGGAGGTAGCATTCCTTGGGCACGTAGTATCAAGTCGTGGAATATCGGTTGACCCGGCAAAGATTGAAGCTATTCAAAGCTGGGAGCAACCTAAATCAGTGACCGAGGTACGTAGCTTTCTTGGTTTAGCTGGTTATTATCGGAGATTCGTGGAAGGATTTTCTCGAATCGCTACTCCATTAACTCAGCTGACTCGGAAAGATACAAAGTTCGGTTGGAGCGAAGAATGTGAGCAGAGTTTTCAAGAACTCAAGAGGAGACTCATTTCAGCACCTGTTCTAACAATACCATCTGGCTCGGAGGGATTTGTCATCTACAGTGATGCTTCGAGCAAAGGGTTGGGATGCGTTCTCATGCAACATGGAAAAGTCATAGCCTATGCATCAAGACAACTCAAGGAATATGAGAGGAATTATCCTACTCATGATCTAGAGTTGGCAGCTGTTGTCTTTGCACTTAAAATTTGGAGGCATTACTTGTATGGGGAGAAAGTGGAGATCTTTACGGATCATAAAAGCCTCAAATATTTCTTCACTCAAAAGGAACTCAACATGCGACAACGACGTTGGCTTGAACTGTTGAAAGATTATGATCATACCATTCAATACCATCCTGGAAAAGCGAACGTGGTAGCTGACGCATTGAGTAGAAGATCATATGCGGGTACAAGTGCAATATTAACAACGCAAAGGCCCATTTTGTGTGACTTGCAAAGGATGGAGATAGAGTTGAAGACTCCAGGGACCCATGTGATGATGGCGAATATACGAGTAGAACCGACTTTAATCGATAAAGTTAAAGCTGCTCAAGCTACAGACCTGGAGCTGATGCGTATGAGGAAGAAAGTGCAAGAAGGTGTTATGCCGGAAGCAAGAATCGATGAAGAAGGAATACTTCGAGTCAACTCCAGACTTTGTGTTCCTAACAACCCTGATTTAAAGTATGAAATCATGATGGAGGCGCACAACACACCGTTTGCAATCCATCCTGGAAGTACCAAAATGTATCATGATCTTCGTCATACATTTTGGTGGAGCAATATGAAGAGAGAGATAGCGTTGTTTATCTCAAGGTGTCTAACTTGTCAACGAGTCAAAGCGGAGCATCAAGTACCAAAAGGTCCATTGCAACCACTTGAAATTCCAGAATGGAAGTGGGAGCACATTACCATGGATTTCGTTACCGGTCTTCCTAGGGTTTCTCAAGGTATTGATGCGATTTGGGTCATTGTTGATAGATTGACCAAGTCTGCTCATTTCTTACCGATACGAGAAACTTATACACTTGAACGTCTTGCTCGTATGTACATAAACGAGATTGTAAGACTGCATGGTATGCCAGTATCCATAGTTTCTGATCGAGACCCAAGATTCACTTCACGATTTTGGGTTAGTTTACAAAAAGCTATGGGCACGGAGTTACGATTTAGTTCAGCATATCATCCTCAGACGGACGGACAATCAGAGAGGACTATTCAAACTCTTGAAGATCTATTAAGACTCTGTGTCTTTGACTTCAAAGGAAGTTGGGACAAGTTCTTACCATTGGTGGAGTTTTCCTACAACAACAGTTATCAAGCAAGTATTGGCATGGCTCCATTCGAAGCATTGTATGGAAGAAAATGTCGTTCTCCAGTATGCTGGGATGAGGTGGGCGAAGCAACGTTGTTGGGACCGGAGTTGGTACGTATGACTACAGAAAAGATTCAAACGATCCGACAACGTATAAAAACCTCACAAGATCGACAAAAGAGTTATGCTGATCTTCATCGAAAGGACGTGGAATTTGATGTAGGAGATCATGTGTTCTTACGTGTTGCTCCATGGAAAGGAGTTACGAGATTTGGAAAGAGAGGAAAGCTAAATCCTCGATTCATCGGTCCATTTTTAATCCTCGATCGAGTAGGAACTGTGGCTTATAGACTCGCTTTACCGCCAAGTATGTCTCGTGTTCATAACGTTTTCCACATATCCATGTTACGCAAATATGTGGAAGACCCGAACCACATTATTGAGTTAGAACCGGACGAAATAGCGGAGGATTTGACGTATGAAGAAGTTCCTGTTCAAATCTTGGATAAGAAGGAACATATTCTACGCTCCAAGGTTATACCTCAAGTCAAAGTTTTGTGGAGAAACCACGATGTTGAGGAAATGACTTGGGAGTTAGAATCAGAAATGAAATCAAGGTATCCTTACCTCTTCGACATACCAGGTACGTACCCTAATTTCGAGGGCGAAATTTCATAAGAAGGGGAGGTTGTAAGACCCCAATTTTTATAAATAAAGATGAATTTTCTATAAATATCATTTTTGAATATTATGGAGTTAATTTGATATAATGTTATAGTTGTGGGTAATATTTATAAATTTTGCAAAGTAAGCAAGTTGTTATAAAATATTCGTTTGGTCGGAGAATATTCTTTTTGTCGGGGAATATTCGTACGACGGCACAATCATTGGTGGACCCCACAACGGAATTATTGTCGGATTGAGAAAACGACAGAATTATCTTTCTATAAAAATAACGGCTGAGGTGTTACCGTTAAAACCGTTAAAACTGTTGAACTACTCGGTAGTAAAAGTACAGTAATACGCGTGGTTGCATAGTAGCACACGGTATTGATTATTGATGCTTACGTGAGAAGTCACTCAGCTATACTCAATTATTGCTACAGTAATTGCTGCATCATATCTCTTAAATTATTGTCATAGTATCATCTGTATAATATGTTATATTATTAAATCAATAATTGAGACGTTGTGGTAAGTTTGGTTATTTTATGGGGGGCCATATGTCATCATCTAAGAGTCTCTTCGTCAATAGTAATTACCGTCGTCAATAGTATTTACCTTCGTCAATAGTAATTACCTTCGTCAATAGTATTTACCTTGGTCAATAGTAATACCTTCGTCAATAGTATTTACCTTGGTCAATAGTAATTACCTTCGTCAATAGTATTTACCTTGGTCAATAGTAATTACCTTCGTCAATAGTATTTACCTTTCAATAGTAATTACTTTCGTCAATAGTAGTTGTCCCTTCAATATTACAAGAGTCATTTGACCCTTCGTTAAGACCAAGAGCCACCCTCAGTTTTTCTATAAATAGAGGCCTAGGGCTTCATTATTTTTCACGAATTCATTCAAGCTATAGAGAGAGAAAGTATAGAGAGAATAAGAGAGAGAGAATAAAAGTATTCTGCTACATCACTTTTCCAATATCCAGTTCTTTTAAGGTAGGGAATATTATTTCTTTTATATTCATGAAGAGAACTTCTGTTATTCCATTTGTTATTATTCTGTTGGAATAACCAGTATACGCGGTCTACCCTATACTTGGTGACATTCTTCTATTATTCTGTTGGAACATCCTGTCTGTGTGTTTTACACCGGACCTGGTTCCGTTTATTATTCTGTTGGAACATCCTGTCTGTGTGTTTTACACCGGACCTGGTTCCGTTTTATTATTATTCTGTTGGAATATCCTGTCTGTGTGTTTTACACCGGACCTGGTTCCATTATTTATTATTCTGTCGGAATATCCTGTCTGTGCGTTTACGCCGGACCTGGTTCCATTATTTATTATTCTGTTGGAATAACCTGTCTGTGCGGTCTATCGCATGCATGGTGATTTCTTTTGTTATTCCATTCTTTATTATACTCAGTTGGTTAAGTTTTGACTTCTATACTCCATGAAATTTGTGGAATATCCTTGATAGTTGCGTTTCATCCAGTATCTTTTCAAGAAAATATTCTTCTAAGCATTCTTGAATTTTACTCCACAATGCAGTATCATGTTGACAATTTGGACGTTGTTAATTCCTGGATAAATTAATTCTTGAACTTGTTTTATTGAATTCTTATATCATTGTCATCATCCTCATGTTTATAAAATGTTGAAAGTCATCTGTGGCCTGTAGTGCATAGATGGACTTGGTATGATTATGACCAGGGATTATTCGGTATAATCATGACCGTAATGTTACAAATGATGTGGTAAAAGTCCTCATTGGCCCGTAGTGCATTGATGGACAGTTGTTGGCATGATCATGACCATTAATGAATACACGAATATCCTTGGCCGTAGTGCAGGGGTGATTCGATGATGTGGATTATTTTATTAAGCTGAGTCTCAGCGATTACAGTGTTGAAAAACTTTTTAAATCATAAAAGATAGTAGAGTTTATTTTCTACTTGACTCTTTTAATGGATTGCTTGTTCCGCTACAGTTAAACTTGATGTCTATTATATTTTATCAGTTTAACATTGTTGAAGGCTAATGATAATTTATTCTGCATTATCTTAGTCATA
This sequence comes from Panax notoginseng, assembly GCA_016801055.1. Classification (NCBI taxonomy): domain Eukaryota; kingdom Viridiplantae; phylum Streptophyta; class Magnoliopsida; order Apiales; family Araliaceae; genus Panax; species Panax notoginseng. Next base: position 141,800,481 of record CM029017.1, read on the forward strand.
ATATTTCTTACTGGGCTAGTTGAGCTCACCCTTTCTTTCACTGTTCTCTTCAGGAAATGAGAACGTAGCTGGGACAAGTCGGGGAACGGAGTGATGGTCCGAAGATAGTATTAGTTAGTAGTCCTCACTATTCTATGTAATGGTGTGTTAATAAATGTAATGAGGACTCCTTTTGAGTATGAATACTCTCTAGAAGATAATATTTGTATTCAAACTCACAGTTTATGTTTTGTCGTATTGTACACGACAGTTGTATTATTAAGTTGTATTTGTATTCTGTACTATGTATCTGACGACCCAAGATGGGTGATGTATACCTAATTTTGGGGGCGTCACATACGGCACTATTCACGTATACGGTACTATTCACGAATACGGCACTATTCACCGAAAAATAAAATTTTCCCTTTTTGTCCAAGATGTCTATTATGGTTACTATCTTTGATTGTATCCATGTTTTAATCTTTATTTTTGAATTCTGCTTCACAATTGATTATTATGAAGTATTATTGATCTTGGATAAACTATTATACGAATCCCTACTATTTGTCCTTCTGTCTCATTGGATTCGTTCTCTTTAAGATATTTTTCATCATCCTCAGTCCTAAATGATGATATTAATGAATATCTTTGGCCTGTAGTGCAAAGATGTATGATTACTTGATGAATATCTTTGGTCTGTAGTGCAAAGATGTATGATTACTTGATGAATATCTTTGGCCTGTAGTGCAAAGATGAACAGGTGTTGAGATGAACATGACTGACAGGTGATACAAATGAATATCTTTGGCCTGTAGTGCAAAGATGAATATTTGGATAAAGATGATTATTAATTGATGTTACAGGGATAAAATATTGATGATGGACTTTTAAATCTTAGAAGATAGTAGAATTCTTTCTCTACTTGACTCTTCTAATGGTTTGCTGTTTCCGCTGCAGTTGTTGATCTAAAACTTGTTGTCGATTATATTCTATCAGATTTTTCCCTGTTGAAGACTAACGATAATTTGTTTGTATATTATCTTAGTCATAATATTCTTTACTGGGCTAGTTGAGCTCACCCTTTTCCTTTTTGTTCCATTTTTCTTCTCAGGAGGTGAGAACATAGCAGGATCTAGTCGGGGTATGGAGTGATGGTTCTAGAAAGATGTTTTAGCAGTCCTCACTATTTCTGTAAAATAGTGTTTGAATAATTGTAATGAGGATTTATTTGAGTGTGGATATTGTCTAGAAGACAATATTTGTATTTAAACTCACAGTATGTGTTGTCGTATTTTGCACGACAATTGTATTATTGAAGTTGTAGTTTGCTTTCTGTACCATGTATTTGGCGACTCAGAATGGGTGTTGTGTACCTATTTTGGGGGCGTCACAGTTGGTATCAAAGCTTAGGGATATGATCCCTGGCTGAGATGTGAGACAAGAACTAGGAGGGGAGAGACGGGGAATTCCTTCACTAGTATGACTTGACTAAGTTTATTTGGTGTTTATTTGGTCGGTCAGAGTATAGGGATAATATATGACATGACTATTAACCCTTGTTTTATGGCAGTATTTAAGAATGGCAGCTGAGAACGTTAATAATGGAGTAAATCAGACCGTGGAGACACCTTTGATCACCACCCAGGGGAACGTGCAACAGGAAGGCAATATTCCTCCTGTAAACAACGTTACCGAGCAAACGATGAATGATGGAATGTTTAGGAGCTTTTTGCAGTTCATGCAAAATCAGACGAGGGAGACTCGTGTGCAGAATACGGGTGGAAATGATAACGCGCGGTTTGTCACAGCTAAGCAATTCAAAGAATTGGGACCACCAGAATTTAAGGGAAAGCCGGATCCGATCATGGCGGAAACGTGGGTCAAGCAAATTACCAAGATATTCGATGTCTTGGGATGCACGGAGGAACAGAAGGTTCCATTCGCCACTTTTATGTTCCGCGGTGAGGCAGACTACTGGTGGGAGTCTGTGAAGCGTACCCAGCCTGACGCACTCAACATGTCCTGGGAAACATTTCAAAAACTGTTCAATGACAAGTACTTTCCAGAAAGTATTCGTCATATGAAGGAGGTGGAGTTTATCAGACTGGAACAAAACAACATGACGGTGTCCCAGTACGAGGCGAAGTTTGCAGAGTTATCCAGGTTTGCATCTCATTTGGTCGAAAATGAGGAACGAATGACAAGGATGTTTCTGAGAGGTCTAAAACCCGAGATTCGACAATATCTTATCTCTCATAAATTTTCTTTATATTCAGATGTTGTAAACAGGGCTCAATTATTAGAGCGAGATAATGAGTATGTTCAACCGAGGGACCACAACCAGGGTCATACCGGTGGCGGCAGTCATCGAAGCAATGACAACTAGAGGGAAGGAAATCATTCGGACAAAAGCGGTAACCACTCGGGTGGTCACCGTGGCCATGATAATAGGAGAGGTGAGTCAAGTGAAAATTTCAAGAAGAGAAGATTTAACGATGACAGGAAGACGTCGATAGCAGCACCAGCAGCAGGAACAAATTCTAGGGGAGGAGAACGACCGCCAGTTAGATGTTACAGATGCGGAGAGGAGGGACATATAAGTCCAAACTGCCCACAGCAGTTCAAGGTATGTTATAACTGTGGAAAGGAGGGTCATATAGCTCGAGAGTGTTCTGTAGTAAAACCAAGTTCAGCGGGGATGGTGACTCCAAAAGTTGTCCCGGATAAGTCAAAGTCAACGGTTCCTGGAAGAGCGTTTTTCGTGACTGGTCAGAATGCGAGGAACCCGAACGAAATTAGCACGGGTTAGTTAATTATAAATTTTTGCGAAGTTTATACCTTATTAGATACCGGTTCTACCCATTCTTTTATCTCTCCTGCTTGTGCTCAACGTTTAAACTTGATTCCGGAGAAGTTAAACTTTGACCTATCTGTGGAAACTCCGTTAGGAGAAACTTTCATCACATCCACTATTTATAAATCTTGTTTGATCCAAGTTGGCACCATCACATTACCTGTTGACCTTATCTCTTTAAAGATACTTGCTTTTGATGTGATTTTAGGAATCGATTGGTTAACTACTCATCATGCCAAATTGATTGCTTTTGTAAGGTTGTTAGTTTTCATATTCCTAAGCAACCTGTTATTCAAATTCAAGCAACCAAACCATTGAAGTCAAACTCTTTCATATCAAGCCGTAAAGTCATTCGTTTATTGAAAAACGGATGTCAAGCTTTCTTAGCTATGTTATGAACTTGAACAAAAATACGTCAGATGTGAATGATATTTCTATTGTTAGTAAAATTTTTGACGTATTTCCTGAAGAATTTCCTGGCTTAACCCAGAGCGTGATATTGAATTTTTGTATTGATCTTCAACCCGATACAAAACTCATTTCTAAAATCTTATATCGAATGACTCCTATTGAACTTCGGGAGTTAAAAACCTAACTATAGAAGTTGATAACCGAGCCTTTATCTGGTGACTTCCTTTATGGAATGCACTGAATCCAGACTCTCAGTAGGGGACGCCATATTCGTGCGGTAGTAAACTGATAGGTGTCATTGTGACGTGCTATCGAAGGTTGGGATATGAGTCACAGTTGAGAGCAATCTAAGTAGGTAATCGAAGTACGTAGCTTTCTAGGCTTAGCTGGTTATTATCGGAGATTTGTGGAAGGATTTTCTCGAATCGCTACTCCGTTAACTCAGCTGACTCGGAAAGATACAAAATTCGTATGGAGTGAGGAATGCGAGAAGAGTTTCCAAGAACTCAAGAGGAGACTCATTTTGGCACCTGTTCTGACAATACCATCTGGTTCGGATGGATTTGTTATCTACAGCGATGCTTCAGGCAAAGGGTTAGGATGTGTTCTCATGCAACATGGGAAAGTCATAGCCTATGCCTCACGACAACTCAAAGAATATGAGAGGAATTATCCTACTCATGATTTGGAGTTGGCAGCAGTCGTTTTTGCGTTGAAAATCTGGAGACACTACCTGTATGGGGAGAAAGTGGAGATCTATACAGATCATAAAAGCCTCAAATATTTCTTCACCCAAAAGGAACTCAACATGCGGCAACGACGTTGGCTTGAGCTGTTGAAAGATTACGATCATACCATCCAATATCATCCTGGAAAAGCGAACGTAGTAGCTGACGCATTGAGTAGAAGATTATACGCGGGTACGAGTGCAATGTTGTTAACACAAAGGCCCATTTTGTATGACTTGCAAAGGATGGAGATAGAGATGAAGGCTCCAAGTACCCACATGATGATATCGAATATACGAGTAGAACCGACTTTAATCGATAAAGTTAAAGCTGCTCAAGCTACGGACATGGAGCTGATGTGTATGAAGAAGAAAGTGCAAGAAGGTGCTATTCCAGAAGCAAGAATCGATGAAGAAGGAATACTTCGAGTCAACTCCAGACTTTGTATTCCTAACGATTTTGACTTGAAGCATAGAATAATGATGGAGGCACACAACACACCGTTTGCAATCCATCCTGGGAGTACCAAAATGTATCACGATCTTCGACATACATTTTGGTGGAGCAATATGAAAAGAGAGATCGCGGAGTTTATCTCGAGGTGTTTAACTTGTCAACGTGTAAAGGCGGAGCATCAAGTGCCAAAGGGTCCATTGCAACCACTTGAGATCCCGAAATGGAAGTGGGAACACATTACTATGGATTTTGTTACGGGTCTTCCCAAGGTTTCTCAAGGTATAGATGCGATTTGGGTTATTGTTGATAGATTAACCAAGTCCGCTCATTTCTTGCCGATACGTGAGACTTATTCCCTTGAACGTCTTGCTAGTATGTACGTGAACGAGATTGTGAGATTGCATGGCATGCCAGTATCCATAGTTTCGGATCGTGACCCAAGATTCACTTCACGATTTTGGGTTAGCTTGCAGAAAGCTATGGGCACGGATTTACGATTCAGTTCGGCATACCATCCTCAAACGGACGGACAATCAGAGAGGACTATTCAAACTCTTGAAGATCTATTAAGACTTTGTGTCCTAGATCTCAAAGGGAGTTGGGATAAGTACCTACCATTGGTGGAATTCTCCTACAACAACAGTTATCAGGCGAGCATAGGTGTGGCTCCATTCGAGGCGTTGTATGAAAGAAAATGTCGTTCTCCAGTATGCTGGGACGAGGTGGGTGAAGCAACATTGTTGGGACCAGAGTTGGTACGCATTACTACAGAGAAGATCCAAACGATTCGACAACGTATACAAACGGCACAGGATCGACAAAAGAGTTATGCGGATCTTCATCGGAAGGACGTGGAATTTAATATTGGGGATCATGTATTATTACGTGTTGCACCATGGAAGGGAGTTACAAGATTTGGGAAGAGAGGAAAGCTCAATCCAAGATTTGTTGGTCCATTTGAGATTCTTGAGCGAATAGGAAATGTGGCATATAGACTCGCATTACCTCCAAGCATGTCTCGTGTTCATAATGTTTTTCACATATCTATGCTTCGTAAATATGTTAAAGACCCGAACCACATTATTGAGTTAGAACCAGACGAGATAGCTGAAGATTTAACGTACGAAGAGCTACCTGTTAAGATCTTGGATAGGAAAGAGCATGTCCTACGCACGAAGGTTATACCACAAGTTAAGGTTTTGTGGAGAAACCATGCTATTGAAGAAATGACCTGGGAGTTGGAATCAGAAATGAAAGCGAGGTATCCTCACCTTTTTGAAACATCAGGTACGTACGTCAATTTCGAGGACGAAATTTCATAAGGAGGGGAGGTTGTAAGACCCCAACTTATTAATGAATAAAATCAAATTTTCTCTAAATATTATTGTGAATAATAAGGGGCTAATTTGATATAATACTTTGGTTATGGGTGAAATGTGCAAATTTTGCAAAATAAGCAAGTGGTTATAAAATATTCATTTTGTCGGGAAATATTCGTTTGGTCGTGGAATATTCTTGCTGTCGGGGAATATTCGTACGACGGCGCAGCCTTGTGTGGGCCCCATAACGGAAAGCGATTGGATGAAGAAAATGACAAGTATAAGTTATTTATAAATAACGGCGTAGTTGTTACCGTTAATACTGTTGGAATACCCGGTGATTAAAATACAGTAGCACACGGTATTGCACCAATTATTGATTCTTACGTAAGAAGGCACTACTCAATAATTGTTATAGTAGTTATTGTTCAATATTTTATTTTATTGATTCAATAATTGTTGCATTGATATTTTATATTATTGTTGTTTCAATAATTGTTGCTGCACAGTATTTTCCATTATCAGATCAATAATTCATATTATTTGAATAATATTATTAGATAACATTATTGACAATGTCTAGAAAGTTCTGTCTAAGGAGAGGTTTGGTCATCTAATTGCGCGCCAGTAAGGAGAAATCCTTATTGGAAAGCCCCCTCTTTCCTGGGAACGGCCTGGTTGTCATAAATGTGATTCTGTAATATTATTTGTGAATAATTAATTATTGATTCATATGATAAGGAAATATTTATTTTATGTGGATATAAATGAGGGATATATTTTTGTGGTTAAAAATGAAGGAGTTAATGTTGAGGTGTTTTATCAGTATTTTTATCGGAATGGAGGTATTAAAAATCAAATCAGGGTTTTTGAGAAATATTGCGGGTGTTATAATTTTTAATCCGACCGTTGGATCGTGGTAATTTTTGGATATGTTATACATATATAAGTTGAGTATATGTCCACAAATTTTGAACCGTTAAAAATGAACGTATGATTTATTATGAATTTTACGAGATAACTGGTTCAGAAATTGTTGAATTTTCGGAGTTTATCATTTTGATGGAAAATTCTAGAATTGGTGGGCCCCACTTGTGGTTGGTGAAGAAATGTGCTGAATTATATTTCAAATGTGGTAGGTGGGAATAGTAGCAGGTAAAGCCATCAGGTTGCAGGTCAAACCTACTAAAATTTTCCTATAAATAGAGGGCTAAGTTAGAATTGAAAATCACACCAGAAACAAGTTTTCTCTCTTTCTCTCTCTAGATTATTGAGTGTATTTTGTGAGTATTTAGATACTTTGAGAGTTTCTATTCATCAGAGCAAGTTTCTTTCAGCCTTATACCGGTATTCCGACCAGAAGTACTGATATCTTGAGGTAAGGGATATTATTTTCTTTTTAATGATATTATTTTCTTCAATATCATTATGCTGAAATATTGATATGAGTTTTTATCAAATTTGGAACTTTTTGTGTCGGGGTTACTATTCACGTATACGGCACTATTCACGTATACGGTACTATTCACGAATACGGCACTATTCACCGAAAAATAAAATTTTCCCTTTTTGTCCAAGATGTCTATTATGGTTACTATCTTTGATTGTATCCATGTTTTAATCTTTATTTTTGAATTCTGCTTCACAATTGATTATTATGAAGTATTATTGATCTTGGATAAACTGTTATACGAATCCCTACTATTTGTCCTTCTGTCTCATTGGATTCGTTCTCTTTAAGATATTTTTCATCATCCTCAGTCCTAAATGATGATATTAATGAATATCTTTGGCCTGTAGTGCAAAGATGTATGATTACTTGATGAATATCTTTGGCCTGTAGTGCAAAGATGTATGATTACTTGATGAATATCTTTGGCCTGTAGTGCAAAGATGAACAGGTGTTGAGATGAACATGACTGACAGGTGATACAAATGAATATCTTTGGCCTGTAGTGCAAAGATGAATATTTGGATAAAGATGATTATTAATTGATGTTACAGGGATAAAATATTGATGATGGACTTTTAAATCTTAGAAGATAGTAGAATTCTTTCTCTACTTGACTCTTCTAATGGTTTGCTGTTTCCGCTGCAGTTGTTGATCTAAAACTTGTTGTCGATTATATTCTATCAGATTTTTCCCTGTTGAAGACTAACGATAATTTGTTTGTATATTATCTTAGTCATAATATTCTTTACTGGGCTAGTTGAGCTCACCCTTTTCCTTTTTGTTCCATTTTTCTTCTCAGGAGGTGAGAACATAGCAGGATCTAGTCGGGGTATGGAGTGATGGTTCTAGAAAGATGTTTTAGCAGTCCTCACTATTTCTGTAAAATAGTGTTTGAATAATTGTAATGAGGATTTATTTGAGTGTGGATATTGTCTAGAAGACAATATTTGTATTTAAACTCACAGTATGTGTTGTCGTATTTTGCACGACAATTGTATTATTGAAGTTGTAGTTTGCTTTCTGTACCATGTATTTGGCGACTCAGAATGGGTGTTGTGTACCTATTTTGGGGGCGTCACACGAATGGTCTCTTCCATTTGTAGAACCTTCTTCCGAATATCACCGGTGTCTTGATCTTTTTTAAGATGGGTGATTTCAAGGGTTTTATTGGTCTTATCAGACTGAGACTCAGGTGTTGGAACTTCTTTGTCTGGACCCTGGATTCCTCCATGTGCAGAGGGTTCTGTGTGGATAGGTATTTGTGGGTCCTGAGTTGACTTATGTAATTCTTTGAGCATAATAGCCAACTTTATAATTTGATTGCTTAATCCTTCGAACTCATCGCGAAAGATAGGAGTAGGATTAGGCTAGCCAGATGTAGCCATGTTTGGCTATAGGCTTAGTGCCTTCTTGGACTTTGAACGGGTAACGGGACTAATCGTTTCCCTACAAAAAGACTTATATAGTTTAGTCTGGGTAAACGTGGAAATGTTACAAGCTATGTAATGTGTCCATTTTTTAGGAGTATTATCCTGCAAAACGGATGTTATTTGTTTTAATGACAGGATAACATGACAGGTTTTAATATGCATGTTAATATATTGGATTATTATTTCCATTACATTTAGATTGACATGGAAATGAAATTACAAGTAATTAAATTGTGAAGGTATGAAGAGACTTCCCTCCGCGTTTGGTTTATCAGAGGTTGACCTATCTTTGGCTACTCTAGCGACTTTTTGGCATGAAGGTTCCCAGATCATCGCAATTTACTTGATGGAAAGTTAATCTGATCTTTCAACTGGAGTGAATCTGGGTAGTGCCTTTCCTGAGCCTCCTCGAATTAGTCTCCCGACGAGTCCAGTAATCAAACACCGATGGGATAGCCTTCTTCTGGTGGAGGGACCACACAACATACATTCACATACATCGCGTCTCACCGTATGGAAATGATGACATGTGCGAAGCACTAATATCACAGGTAGATATGATGTGAAGCACTAAGTGCAGTTTAATAAAGCATTTGTACACATTCATTCAAATGTAAATGCAGTATCCACACACAAGCAAATAAAAGTTTTGAAAAGCTTTGAATAGCGGCTTAAGCCCTTTTACTGTCATCTCTAGCAGAGTCGCCACCTGTCAACGTCGGTATTTTTATTTATCCCTTTTTGATCTTGTCTTTTGGTGTTCTCATGTTAGGTGAAATTTGTTTGAAAAAATAAGTTTGAAAATGTCCAACATGTATATGTCGACGATTTGACTGTAAGAGTCGCCAGTTGGTATTTTTAATTTGAAAAGCTTTGAATAGCGGCTTAAGCCCTCTTACTGGCATCCCCAGCAGAGTCGCCACCTATCGACGTCGGTATTTTTATTTGTCCCTTTCTGATCTTATCTTTTGGTGTTCTCATATTAGGTGAGATTTGTTTGAAAAAATAAGTTTGAAAATGTCCGACATGTATATGTCGACGATTTGACTGTAAGAGTCACCAGTTGGTATTTTTAAATGGTTGCACCAACTCAACCGAGAAAAGGTTTGCACAAAGACCTAGTGATGTGACACTGTTTAACTGGTCTGCAAAACTGAAATTCGTTAGGGTCCGGAGGCTTGATTAAGCAGAGGAAAGGTGTTAGGCACCCCCCGACTTCCGTGATAACACGGTTACCGCCACTTTCCAATTTAAACTTTTGTCTGAATGTGTGTGTGTGTGTATGTAGGTCTATGTGCAGTTGTTTGGAAGTAGTGATATTCCTCGTTTGCACATATATACAAAGGGTTTGACTTTTGTATAAAAGTTCAATTTTAACAAGATATAGCAGTGATGTTTTGTAAAATAGGTTTTTCAAACCCTTATGCTCAATAGTAATTGAGGCCTTTGATACTTCCATTTTTTATGTGTTCTGCTTGATTGCTTTTATTTTCGAGATGCGAAGCATCTTCGAGAAAATAAGATACATAGCAGTGCCGAACTCCTTATGGGCATGAAAGCCATCTAAGAAAATTCAGATACTGTGAATAATTTACAAGCTGGTTGCAGCTGAAAATGTCCATCATGGGAACCGAATCTAGATTCAGAGACTGAATATGTGATCACATAATTCTAGGCTCACATGTGAAAGAAATATGTACAAAAGCTAAAACAAAAACTAGATTTGAATAAATCTAAACTATTTCAGCTTCATCGGTTCCAGTTTAGTGACCATGTACCGGTTAAAGTAAGAAATAGTCAGATTGAGACAAATCTAGCCCGCATCAAAAACTAGAAAACAAACTAGATTTGAGTAAATCTAAGCATTCCAGCTTCAACGGTTCCAATTTAGTCACCATGAACCAGTTAAAGTGAGAATTAGTCAGATTTAGGCAAATCTAACCCGCAGGTTGATATATATATATATATATATATATATATATATATATATATATATATATAGAGGTTTTCTCTTATAAGGACTCAAAATAAGGACTCAAAGTAAGGACCGCGTTTTTTTTGCTTTTTTTTAAAAAAAACAACTAAAAAAATATTTAATATTTTATGGAACTGAAAGTTTTTTTAAAAAAAGTGTTTTGGGTGTGATTTGGGTACGTATAACAAAAACATGTATGTACAGTCTGTGCAGACTTAACCACCATTTTTTGGTATAGGTATCCAAAACACGCCTAAAACATTGTATTATGAAAAAATTTCAGTTCCATAAAATATTAAATTTTTTTTTAGTTGTTTTAAAAAAAAAGCAAAAAAAAATGCGGTCCTTACTTTGAGTCCTTATAAGAGAAAATCTGTATATATATATATATATATATATATATATATATGAGTAGTAAACACACCGGATATATATCCAGGTTCAATCAATGTATATACATAAGTATTTATATATATACAAAAGCAATAAACGCTCCGGATGTATATCGATGCTCAATCAAATAGAATTTGATGGCAATATATATATATATATATATATATATATATATATATATATATATATAAAAGCAATAAAAAGCCACGGATCGATGATCCAGGCATACCCACACGATGCGACTCTCAACGTGAGTAGATATATATATATACAGAAGTGATTAAAAGCTTAAAAATCTAAAATATCTTACAGTGGGCTGCCACGAAAACTTCAGATAGCTTTTGACGCCTGAAAACTCGGTTTCCACTGGTTAAATTTCAATATGTAGCAAAACACAAGCTTGCAAGTGTTTAGAAAGAAGAAGCACTCAATTTAGAGCACTCTAGAAGTGTTTATGAGTTGAAATAGAGAGTTATCTCACTCTTTTTTTTCAAATGGCCAACCAAAGGCCTTTATTTATAGACCTGATGGCCACGGGTCTACCTGTGACAGCCGCGGGTCTACCTACGGCTGCCTGAGTTGTCTCGAACCATGCGTGTGCATGCACTCGTGCAACGCGCTGTCCGCTCGAACCTTCATAACTTTCAATTAGAGCATTCGATTAAGGCGTGCTATACCTTTCTGGAATGTTGTTGTCGAGAGCTACACAATGACATGTGATAAGAGATTGTATGAAGCTGGGAAGATGGGTCTGTGACCAAATCTTCAAGTCTTCAAATTCTATCCGGTGTGCTGTCTTATGTAGTAGTCACTCGGGATTTTGAGCTATGGTTCTTGTAGGACACTTCTGTATGAAATATGGATTAAAATATGTTGAGACGACGTGAATGTAGTATCGAGGTGGAAAAATGATGATTTTGCCCCTCACCGATGTAATCTCCAGTTTTGTGCTGATGTAGCAGTCGTTGCTCAGGGTTATATCTGAGATTGGGCTGCTGTGAGTGTTGAATGTCCTCGGGGTTACTTCTGAGGTATGCTTGACCTCTCGGGGTTATCTCCGGGGTTGGAGATGAGTGCTTTGGGGTTATCTCCGAGGTTGGATCTGACTTCTTCTGGGTTATCTCTGGAACTGGAACTGCATCCCTGGAGGTTATCTCCGAGGTTGGAACTAAATCACCAGGGATTGTCTTTGGGATTGCAACTGAGTATCTCGGAGTTGTCTGCGAGGTTGAAAACTAAGTATCCCGGGGTTGTCTCCGGAAGACGATTTTGCCCTCCTACAGGGTTAGCAATAGGAATATAAAATTTCGAGTGTCTACATGTAGCATCTATGAATGGAACATAGATGGCCTAACTAAACATGTAATATTCACTGTCTTGCATAAAATGCTAATGTATGCTACTGTTTGTAGAGCCAGTAGAAATTATGATGATCAAATAACCAATTTTATCACCTTTGGATTTACTGGTCAAATAAAAGGATGGTGGGATAACATCCTCACTTATGCTCAAAAATATGAAATTGAAAATGCAATAAAAACTGTTAATATGACAAATCCTAATACTTCGCAAATCAAACAAGAAATTGCTGAAGATAGTATTTATACATTAATCCAAACAATAATTAAACACTTTATTGGAAAAACTTTATCCAATATGGACAGAAGTAAAGAATTATTAATTAATTTAAAATGTCCTACATTAACACACTTTAGATGGTATAAAGATGTGTTCCTCTAAAATTGTCATGAGAACATATGGTAATTCTACTTTCTGGAAAGAGAAATTCATCTCTAGTTTACCTGCTTTATTTCCAGAAAAGGTTAGAACTAAAAGCTTAGAAATAAAAATGGTGGAATGGTAATACCATATGATAATTACACCTACGGTGAATTAATAGGAGAAATTAATGCAGAAGGTTTAGCCTTATGCAATGATTTAAACCTTAAAGCACAGCTTAAAAAGCAAGGTCTTTCTAATAGAAAGGAAGTTGGCGAATTCTGCCACTAATTTAGTTATCCTCTAATTTATGTTCCTCAAAGGAAAATTGATAAAAAGACAAAGGCTTATAGCGGAAAATATAAGCATAGAAAGAAAAAATCATCTGAAGATTATTACAAAAATAAGAAATCCTTTAATAAAAGAAAGAAAAGGAGTCTAAAAGACATAAGTGTCACAAATGTGGCCAAATGGGTCATTATGCTAATAAGTGTAAGGCCAAAAAGAAAATTGATGCTTTGGAATTAGATGATAATATCAAAGAAAAATTTCATTTATTATTACATTCGGATATGTCTGAATCTAACAATTTTATTGCTAATTCTACAATTGATATAGATGATTCTGATATTGCTTCATCTTATGATTCTAATAATTTTGTTCAATGCGCAGATCATTGTAAAAAAGAAAAAGATTTTTATAAATCTATTCTACAGATGAATGGTCTGAATATATTGTGTTAACCAAAAATGAAAATTTCCTATAGACATAATAGAACAGGTAAAAGACCCTGTTGAAAAAAGAAATCTAATAGAAAAATGCTTAAGACAAGCAAAAGAAGAAGACAAATAAATTGAAAAAACCCAAGATTTATAAATCTTATACTTTATCAGAAGTATTTAATAGAATTAATTTTGAACCTGAAAAGGAAATAACCTTAAAGGATTTAAGAGAAGAGGCTAATAACTAATAAAGAGAGATTAATAATCTCACAAGCAGATTAGAATTAATTAAAACTCAAACTCTTGCTAAATATACCAAAGGTAAGGAAAAGGTCTTTGATTAACCCCAAATTACTCCCTCTCTTGAGGAAGAAGGCAAGGAAATTACTTATTATTTAATACTTATGGAAAGTACATTCCAAAAATGGTATATAGAAATAACTTTAGTAATTGATAAAAATTTTATTGTCAATACTACTGCCCTAGTGGATAGTGGCGCTGATATGAATTGTATTAAAGAAGGTATAATTCCTACCAAATATTTTCAACAGATTAAGCAAAGTTTAAGTATTGCTGATGGTTCAAAAATGAACATAAAATTTAAAATTAATAATGTTCATATTTGTAATCAAGGAATATGCTTGAAAAAAACTTTTATATTAATTAAAAATTTATCTCAATTTGTGATCTTAGGAACTCCATTCCTAAACAAGATCCAACCAATTTAAAGAATCGACTCCGAAGGAATAAAAACTATCTTAAATGACCAATCAATAATATTCAAATTCATAACCTCCCCCATCTCTAAGGATAAAGATGAGTTAAAAACTCATTTAATTTATAAAGAGAAACAAATAAATTTCTTAAAATAAGAAATATACTCTTGCACTATTGAGGAAAAGCTCATGACTCCTGTAATACAGGAAAGGATCCAAAGAATTGGAAAATAAATTACAGATAATATCTGTAACGAATTTCCAAATGCTTTCTGGGATCGAAAGAAACATATGGTTAATATATCATACGATGAGAAATTCTCTGAGGATAATATTCCTACAAAAGTCAGATCTTCTCAAATGGATATAGAAACTCTTGAGTATTGCAAAAAAGAAATTGATACTTTACTTCAAAAAGGTTTGATACAAAAGGGTTCCTCTTCATGGAGTTGTTCAGCTTTTTATGTTAATAAACATTCTTAAATTAACAGAGGTACACCAAGAATGGTGATTAATTTCAATATGGTCCTTAGATGGATCAGATATCATATTCCTAATAAATAGGTCTTATTAAACAAATTATTTGATACAAAAATATTTTCAAATTTTGATTTAAAAGCAGGACTTTGCAAGTTCAAATTGTTCCGATGAACAAAAGTAATACTACGTTCCTGGTCACGGATAGTAAGACATCCGCAATGCTCTTACCTACTCCATCTCAAACGGCAGATGGTAAAGAGATATCAAGTCCATTGATGGGTGTGGCTTTCCTTAAAAGCCAATCTGACTCGTGTCAAAATAATGTTCTCAAATGTTTTATCAAATTTATAAATGATTTCTTGAATCAAGAATTTATGCTGCAAATTGATGGTTCAGCCATAAAAAAATTTTTAAAACAAGATCTGGCTGCCCAACAACAATTTTCTAAATGGCAAACTTTATTAATCTTTGATTTCAAAATTGAACATATAAAAGGAAAGTTAAAATTTCTCCCATGTATTCTTGTAGGGAAAAACATCTCTAATAAAAGAGGAGGTTCATCAGGCCAAGGTAAATACACATTTGGTTCCACAGTCTCTGGCCAAGGTAAATACACCTTTGGTTCCACAATGAAGGAAATCCTTTAAAAAGAAGAAATGGATAATATCCATGAAAAATACTTCGTTGAAGTCTTACTCACAATTGAGAATATTGATCTTAAATGGATGAATGATCCAAATTATTTGGCCTCTAAATACTTTGATCTTAGAGTTGTCTATCCTTTAAAAGGAAATAATAATTATCATGGCTACTACGAGCAGATTCTAATAGAAACTAGCTCAGTAGAATTTGAACACTTTCAAAGGAAGAAAAATAAACATTCTCCATATTCTTATTCTAAAGCATACTTAAAAAGAATGCTTACCCCAAATGAATAGGGATTAGATCTTAACAGGCCAAGAAATATGATCAATTATCCTAAAATGGATTATAGTTATTGGGATTATAAGGATGCCTGGTATTATTGCATGATGTCTATTATCTTCTATGATTTAAAAGTTTATCATCAATATTTTATCTCTGTAATTCATCTCAATAAATAATCCACATCACCGAATTATCCATGCACTACGGGCTAAGGATATTCGTTAGTATCACATCCACGAATTATCCGTGCACTACGGGCCAAGGATATTCGTTATTATCACCAGTGATCATGATCATGCCAATTAATTGTACATCTATGCACTACGGGCCGAAGAGAACTTTTACCACATCATTTGTCTATAACATTACGGGTCATGATTATACCAATATAAAATACCTGGTCATAATCATACCAATCAACAACCCATCTATACACTACGGATCAAAGATAACTTTCATCAAAATATAAGCACAAGGATGATGACAATGATATAAAAATCAATCAAGTGAGATCAAAGATAAATAGTAAAGATTTTTAATTTAATTTATCCAGAGTTTAAGAATGTCTAAATTGTCAACATGATAACTAATTTGTGGAGTAAAATTCAAGAATGATATTCATGTATCAAAAATAATTTGGACAGAAAAAAAAAATTAATTTTTGTCGTGAATAGTACTCTGTGAATAGTACTTCATGAATAGTACCCCTGAATGGTACTCCGGCATAAAAATATTAAAATTTAACAAGAAAGTTTGGAAAAATATTTTTGTGAAACGATACTAGATGAAGCGCAAAATTTAAGGATATTCTACTAATTTCAAAGAGTATAGAAACAATTCTTATCAAAATAAGTATAAATTTAGGAATATGAAACGAAATAATATTACTTACATACTATAGAGTATGGAAGAAAATAATATTTCTTACGAATAATAAACAAAAATAATATCACTTACCTTAAAAGAAGAGTAATTCTGATTGGTATAACATACATATTCTTGAAGAAAACTTGCACTATTTGCTATATTCAAAGTTTTCTTAAACTCAAAAGAAATATGCTCAATATTATAGAAGGAGAATTCTCTTATTTTGGTGTGATTTTCATTTCTAAACTAAGTATCCTATTTATAGGAGAATGAGAGGATACTATTTAAGAAAAAATATCACGGAAGAACAGAACGAATTCACGGGCGAAGAATTTGTTTGATTTTTTGATTTTTACTATTCATCACTGGGCAATAAAATATTCTACTAAAACAAATACTTTATATAAAATATAATATATTCTATTTATATTCTCATAAAACGGATAACTTTATATAAATATAATATATTCTATTTATAATCTAATAAAATGAATAACTTTATATATAATATAAAAAGTATTCTGTTTTATATAAAAAGTTTTTTCTTTTATATGAAAAGGTTTCTATTTTATTACTATTATAATAATAATAAAATAAAAACTGAGATAACTTTCTACCGGCGATTTTGAAAAATGAGTAAGTGGGGGTCCATGTAATAAGACAAATTTATAACAAATACTTCATGATAAACCCCTTTATTTATATCAAAAAATAAATAAATATTTATCACAAATCACTTATCTTCAATAAACACATTTTTAATCTTTCAACAATTATTTATCATTAATATTATAACTCATAATATTAACAACCAGATCATTCCCAAGAAAGAGGGGGTTTTCCGATAAGGACTTCTCCTTATTGGCGCGCAATTAGATGACCTAACCCCTTTTCTCGACATAAATTTCTAGACATTGTCAATAATACAAATAATAATATTAATAACTGTGTCGTTTCAATTATTGATTTAATAATATAAAATATTGTGCAAATGATACTGTGACAATAATTGAATAAATAATATGAGATAGTAAGAAGCAATTATTGTGGCAATAATTGAATAAACTAAGTGACTTCTTAAGTAAGCATCAATAATTAAAAATATTGTACAATACCATGTGCTACTGTGCAACCACACGTATTACTGTACTTTTATCACTGGGTATTTCAACAGTTAATGGTAAAAGTTTTACCGTTATTTTTATAGAAAGGTTATTTATGTCGCTTTTTATATCCGACAGTCACTCTGTTGTGGGGTGCACCAATAATTGTGTCGTCGTACGAATATTCTTTGATAAAATGAATATTCTCCTACCAAACGAATATTTTATGACAACTTGCTTACTTTGCAAAATTTATAAATAATACCCACAATTATATATCAAATCCACACCTTATTATTCAAAATAATATTTAGAGAAAATTAAATATTTATTCATAAAAATTTGGGGTCTTACAACCTCCCCTTCTTATGAAATTTCGTCCTCAAAATTGGTGTACATACATGGTATGTCGAAGATATGAGGATACCTTATTTTTCATGTCAGATTCTAACTCCCATGTCATTTTCTCAATATTGTGGTTTCTCCATAAAACTTTAACTTGAGGTATAACCTTTGAGCGTAGAATATGTTCCTTCTTATCCATGATTTTAACAGGTACCTCTTCATACGTTAAATCTTTCGCTATCTCATTTAGTTCTAACTCAATAATTTGGTTTGGGTCTTCCACATATTTACGTAACATAGATTCGTGAAAAAATATTATGAATACGAGACATACTTGGCGGTAAGGCGAGTCTATAGGCCATAGTTCCTACTCGATCGAGGATTTTAAATGGACCAATGAATCGAGGGTTGAGCTTTTTACTCTTTTCAAATCTCGTAACTCCTTTCCATGGAGCAACACGTAATAATACATGATCTCCAACATTAAATTCCACATCCCTTCGATGAAGATCAGTATAACTCTTTTGTCGATCTTGTGAGGTTTGTATACGTTGTCGGATCATTTGAATCTTTTTCGTAGTCATACGTACCAATTCTGGTCCCAATAACTTTGCTTCACCCACCTCGTTCTAGCATACTGGAGAACGACACTTTCGTCTATCCAACGCCTCGAATGGAGCCATACCTATACTTGCTTGATAATTATTATTGTAGGAGAATTCCACTAATGGCAAGAACTTGTCCCGGCTTCCTTTGAAGTCTAGGACACAGAGTCTTAATAGATCTTCAAGAGTTTGAATAGTCCTCTTCGACTGCCCGTCCGTCTGAGGATAATATACAGAACTGAATCGTAAATTCGTGCACATAGCTTTCTGCAAACTAACCCAAAATTGTGAAGTGAATCTTGGGTCTCGATCAAAAACTATGAATACTGGCATACCATGCAGTCTTATAATCTCATTTATGTGTATACGAGCAAGACGTTCAAGAGAATATGTTTCTCGTATAGTTAAGAAATGAGCAGACTTGGTTAATCTATCAACAATGACCCAAATCGCATTTATGCCTTGAGAAACCTTGGGAAGACCAGTAATGAAATCCATGTTAATGTGTTCCCACTTTCATTTTAGAATTTCAAGTGGTTACAATGGACCTTTTAGCACTTGATGCTCCGCCTTGACACGTTGACAAGTTAAACACCTTAAGATAAACTCTGTGATCTCTCTCTTCATATGGCTCCACCAGAATGTATGTCGAAGATCACGATACATTTTGGTACTTCTAGGATAGATTACAAACGGTGTGTTGTGTGCCTCCGTTATGATTTTATACTTCAAATCAAAGTCGTTAGGAATACAAAGTCTGGAGTTGACTCGAAGTATTCCTTCTTCGTCGATTCTTACTTCTAGAATAGCACCTTCTTGCACTTTCTTCTTTAAAGGCATAAGCTCCGAGTCTGTAGCTTGAGCAGCTTTAATTTTATCGATTAAAGGTTTCTACTCATATATTGACATCATCACATGGGTCCCTGAAGTTTTTAACTCTATTTTCATCCTTTGCGAGTCATACAAAATGGGTCTTTGTGTTGACAATATCTCACTCGTACCCGGATATGATCTTCTACTCAATGCGTTAGCTACCACGTTCACTTTTCTAGGATGGTATTGAATGGTATAATCGTAATCTTTTAACAGCTCAAGCCAACATCGTTGCTGCATGTTGAGTTCCTTTTGGGTGAATAAATATTTGAGGCTTTTATGATCCGTATAGATCTCCACTTTCTCCCTATACAGGTAATGTCTCCAGATCTTTAGTGTGAAAATGACTACTACCAACTCTAGATCATGAGTAGGATAATTCCACTCATATTTTTGAGTTGTCATGATAGGCTATGATTTTCCCATGTTGCATGAGAACACATCCTAAACCTCTGCCTGAAGTATCACTGTAGATGACAAATCCCTCCGAACTTGATGGTATTGTCAGAACAGGTGCTGAAATGAGTCTCCTCTTGAGTTCTTGAAAACTCTTCTCACATTCCTTGCTCCATCCAAAATTTGTATCTTTTCGAGTCAGCTAAGTTAATGGAGTAGCGATTCGAGAAAATCCTTCCATAAATCTCCGATAATAACCAGCTAAGCCCAGAAAGCTACGCACTTCAATTACTGACTTAGGTTGCTCCTAGCTTTGTATTGGATCAATCTTCACCGGGTCAACAGATATTCCATGATTCGATATCACGTGTCCAAGGAATGCTACTTCCTCAAGCCAGAACTCGTATTTCTTTAACTTGGCGTATAACTTGTTTTCACGAAGCTTTTAGAGTATCAGCCTCAAGTGTTGCTTATGATCTTCACGGCTTTTGGAGTATATGAGGATGTCATCAATAAAGACAATCACAAAATGATCCAAATATTTATTGAATACTCGGTTCATCATATCTATGAAGGAAGCAAGAGCATTAGTTAATCTAAAATACATGACTAAGAATTTGTAATGCCCGTACCGAGTTCTGAAAGCAGTCTTTAGAATGTCATCAGTTTTAATCTTTAAGTGGTGATATCTGAAACGAAGATCGATCTTTGAAAAGAATTTAGCACCTTGCAACTAGTCAAATAGGTCATCAATGCGAGGCAACGGGTACCTATTTTTGATGGTGACATGATTCAACGCCCGATAGTCAATGCAAAGTCGCATACTCCCATCTTTCTTCTTTACTAATAGAACATGAGTACCTCAAGGAGACGTACTAGGACGAATGAAACCGATGTCTAACAGTTCCTGCAGTTGGGTTTTTAACTCCTGAAGTTCAATAGGATCCATTCGATATGGGGTTTTGGAAATGGGTTTTGTACCGGGTTCAAGGTCAATACAAAATTTGATTTCACGCTCTGGGGGTAGACCAGGAAGTTCTTCGGGAAATACATCAAGAAATTTATTAACAATAGAAATATCATTCAAATCTGACGTATTTTTGTTTAAATCCGTGACATGGGCTAAGAAAGCTTGACATCTATGTTTTAATAAACAAATAGCTTTATGGCTTAATATGAAAGTGATTGACTTTAGTGGTTTGGTTGCTTGAATTCGCATAATAGGTTGGTTAGGAATATGAAAACTAACAACCTTATGAAAATAAATAAAATAAATAATTTTAGCATGATGAGTAGTTAACCAATCAATCCCTAAAATCACATCAAATGCAAGTATTTTGAAAGAGATGAGATCAACGGGTAATGTGAGGGTGTCGATTTGAATCAAACAAGATTTATAAACAGTGGATGTAATGAAGGTTTCTCCCAACAGAGTTTCAATAGATAAGTCAGAGTCTAATTTCTCTAGAGTCAAATTTAAACGTTGAGCACAAGTAGGTGAAAGAAAAGAATGGGTAGAATCAGTATCAAATAAGGTATAGACTTCGCAAGAGTTTATGATTAGCTTTCCTGTGATAACTTCGTTTGGTTCCTTGCTTTTTGGGAGGTCACGACAAATGCTCTCCCTTGAACTACCGGCTTTGACTTGTATGGGATAGCCTTTGGTGTCACCATCCCAGCTGGACTTGACTTCACTACACGATAAAATTGAGCTAGGTGACCTTCTCTTCCGCAATTGAAACACACTTTAGGTTAATGTGTGCCTCTTCTCCGCATCTGTAGTATACGATCGGTGGTTGTTCTCCTTCCTTAAAAATAGGTATTGGTGCTGCTCTCTTTCTATCATTATTGAACCTTCTCTTTTTGAAATTTCCACTTGACTCATTTCTTCTATTATTTTGGCCAGGATAATTTCCTCCACGTTTGTTGTCACCACTTCAATGACTGCTACCACTGGTGTGACTATTATTATTTTGTTGGCTGCTATCTTTTGGTTGGGCTGACTCATTATCGTGCTCCAATAACTGAGCCTTGTTCACAACATCTGAATACAAACACAATTTGTGAGAAATGAGGTATTGACGAATTTTGGGTTTCAAATCTCGCAGAAACATTCGTGTCATACGCTCCTCATTATCTACCAAATGGGATGCAAACCGGGATAACTCCACAAACTGTGCCTTGTATTGCGATAAGGTCATATTAATTTGTTCCAGCTTGATGAATTCCACCTCTTCATGGTGACGAATACTCTCAGGAAAGTACTTATCGTTAAATAATTCTTGGAACTTCTCCCAAGACATCTTCAGTGCGGAAAGATGAGTACGTTTTATAGATTTCCACGAGTAATCTGCCTCTCCTCGCAACATAAAGGTGGCAAAGGGAACATTTTGCTCCTTTGAGCATCCCAAGACATCAAATATCTTCGTGATCTACTTAATCCACGTCTCTGCCTTAAGTGGCTCTAGCTTTCCCAAAAACTCTGGTGGTCCCAGCTCCTTGAATTTCTTAGCAATGACCAGCTGTGAGTTGCCATTGATTCCACATGTAATTTCTTAGCATCTCGTTTGGTGTTGCATGAAATTTAGAAAGCTTCTGGACATCCCATCGGTCATCATTTGATCAGTGTTGTTGTTTACATGAGGATTAATGCCTTCTTGATGCACATTATCTTGGTTATTGATTGGCGGTGACTCAACGGTCTCATGTGATCCATTGCTTATCTCAAAATTTTTATATGTCATTTTTAAACACTGCCACAAAACAAGGGTTAATTGACATGTCTCATATTATCCCTATATTCTGACCGACCAATTAAATAACAAATAAGCTTAGGTAAGTCATACTAGTGAAGGATTTATCCGTCTCTCCCCTCCTAGTTCTAGACTCAAATCTCCGCTAGAAATCATATCCCTAAGCTTTAATGCCAACTGTGACGCCCCTAAAATAGGTATACACAACCCATTTTGAGTCGCTGATATGTAGGTTTTATACCTACTTATCCGGTATCTATTACTTGAATTATTTGCTTAATTTCATGTTTCTTAGTTACTTTTCATACGTTTTATGTTATTTTGTAGGCGATGACACGGCATTGGCATGAAGAAGCAAGGGAAAGAATTCGTACATCTTTTGGACTAAACTACGCAAGAAAATGTTATTAGGGAATATTGAAGGACTTTGAACATCAAGTTGGATGCATGTTCTTGGCTTGAAAATTGGAATTTACGGTAGCTTTACTTCTTAGCTTTCCGGAACATCTTGAATCATCACAATCGGAGTTCGTATGCGAGAGTTATGGCCAAAATATCAACAAAGATCAAAGCTAAGAGTTGTCATGCTTGCCATTTACACAGCATCTACTTCAAACTCGATTTCCGCCTTGATCCGATCCGAATCTGTCAATCCTCAAAGCATTAAAGTTGTAGATCTCGTCGATATCTTCGATTTGATAGGTGGCAGGCCCCGTAACTCCAAGCGGATCAAAAGTTATGCGTGTTTTACCAAAGGACGTCGCAGCAAAAAAACAGGGCAGCGCGGACCGCGCTAGGGCGCGCCGGGCGGCCATATTTTCTGACTCAGTAGCGCGGCCAGCGCCCAGAAAGGCTTAGCAGCGGCGCTGAGCGCGCTAGGCAGCGGGAATTGAGTCAAATTAGGTTATTTGATGTCCAAATTGAGCTAGAATAGGATTCTTAGTTGCCTAACTTGCTAAGATGTCCATTAGAACTCTAAATACTTGAGTTTAACTTGGATTGGGAGGTGAATTCTAAGACTTTATAAAATCCCTCTTGGGATAGATCTCTATTATAAAAAATTCTTTACTTTCTTTATTAGATTAGGAACCCTAGATTAGATTAGAATTGAAGATTGAAGCTATTGATTATCATTGGAGAATCAAAGTGGAAGCAAGAGAATGCAGATTTGTTTATCTCAATTCTAATTTCTTTTCTTATTTATTTGTATCTTTTTAATGCTTAATCAATTGTGGATGATGGATTCTAGTTTATTTATGAATTAAACTCTATTTTGAGATTACTATGGATCTTATTGTGTAGTTTACTTTGATATGCTCCTTTGTTAGTCTTATTAGCTATATTTGGATTGTCTATTATGATTTGGACTTAATTGTTTAATTGATTAGCTAACAATTACCGTGATAATCTATATGAACTCGAGAGATGAAGTATAGATTTAGATCTGATCATGATAGCATATGTTTGTGATTTCTGCATAGATGGAATTCATGATTCGTGTTTAGGATAGAGATATACCTTTATGCCATATGTAGTCTAATAAGAACTTGAACTTAAACCCTTTTTAATTGTAATTCACATAGAGATATAGTGGGTTAGTTAATTAGGGTGTTCAAATTGATTCTATCATTTGTGGATTTGATTTGATATGAGTATGGTGCATTGAGAGATGGTCATATTTTACTTTTGTGTTCTTGATTAACAATCCAGTATAAATAATTTGGCTTAACAGGAAGTGTGTTGATTTAAATGAAACAATAAGTGAAATTGTAATCTCAAGTCTTCAATATCTTGTTTCATTCTAGGGATAGTTAGTAATAGTTTATTTAATTATTTTAAATTAAATTATTAAATCATTTGTTTAAATAAGATTGAGTTGGTACGGGTTAGTACTTGGTGATTTTTGTTAAATAATTCTCTGTGGGAACGATACTCTACTCATTACTTTGTTACTTGTTGACCACGTACACTTGCGTGTTTTGCGTATATAGATTTTACCCAACAAGTTTTTAACTCATTCAAGTTTTTTTAGTGTCGTATTGCATATAGTTAGTTATTTACATTGTAGTTCATATAGTTACATTTAGTTTTTGCTAACTGGGAGGCAACGGCGCCAAAAACCTAAGGGTAAAATATGTTAAATATGTTAACATTTAAAGATTAGGAACCCTAGATTAGATTAGAATTGAAGATTAGTTATTACAAAGGTTTAAGTTTGGGGGTATTTTGGCGCCGTTGCCGGGGACGTTAAATGTCCCCAAATATTTTACCCTTAGGTTTTTTGGCGCCGTTGCCTCCCAGTTAGCAAAAACTAAATGTAACTATATGAACTACAATGTAAATAACTAACTATATGCAATACGACACTAAAATGCCCCCAAACTTAAACTAGACATTGTCCTCAATGGCTAAGATAGAAAATATTAAAAGAGAGAACTTTCCTGAAAATATAGCATGTTCCTCCTTGTCTGCTAAGTCTGAAGAATAGGCCAGACACATTGGAATAAATTGGGAACCACCCTTGAGTTGGACTTGACTAACATTGCAATTAAACCACTTTTAACGCCTCGGATTTCTGAGCGGCGCGGAAATTGAAAACCAACATGGATTGGAAGTTGGGGATGGATGGGTTTAATGGGAATGGAAGTTGAAAAGGAGAAGGAGAGGTAAAGATGAATTAATGTGAGGTTATGGGGAATAGGAAGTGTAGTAGAATTAGGAGAAGTGGAGATGTAGTATCATTGTTGTGGAGAGATGGAGAGGTGGGGCTTTTGGACTGAACACGGCTCTGTGTTGTGCAGCTGTCGTCACCGCGCGGTCCGCGCTTATGGTGGCGCGCTCCGCGCCTGGAAGACTAATGAGGGCTAAGCGCGCCTGCTGGAAGTAAAAGTGTCTGACCTGGTGGCGCGGTCCGCGCTGTTGGTGGCGCGCTCCGCGCTAGTAGGGCAGTGTGTGAGGGCTCCTGAGGGTGTGAATTACTTTCCTTACTGACCTAGTGGCGCGGTCCGCGCTGTTTGTAGCGCGCTCCGCGCTATAAGGGCAGTAGCACTTGACTGATTTTCCTTGAATTTTCTGTACATTTTCCATAGATGTAGTTAATCCCTAGATAAAAAAAACACACATA
Source organism: Panax notoginseng (assembly GCA_016801055.1). NCBI lineage: Eukaryota > Viridiplantae > Streptophyta > Magnoliopsida > Apiales > Araliaceae > Panax > Panax notoginseng. Next base: position 141,826,112 of record CM029017.1, read on the forward strand.
TTTAAACTAGATTATAAACTAAGATTTAAATAATAACTAAAAGAGAAAAAGTTTAGAGCTTGGGTTGCCTCCCAAGTAGCGCTAGTTTTAACGTCGTAAGCCCGACTTTATCTGGTCAGCCCTATCCAATTCCTCTTCGATAATTGAGGAACCCTCCATCCATTGGAAATAATGTAGCTTTTGGTAGGTTCCCAATTGTGATAGCCATTGCTTTAAAGTCACCTAGCATGCTCTGATTTGGTATGCTCTCAATCGAGAACGTCCCATTGCTAGGTGTTTTCTCCATTGTGTATGTGATCACTTTAGGGCATGGAAGCTTATCACACACAATGGGCTCTTCGTCTATCTTCTCTTTCTCGTCCCACCATGGATTGAAAATTGTACTCGCTCTTATGTCAACAAGAGCTTCGCCATCGACATGACTACCAAGTGGGCATGATTTTGCAAATCTAACTGAACCCTTGAACTGTGGCGGAGAAGGCACTTGAGGCATTAATAACATCAGCTCATCCGCGTTAGTACTCATAGTTAGTTCATCCCCACTTGTCTCCTATTTTTCAACATCTCGTATCTCATCCAGTTGTAGATTTGGCTCGGGCACTTCATCAATCTCGGAATCCTCGTCATAACACCAATTATTTTGAGGATAGTTGTTCAAAGCTTTGAACATTTGATCCATCTGGTTCTGCAGATTTTGAATTGATATCTCTTGATTCTGAATTGACCACTCTTGATTAATCCTCCTCTCCTCGTTTGATGCTATGAACTTGGACAACAATTCCTCCAACCTTGAATTATTTGTCTCAGTCTCGGAAGCCATGTATTTAGGACCAATGTTTGAAGTAATGTTGAGTTGTTCCATCTGGTTCTGAAAATTAAAGCTCGATATTTCTTGACTCATCATCATCTCCTCTTGGTCTGCTATGCCCTTCAATATTACATCCATCGGATTTGGCTTTTCTTCTTGTGGCAATGGAGGTGGACATGAAAAGTCCGGTGTGTATGATTGATTTGAAGCGTAGTATTGGTCTTCATAATTGTAGCTCCATGACGAATCCGGGTAATACCCCCAATCTTGGTGATAATTGGCATATGCATAATCGTTGAGGTATTCACCACCGTGTTGTCCCGGCCCAAAACTAACGGTGCATTGATGACTCGGATGATTACCAGCACAATAATTGCAAGTAACCGCTACACTTTGACGACGTTGTGCTGCAAAAGTATCCAACCTCCTCGAAAGTGTCTCAATCTGTACTGATAATGCAGAAAGTGTCGCGGGTCCATCAATCTCCGCTCCCCTTGGCTGAGTCATTCTCGTATACGACCATTGATAATTAAATTCCGCCATGGTACCTGACAAGAAAGAAAAATAGGAAGAGAATTAAATAAAAAGAAAAAAAATGTTTAAATTAAGACTAATTTGATTGAAGCTAATATTGGCAAGAATATATTAACTAATTCCCCGGCAACGGCGCCAAAAACTTGTTAGGAAAAATCTATATACGCAAAACACGCAAGTGTATGTGGTCAACAAGTAATAAAGTAATGAGTAGAGTATCGTTCCCACAGAGAATTATTTAACAAAAATCACCAAGTACTAACCCGTACCAACTCAATCTTATTTAAACAAATGATTTAATTATTTTAAATTAAATTATTAAATCATTTGTTTAAATAAGATTGAGTTGGTACGGGTTAGTACTTGGTGATTTTTGTTAAATAATTCTCTGTGGGAACGATACTCTACTCATTACTTTATTACTTGTTGACCACGTACACTTGCGTGTTTTGCGTATATAGATTTTACCCAACAGTCGCAAAATATATGGTACATAATTTAAATACAAACTTAATTTATACAACTGTCGAGCAAAATACGACAACACAATAGCTGAGTTTCAATACAAATATTGTCTCGTAGACAATATCTAAACTCAAATAAAGTTCTCATTACAATTATTTTCACACTATTTTAGAGAATAGTGAGGACTAATATAGCAACCATCTTGGACCGTCACTCTATTCTCTGACTAGTCGCAACTATATTTTCATTTCCTGAAGAGAACAATGAAAGAAAAGGGTGAGCTCAACTAGCCTAGTAAAGAATATTATGACTAAGATAATGTAGAATAAATTATCCTTAGCCTTCAACAGTGTAAAAATTGATAGAATACAATAGACAACAAGTTTAACTACAGTGGAACCAGCAATCCATTAGAAGAATCAAGTAGAGAATGATGTCTACTATCTTCTATGATTTAAAAGTTCATCATTAATATTTTATCTCTGTAACACATCTCAATAAATAATCCACATCACCGACTTATCCATTCACTACGGGCCAAGAATATTCGTTATTATCACCAGTGGTCATGATCATGCCAATTAACTATCCATCTATGCACTACGGGCCAAAGAGGAATTTTACCACATCATTTGTCTGTAACATTACGGGTCATGATTATACTAATACTGTGATGCCCCCAAATCCGTGTTACCTGACCCCCGAGTTTGGTGCTCACGATCCACAATATAATAACATCTAACTACCCATTCATTTATAAATAGCAATACATATCTCATTAACGGATATTGTTAATACATTTGTCCCATGTTATCTAACCTTAATATTACAAACATACCCTTTACATATACAAAAAGGGTTTACAAATACAACATAATAATAATGTTTTTCATATTATTCCAGTAAAACACCTTTGCCCTTGTTCTTCTTAGCCTCGCTGGTCTCGTCGTTCCTAGCTGAAATATTTTATTTAGCAAGGGTGAGCAACAAATTTGCCCCTCAAGTTAAGACATACAATGAATGTATAATAATCAAGAATAACAGACTATCTATTTTGATAGAATGACACCAAAGTTCGGGGAACTTTGAAATAGTTGAACAATTCGTTATCACTAACAAGTCTTCTCGCATTCTATGCAACACAATAATCTGATAACGAAAGAGTACAACGCTTTTAAAGTTTTTACGATATTCAATTGAATAATTAAGAATCAATTCTACGTAATAACAAAGTGGAATATTTTCCAGATTTATGCTGAGCGATCCATTGGATCTTGAACTTTTCTTCTCAAGTAACTATCAAAGATTTGACTTTGATATACCCAGATGTATTAGATAACCATAAAGATTAAATTATACCCCTCAGCAAGTACTTAAAGTGGCCAACTCCTTGTACCCTATATTATGCATAATACTTACACGCGCGCAAAGGCCGAATATATGACCAAAAATGTTCCTTTTGTATAAAAAGTTATTCTTTTCAGTCTTATAATCAGAGTTTGATTTATAACAAAAAAATACAATGATTTCAATATCTAATCACTTCTCGATCTAGCCAAAATAATTGGCATCGATCTGTCAATCATAATTGAATTCTCTTCTCGAACCTATCAAGTTCTAACAAATGTTCGTCTAGCCAGAATAATTAGCTAAGACATTTCTCAACACGATTCCACAATAGACAGTAATTATCTGTACTATATGCAATCAATAATAACTTCTACGGATGTGAATATCCAACAACAGTTATTCTCCAAGTATATTCTCAGAATCACTAATTCAATTTGAATTAATAAACGTGCACTAACTGCTAATAATCAACAATAATTCTCAGACGCGGTCTAATCAACAATAATTAACCACCATAATATTTGAAAATATATAACTCAAGGTTGAGTTAAGAAAACTTGCCTTCTCCGTTGATTACTGCTACACAATATACTTATATGCGTTCACAAGACCTATAATCATAATATCGGTCTCACAATTAAAACAACAAATCACAACATGTATCACTATAATTTATAGTCAATATTTCTCCTAGACACATTACCACATAGCAACATCAGTGTTTATAACCTATATAAACACTTCTCAAGTCTAACTGGTTCGGTCTGGTTGGACTTCAGTCTATTCTTGGTGTACTGGTCTCCCTATCCGATAATTAACACACTTATTGACAATTAAACTTGGACTCTAAGCTTCAATATTATTTTAGATAAGTAAATTATCATTTATAATATTTTTCGAAAGCTTTTAATAATTTTCAAAAAATTATTATATTTTATAATAATTTTTCAAACACTGAAATCATTTTAAATGATTTAATTACTGAATAAATCCATCATCATTAATATTTAATAATATTAAAATATTAATGACATACTTGTCAAAATATTAAAGTTATTTATAAAAACTTAAAATATTTTTAAATCATCAATATTCTATTTAAATGATTTTGAAAGTAATTAAAATCATTTTTAAACCATGATCCATTAATATTTAAATATTAATGAAATTCTCACCAAATTATTAAAAGTCGTTAATTATAACCTATAATATTTTTAAATTATTTTTCTCATTTTTAAATAATTTTTAAATTAATAAAACCATTTTTCCATCATTTATTTAATATAATAATTAAATAAATCTAATATCATTAATGTTAATTTATTAATAAAAATTTTCCAAAAATATTAAAAGTTACATTTTATAACTCAAAATATTTTTAAACACATTATTCTTATTTAAAATTATTTTTATAATATTAAAATTATTTTTCTCTAATTTATTTAATATACTAATTAAATAAATTAAATACCATTAATATTCAAATAATTATAAATATTAATGAAAAATATCCCAAATTATCAAAAGTTATTTTTCATAATTTAAAATAATTTTTAAAACCATTTTTATAATTTTTAGAAATTTATTTCTATTTCTAATCATTTTTCAAAAATTAGGAAAATAAAATTAATTACATCTGTCGCTATAGCCTATAGCGACGCTTTCTGTCGCTGTAGGTGTTCTTGGGCTCAAGCACACTGACAGTCGGCTTAGCAAGGGCCTTACTTTGACCATTCATAATTCTCAGTCTAGACATGATTTGGGCTAACTTAGACTCTGATCGTATAGTAGAAATGTAACACTACAATATCCAACCATCATCTTGGTCATACAACAAACCAACAAGGAGATCTGAGCCTCCAAACTTACTGTCAGAGGATTCCTGGGTTTTCTGGGTAACCCAGAAACCCAGGCAGTTCGTGGTGCCACTTTCTAGCCCAATTAATTTAATGTTCTGGTCATTAGTTTGCTGATTTTATGGTTCAAGTCTATAGCCCTTATGTCAAGGAACACATATATAGCATGATTTCAATCCGAGGACATCATACTCTCCAGATTAATCCTGGTCAAACCTTGTTAGAAGGTTCGTTCATACCTTTTTTGGAAATTCCAGAAAACAGACATCCAGGTCGAGTAGGCTAGTTTGACCAGCCACTCCATTCGATATGTTGATGGTTTGAAGGATCTATGGACATATATTTAGAGTAGATCTAACATGCTACTACTTGGTTACAAACACATCATCAAACAACATCATACCTGATAGATCTAGGCCTTGTAAAACATTGTCAGACTCGGATATATGATTTCTGGGTTACCCATAAATCATCCGGTCACGGTCGGTCAACGGGTTTTGACCATGAATAGCTTACAATCTGGACATGGAATGGCTGTGATTCCACCTCCAGACTGCAGTCCTCATGTCAGACTATGGATTTAACACTTAAAACAACAAAAATCATAAACAGGCAGAGATCTAAGGCCACTGACATTCGCTTGTCAGAGCACTTTAGGGTTCATGGACAGTTTTTTTGAAAATCATGGGTCTATAATGTATCATCATAGATCATCATATAACATCCTCTAGCAAACATCTAAACACATAAACACGAATTCTTTCTTTGCATACAAGATCAAATGTGAGTTTAGGGCTTATACCTTCTCTTAAATATGCTTTGATCTAGGCTCTACCACACTGATTTGGATGTGCTAGAAAGTTATCTAGGGACTGAAACACTTAAGGATTTTGGAGGTTAGGAGAGAGAGAGTAGGTTGAGTGTTTGAGAGCCATTGAACCAATTTTATGAACTTTCTCTCTCTTAATCAATATATAAATTTGGATGCAATGCATATTGATGATATAGCTGTCAATGAGAGGCTGATTTGCTGAGATATAAGTCATATGCAAGTCAAAAGTTAGTGAACAACTAAAGTTGTTGACAAATTTTACAAGTTACATATTAAAGAATGTGAAAAGGGCATTTTGGTCTTTCTCCTTGTAATTTTAATGGAATTCTTGACAATTGATCTAACCCTTAGGGTTTAACCCTAAGGTTCTAACCCTTAAGTTTTACAACCTTAGTTTCTAGAATTTTCTAATTAGGGATTTTTAGAAAATTAAGATAACTAAAATATAATTAGTATTTCCTAAATATATTAAAGTTTACTAATCACATTAGGGATTACTAATTAGGATTAGGGTTTTCTAATTACGGCTTAGGTTTCTCGGATTTAAAATTAGGGTTTCTCGACATTCGATTAGGGTTCCTAACTGTACGTTAGGATTTCTAAATCATAGATTAGGGTTTCTAATCTCTTATTAGGGTTTACTAAATTTATATCCTATCCAATAAATCACTGATCATAAATTTTATATATTACAAACACGTACTCTTCAATTCAATTATTATAATCGTATTTTCTACCGAATCCCTATCTGTAACTAGGGTTAGTGTTTCTATTCTCTATTAAGCACAACTCAACTCTTATTTTCTCAGTCAATACACAAATTGACCACGTACATCTCTAGACTCGTATCACAGATATACGACACAATATTGATGGTCAATATCAAAATTAAATAACAAAAAATTATTCGTAAAAATTTGAATTATTTAAAATCCTGGGTTATCACAAATACAAAATTCATGGTCATAATCATACCAATCAACAGTCCATCTATGAACTACGGGTCAAAGATGACTTTCATCACAATATAAGCATGAGGATGATTACAATGATATAATAATCAATCAAGTGAGATCAAGGATAAATTTTAAAGATTTTTAATTTAATTTTTCCAGAGTTTAAGAATGTCTAAATTGTCAACATGATAACTAATTTGTGGAGTAAAATCCAAGAATGATATTCATGTATCAAAAATAATTTAGAGAGAAAAGAAATCAATTTTTATCGTGAATAGTACCCCGTGAATAGTACTTCGTGAATAGAACCCCTGAATAGTACTCCGGCATGAAAAGATTAAAATTTAACAAGAAAGTTCAGAAAAATATTTTTGTGAAACGATACTAGATGAAGCTCAAAATTCAAGGATATTCTACTAATTTTAAGGAGTATAAAAGCAATACTTATCAAAATAAGTGTAGATTTAGGAATATAAAACGAAATAATATTACTTACATACTATAGAATATGGAAGAAAATAATATTTCTTACGAATATTGAACAAAAATAATATTCATTACCTTTAAAGAAGAGTAATTCTTACTGGTATAGCGGAGATATTTTTGAAAAAAACTGGCACTATTTGCTACACTCAAAGTTTCCTTAAACTCAAAATAAATACGCTCAATATTATAGAAGAAGAATTCTCTGATTCTGGTGTGATTTTCATTTCTAAACTAAACATCCTATTTATAGGAGAATGACAGGATACTATTTAAGATAAAATATCACGGGTGAACAGAACGAATTCACGGGTGAAGAATTCATCTGTTTATCTGATTTTTACTATTCATCATTGTGCAATAAAATATTCTAATAAAACAAAAACTTTATATAAAATATAATATATTCTATTTATAATCTAATAAAATGAATAATTTTATATAAAATATAATATATTCTATTTATAATCTAATAAAACGAATAACTTTATATATAATATAAAAAGTATTCTGTTTTATATAAAAAGTTTTTTATTTTATTACTATTATAATAATAATAAAATAAAAATTGAGATAACTTTCTACCGACAATTTTGTAAAATGAGTAAGTGGGAGTCCATGTAATAAGCCAAATTTATAACAAATACTTCATGATAAACCCCTTTATTATATCAAAAATTGATTAAATATTTATCATAAATCACGTATCCTCAATAAACGCATTTTTAATATCTCAACAATTATTCATCATTAATATTATAACTCACAATATTAACAATCAGATCATTCCCAAAATTGAGGGGGCTTTTCGATAAGGACTTCTCCTTATTAGCGCGCAATTAAATGACCTAACCCCTTTCCTCGACAGAACTTTCTAGATATTGTCCATAATGCAAATAATAATATAAATAACTGTGTCGTCTCAATTATTAATTTAATAATATTAAATATTATGCAGATGATACTGTGACAATAATTGAATCAGTAATATGAGATACTAAGCAGCAATTACTGTGGCAATAATTGAATGAACTGAGTGACTTCTTAAGTAAGCATCAATAATCAGAAATATTGTACAATATCGTGTGCTACTGTGCAATCACGCGTATTACATTACTTTTATCATTGTGTATTTCAAATATTAAAAAGGTTATTTCTATCGTTTTCTATATCCGACAGTCACTCCATTGTGGGGTCCACCAATGATTGTGCCATCATACGAATATTTCCAGATAAAACGAATATTTTCCGACCAAACGAATATTTTATGACAACTTTTTTTGTAAAATTTGTAAATAATACCCACTATAATACCCCAAAAAAAATAATAAATAAATAATAATAATAATTCACTAATCGTATTTATTTATCATTTTGTTTAATTAGTTCGAGCGAATGGAGCCTAAACGAGTTATAGTAGAATAAATTTTGAGTATTACATTACTTAATCTAGGTACGGATTTCGTACTCTTTCAGCAAGATTCTTTAAATTTTAATTCGTTTGTTTTGCTACTCGTTTAAAAATTTTGTATTACCTCTCATAATTATTCCTTATCAAATTCATTGTGATAGTTTCGTTTGGCGTTCATAGTTAGAACTCATATTTGTACTCTTTAGACTAGTACAACATGTCTAAATTTATTTTGATATTTGTAGTAATGTGCATGTTAGTATATGTTTGGAGACTTTGAGTTTATGATTCATTTCAGTTTAATATGCACATATTAGAACCCTTTGTGTTAATATTATGTCGCATGTGTTGTGACATAATGTTTTTGTTAGAACACCGCAGGGTATACCTGAGCTATAACCACCTGTGGGGGTACCACATGCATGTCCTCTTGGCACCGAGGCATGACACCTTCCGTGGCGGTGTGATCAGTCCACGACGTCTCCGTTTTGTGCTCCTTTGGGAGTTAGCTATTTGGTGTTTTGTTGTGGGAGGCGTATGGGTCGACCCTAGTTTTTTGTTCTATTCTGTTCTGTTCTGCGGATTGGTGATGTTTGTGCCAAACACGCCTTCTGATTTTACATGCATTGGATTTGCGGTCCAACGTGTGTGATTTACCTGTGTTGCATTATTTGATTTGCCTGTATGGCATTATTTGACTTGCCTGTGTGGCAAGGTATATTTTGTTTTGTTCTGAGCTCGGTATGAAATAACACTCGGCCATTTGATTCAGCCTATTATTTCATTGTGTTAGTTTTATTCGTTTCGTTTCAGTTCGTTTCGTCTCCTTTCATTTAATTGAGTTATTTCGGTTCATTAATTGTATTCTATATCCGTACTGGGCATTTGGCTCGTGCTGTATTTTTCTTCCAGCAGGTAATTAGGGGAATCAAGGGCAAGTGTGACGAGAGATCCCTTCTATCCAATAGTTTTGATATATTTTGTTAGGTTATGATATATTGATTTATTTAGAGTTGTAATAGTTATTTCAGATTATGGTTTGAGCCAGTGTGGCATTTATTATGGTTTATTTTAAGACATTTAATCAGTTTGAGATTATTCTTTTGTGGATTAGAGTTTTGTTATATATTCATCATTTTGTTATGTTTTGTGCGTAACCTCTCTTTCTATTTCGGAAAGGGGGTTTTATAGAGTTGGTATCAGAGCTTAGGTTCTTTCTTGTAGAAAACCTATTTAGGTTTGACCTGTGAGTTATGGGTAGACTTCTGAGTTAGGCTTTTGTTCTGTTTGATTTTCTGTTCAGCTATCATATCAGCTATATTCGAATTTGTCTCTAATCTGCTTTGTTTATGTTCATGATCTCTTTCTTAGATGGCTCGTAGATCCGCTAGAGTTGCTGGGAGGCGAGGTAACAATAGGGAAAGAGGTGAAGTTCAGTCCAATGAGCAACCTAATGATCAGATTAATGCTCAATTGGCTACCTTGGTTAATCGGGCGGTGAACCAGGCTTTACCTCAGTTGGTGGCACAGGTTGTACAGGCAATGCAGCAGCCGCCACCAGAAATTCCTGAATAGGAGAACCCGAGAAATAATGGTCCACAGGAAAACGAAGTGGAAGAGAATGTAGATGGTCATAATCATCAGGTAGTTCCAATGTATGTTTGGTTGGAAAGGTTTCAGAAGTAGAAACCACAGTCATTCAGTTCAGCTCCGACTCCAATTTATGCAGAGAATTGGATTGCCCACCTGGAGAAGATTTTTGATGTGTTAGGGTGCTCGGATAATCAGAGAGTATTGCTTGCAGTTTACAAGCTAGAAGGGGATGCACAGAGATGGTGGAAAGTGATGAAAACAACAAAGGTTGATGGATATGGTGAAACACTTGGTTGGGCTGAGTTTTGTGAGGTCTTTTATCAGTAGCTTTTTCCAACAGCTGATAAAGAGGCCTATGCTAGAGATTATCTTTCTATTAGGCAGAAAGATGATGAGTCCATCACGAATTTCATGATGAGGTTCACCAGGTTGGCAGGATTTGCGGGACCCTCAGCAGGGACCGCAGTAGAACAAGCAGAGAAATTCAAGTGGAGGATCCATTACAGGTATCGACAGCATCTCATTAACACCAAGTTTACAGATGTGTCAGCAGTGGCCAATGCTACCAAGAATATTGAGATGGAGAGACAGGACTTTTGATCTTCTAAACTGGAAGGAAGTCAAAAGAGGGACAAAGATGACCAGCAGAGTTAAACTTCGAGTCAGCACGGGAAGAATCAGGGTGGTTAGTAGAACAAGCATCGTGGTGGCCAATAGGGGCAGTAGCGTGGCCAAAATTAAAATAGGGGTTATCAGCAGATGCCTCAGTAAGGGCAGAATTGTCAGCTACAGCTACTTTGGAATGGTCAGAATCGTCAGCAGTGGCAGAATCGTCAACAGGGGGAGAATCAGGGTCGTTATCCGGGACCAGCTGGTGGGGGTAACCCAAATGATAGCTCCTTGTGCTACTTGTGGGGCTAATCATCCGAGGAGGCAGTGCCATAGACTCACAGGTGTATGCTTCTTATGTGGACAGATGGGTCATATTGCTAGGGATTGTACCGGTCCACGTGAAAATAGTGGAGGTGATGATAATGGTGGCAATGGAGGTCAGCGTCAGGGTGGTCGAGTATTTGCCTTGACATATAACCAGGCGGCAAGTGCACCAGGTACTATTTCTGGCACTCTTTTAGTTGGCAATTGTGAGGCTTCTATTTTGTTTGATATGGGTTCTACTCATTCCATTACTGCTCAGTCTTTTGTTTGGCACCTAGGTGTGCCATCTCAGTCTTTAGATTCTGTTATGTCTATTGCTACCCCGATGGGGACTTCTGTTGTTATTTTTGATTTGTATCGAGGGTGTGTGATCAGTTTTGGGGATAAGATTCGTAGGGCTAATCTTCTTCCGATGAGTATACATGATTTTGATTTTATTCTTGGGATGGACTGGTTGGATAAGCACCAGGACACTATTGATTGTCAAGCGAAGAAGGTTATATTTGGAGATGTGAAGTCTCCAAAATTCGTGTTTTAGGGTTCACAACCGAGTAGAGTGGTGAAGTTAATTTAAGCTTTGAAGGCTGGAAAGTTGGTGGCAAAGGGTTGTGAGGGGTATTTGGCGTATTGAGGATACATCTAAGGGTGAGTCTCGTATTAAGGATGTTCCAATTGTTCGTGACTTTTTTGATGTGTTTCCTAAGGAGTTATCGGGGTTGCCACTGCAGCGAGATGTGGAGTTTGCTATTGAGCTTGTTCATGGTGCGGAGCCTATCTCTAAGGCGTCGTATCGGATGGCACCGTTGGAGTTACAGGATTTGAAGGAGCAGTTATAGGAACTGTTAGATCGTGGTGTGATTCGGCCGAGTATTTCGCCATGGAGTGCTCCGGTCTTGTTTGTGAAAAAGAAGGATGGATCTATGAGGCTGTGTATAGACTACAGGGAGTTGAACAAGATCACCATCAGGAATTGGTATCCATTGCCGAGGATTGACGATTTGTTTGACCAACTTCAAGGGGCAAAGTATTTTTCAAAGATAGACTTGAGGTCGGGCTATCATCAGTTGAGGGTGAGGGATGAGGATATCCCTAAGATAGCTTTTCGCACTCGTTATGGGCATTACGAGTTTTTGGTGATGCCATTCGGGTTGACTAACGCTCCGGCGGTGTTTATGGATTTAATGAATCGGGTGTTCAGGGAGTACTTGGACCAATTTGTCATTGTCTTTATTGATGCCATTTTGGTTTACTCCAAGTCTAAGGAAGAGCATGAGGAGCATCTTCGCACAGTGTTAGGGATTTTGCAGAAAGAGAAGTTGTATGCTAAATTCTCTAAATGCTAGTTCTGGTTGGAGCAGGTTGCATTTTTGGGCCACGTTGTTTCTGCTGAGGGCATTAAGGTGGATTCTGCGAAGGTTGAGGCTATCACTAAATGGCCAAGACCTACTATGGTGACAGAGATTAGGAGTTTCTTGGGTTTGGCAGGGTACTATAGGCGATTTGTGGAAGGATTCTCTTTGCTTGCCTTACCATTGACTCAGTTGATGAGAAAGGGCACGAAGTTTGTGTGGAATGAGGAGCGTGAGAAAAGTTTTGAGGAGGTGAAGAAACGGCTTATGACAGCTCCTATACTTACATTACCATCGAGGACAGGAGGTTACCAGATTTATAGTGATGCTTCTAAGAAGGGCTTGGGGTGTGTTTTGTTGCAACACGGTAAGGTGATTGCTTATGCTTCTAGGCAGCTTAAACCTTACGAGGTGAATTACCCCACACATGATTTGGAGTTGGCAGCGGTGATCTTTTCCTTAAAGATTTAGAGGCATTATTTTTATGGAGAGACTTGTGATATCTTCACCAATCACAAAAGTCTTAAATACATCTTCACTCAGAAGGAGCTCAACGTGAGGCAGAGGCGTTGGTTGGAGCTTCAAAAAATTTTGATGCGAGGATTCAGTATCACCCGGGGAAGGCAAATGTGGTTGCAGATGCTCTTAGCCGAAAGAGTTCAGTGAGTGTAGCAGCCCTCATTACACAACCTCAGCTTATTTCAGATATGGAGTGGCTAGAGTTGGAGTTGTATGTGCAAGGTTCAGATGGGCATTTGGCAGGTATGAGAGTGGAGCCCTCTCTTATCTCACGGGTCAAAGAAGCTCAAAAGGAAGATGGGGAGTTGTGGAGTATGACGCAGAATCTAGAGTAGAGTAAGCAGTCCGAGTTTCGTATTGATGACCATGGTGTGATTTGGTTGGGCGAGCGGTTGTGTGTACCGTTGAATCCAATTATTCGGGAGGCGGTGTTGGCTGAGGCTCATAGTTCGCCATTTTCTATTCATCCAGGTTCTACAAAGATGTATAGGGATTTGAAGAATAATTTTTGATGGAATTGGATGAAACGAGACGTGGCTGATTATGTTGGGAAGTGTCTTACTTGTCAACAAGTGAAGATAGAACATCAACGAGCTAGTGGTTTGTTGTAATAGTTAGACATTCCAGTGTGGAAGTGGGAGGATATCACGATAGATTTTGTGACTGGTTTGCCAAAGACTTTCAAGAAGAATGATGCCATTTGGGTAGTGGTGGACCGGCTGACCAAATCGGCACACTTTTTGGCTATCCATGAGGGTTACTCGGTGGATAGGTTGGCACATATCTTTCAGTAGGAGATTGTTATACTTTATGGTACTCTAGTGTCTATTGTTTCTGGTCGGGATCCGCGGTTCACTTCACGGTTCTGGAAAGGTTTTCAACGAGCTTGGGGCACTCGGCTCAACTTTAATACTTCTTTTCATCCACAAACTGATGGGCAATCCAAAAGGACTATTCAGACGTTGGAAGACATGTTGAGATCTTGTGCACTTGAATGGTCGGGTAATTGGGATGATTACTTGAGCCTAGTTGAGTTTGCTTATAACAATAGTTGGCATGCAGGTATTGGAATGGCTCCTTTTGAGGCATTGTATGGTAGGAAGTGTCGGGCACCAAATTGTTGGAATGAGGTTGGCGAAAGGGCCATAGAAGGGCCTGAGTTGGTCCAAATCACTACGGAGAAGGTAGCGGTGGCTAAGGAGAAATTGAAGTCGGCTCGATCACGGCAGAAGAGTTATGATGATAAGCATAGGAGGACTTTAGAGTTTGAACCTGGTGAGCATGTGTTTTTAAAAGTTTCTCCTTGGAAGGGCATTCGACGATTTGGGTTGAAAGGGAAGCTTAGTCTGCGATATATTGGCCCGTTTGAGATTTTGGAGAGGGTTGGTGAAGTTGCGTATCGGTTAGCTTTGCCTCCGCAGCTAGCTCACGTGCACAATGTGTTCCATGTGTCGGTGTTGAGGAGTTATCATTATCATCCGTTGCACGTGGTGCAATATCCATTCGATAAGATTCGAGAGGATCTTACTTGTGATGAGCAAGCCGAGGCGATTTTGGATCATCAATAGCGGATTATGAGGAGGAAGACTATTCCATTTGTTAAGGTTTTATGGATAAATCATTCAGAGCAGGAGGCTACATGGGAGATGGAAGAGTCTATTCGAGCAAAGTATCCGCATCTTTTTTATAATTAGGTACTTTCCATTCTTTTGATTCCGGGGACGGAATCCTTTTAAGGGGAAGGTGATGTAATACCAAAAAAAATATTTAAAAATAATAATAATAATAATTCACTAATCGTATTTATTTATCATTTTGTTTAATTAGTTCGAGCGAAAGGAGCCTAAACGAGTTATATTAGAATAAATTTCAAGTATTACATTACTTAATCTAGGTACAGATTCCGTACTCTTTCAGTAAGATTCTTTTAATTTTAATTCGTTCGTTTTGCTACTCGTTTAAAAATTTGGTATTACCTCTCACAATTATTCCTTATCAAATTCATTGTGATAGTTTCGTTTGGCGTTCATAGTTGGAACTCATATTTGTACTCTTTATACTAGTACAACATGTCTAAATTTATTTTGATATTTGTAGTAATGTGCATGTTAGTATATGTTTGGAGACTTTGAGTTGATGATTCATTTCAGTTTAATATGCACATATTAGAACCCTTTGTGTTAATATTATGTCGCATGTGTTGTGATATGATGTTTTTGTTAGAATACCGTAGGCTATACCTGAGCTATAACCACCTGTGGGGGTACCACGGGCATGTCCTCTTGGCCCCAAGGCATGACACCTTCTGTGGCGGTGTGATCAGTCCACAGCGTCTCCGTTTTGTGTTCCGTTGGGAGTTGGCCATTTGGTGTTTTGTTGTGGGAGGCGTATGGGTCGACCCTAGT
This sequence comes from Panax notoginseng, assembly GCA_016801055.1. NCBI lineage: Eukaryota > Viridiplantae > Streptophyta > Magnoliopsida > Apiales > Araliaceae > Panax > Panax notoginseng. The sequence goes on from CM029017.1 coordinate 141,841,609, forward strand.
TTTCTGTTCTATTCTGTTCTGTTCTGCGGATTGGTGATGTTTGTGCCAAACACACCTTCCAATTTTACATGCATTGGATTCGCGGTCCAACGTGTGTGATTTGCCTGTGTGGCATTATTTTACTTACCTGTGTGGCAAGGTATATTTTGTTTTGTTCTGAGCTCGGTATGAAATAACACCCAGCCATTTGATTCAGCCTATTATTTTGTTGTGTTAGTTTTGTTCGTTTCGTTTCAGTTCATTTCGTGTCCTTTCATTTAATTGAGTTAGTTATTTCGGTTTATTAATTGTATTCTATATCTGTACTGGGCATTTGGCTCATGCTGTGTTTTTCTTCCGGCATGTAATTAGGGAAATCAAGGGCAAGTATGATGAGAACTCCCTTCTATCCAATAGTTTTGATATATTTTGTTATGCTATGATACATTGATTTATTTAGAGTTGTAATAGTTATTTCAAGTTGTGGTTTGAGCCAGTGTGGCATTTATTATGGTTTGTTCTAAGACATTTAATCAGTTTGAGATTATTCTTTTGTTGATTAGAGTTTTGTTATATATTCATCATTTTGTTATGTTTTGTGCGTAACCTCTCTTTCTATTTTGGAAAGGGGGTGTTACACCCACAATTATATATCAAATCTATACCTTATTATTCACAATAATATTTAAAAAAAAATAAATTGTTATTCATAAAAAGTTGGGGTCTTACATTAGTAAATTCCAAGACCTCTATAATAAGGAGAATTAGGACAAAATTCAACAAAAGGAGACTCAAATTCAAGATCATTTACTCACTCTGCAGGAATCTCTCAGAAAAAAGTTTCCAACTGCCCCTATGACCGAAATTAACAAAATGGTCCTAGAAATTTTGGCGAAAAAATTAACTTCAAATTTAGAAGATAATATGTCTATCAGCAGCAAAGGCAGCAGACACAGATCCACTCATAGTCACAATAACTCTTCAAAAATAGAAGAAGATAATGAAGAATCTAATAATTCAGACTTTGACACCGAAATTCAAGAAATAATACTTGGAAAGGAAAAAGATAGCAACTCCCAGGATGCTCAAGGAGATACGTGGGATCGCATTCAAATGGCTATCAACAAAAAAGTAGACGCCAAACTCCAAAAGAAGAATAAAGGCAATAGCAAAATGGCGTGACCTTCCACTCAGAAAAAATGGAGAATGGTGGAAAATTCCACTAAGGATAAGATTCCTTTAATAAAGCTACTTTAATAAAAGACACTTTAATAAAGCCACTTTATTAAAGATACTTTAATAAAGTAAATAGATTTAATAATTCAGATAGAAAGCGCCACCAATGACAATCATCATGGCTCAAAGCCTTGTATAAATAGAGGCTAAATCCTCAGTTGTAATCAGGCTTGGTTTTCCTCTTTTCTTTCTTTTCTTTCTTTTCTTGTTTCTTAGAAAAACCTTATGCTGATCTCCGCTTGTAAATATCAGTGTGCAATAAAAGAAGAAGGCCATGGAATATCAATTTAAGTCTTCTTAATGTTCATATTATAATTTGCATGTTAATATACATGTTTAGCTAATAGCTTTATTACTTAGTTTGTGTTCATATTCACTCATGTCTCTATTTCATGTCCAAAATTTCTTATAGCAATCTTGAAGAGCATTTAAAGAATTGGTCTCTACCTAGGATAAAACCTAGTCATGTTTATGAAATTGGAACTTTTGATTTACGATCAAAAACAATTATCAAAATTGTTGAGAGAACAATCCCAATCTCTCAAATGTATGAAAGCATACAACTCCTTAATAAGGATATAAAACAATATAAAGAAGATTATAATTTCTTACATCTTGGATGTGTTTCCATAGGTGTAAAACCATTAACTCGTGATGGTTTGAATACCTTCTTAATAATAGCACTCCGTGACAATTGTCACAATCGATTTCTTGATTCCTTAATTGGATTAGTCCGAACTAGTTTATATAATGGCCAGTTTATTTCAAATGCTACCCCAATTTTGAAGTCTCTTTAATAGACAAACATCTTCTAGATGTCTTGACCCTTCAAATTAAAAATAAGGGATATGATATGAAATTAGGCGTAGAAAATATTGCCTTAATTTACAGAGTTTATTTTAAAACCATAAATACTTTAGCCCCCAAAGCAAAAAGATTTGACATTAAGGGAAAACCTACTCTTTTTGAAACCAATGTTTCTAAATCTTTTCTAAGTATTCCTAAAACTTTAACATGGTCTGAAATAATAGTCCCAGGACAATGGACTCTTCATCGAGCAGTCCTTCCTGAACCAGAAGAAAATGAGAATAAAGATGTTGAACAAATAATTGAAACCCCCGATGGGAACATTAAAATCTACTTTGGTCAGTTTAATAGAATGGCTAGATTTTATGTCACTAATTTTGAGAAAAAATAGTTTAAGTAGTAAAACTCCTACAACTACATCACAACTATTCCTCCGAGTAGAGCTTCTACTTCATCCATTCCTTCTTACATCCTAATAGGGAAAATCTAATTCAAACAAATATCAATATTGACGCTGATAGTGTCATGGAAACTTATGAATCACCTAACCAAATTCCTCATGGTATTTATAAATCAAAATGTGTTAGGACTGAATCTCCTACTCCTTCAGAACTTGGATTTTCTATTAATATAATAGAAATTGTTAATAACAATGAACCATAATTTGTCATAAATAGAAAAGCTATCAATGATGAATTTTAGGATGAGAAAAATAAAATTTTTAGAAATTGGTATTTCAGCTATTATTCTAAAAAAGATGTAAATACTTTCAAAGAATAATATTATACTTATTTGTCTCCAAATAAGGTTAATATTTCTTTTATTGATTGGTTTTTCATCTTTAATGATCTTAAAGAAAAATAAATAGCAATGATTGAAAAATTTTATAAATTGTGGGAAACAATTGAGGGAAAAAAGATTTTATCTAAACATCCTCCCACAAAAATTTCAATTATCCTAACCAATAATTTAGGAACAAAAATTCAAGCAAATGCTTTCGCAGACCCAATTAAGGTTAATGATAACAATGATGTTGAATTCAATAAAGTTATAAGACAAAACAATTATACCAATACATGTCTTCAAACAATAGGGAAAAAATTAATCAGAATTGAAGATAAGATTGAATCAAATAAAGATTCTTCTAAATCTCCAGCTATTCCCTTTAAAAGGAATTTATCCGGTTAATATTAAACCACCAACAGAAACTAAAATTAATTTAACCTCCAAAAGAGATGATGAATTTATGAGAAAATTAATAGATCAATTATTTGATTTAAAGATAAAAGATAACCCTTTAATTTCAAAACAGCTATCTGTTATTAAAGAAGAAGAAGAAGAAGAAGATTCTAATGACGAATCTATTCACCTAAATAAAATAACAGATAATTTCACAAAACTTGGATTAGAAGATAAAAATATCTTTAATGATCAAAATAATTCCTTTGATCTTAATAAGATCAGTTTTGATAAATCATCAAAAAATAGGCTTCCCTATGGAAGATACTATTATCCAAACCCCACTCCAATGGATATTTTATTTAAAGAAAACTTCATAAATACTGGAAGATCAGATTATAGTGTTTATCGCATCTATGAATGGAACATAGATGTCCTAACTGTCTTGCATAAAATGCTAATGTATGCTACTGTTTATAGAGCCAGTAGAAATTCTGATAAACAAATAACCAGTTTTATCACCTCTGGATTTACTAGTCAATTAAAAGGATGGTGGGATATGATGAGTGGGTTTTATACCTACTAATCGGCTTCTGAGTTGGACTTAAATAGTGTTGATCCTGTCTATTTCTATACAGTTTTACTTATTTTTTTTTGTTTTGTGTTTAGGTTCATTACGTGTCATTGGTGGAAAATTGGTGGTATTGTGGCTAGGAAGCAGCATGAAATGAGCAAAAGATCAAGTCCTGCAGAATGACCCCCCGCCGGGGCGGGCCTTATAGAGAAGAAAATCCCCGCCAGGGCGGAGGTGTATGTGGCAAAAATGATCAAGACCCCCGCGTGGGGCGGGCATCTACAAGCATAAAACCCCCACCAGGGCGGGGGTACGGGGAAAGAAAGAGAGAGTTGGGCTACGAGTCTAATACTGCAGATGCTGGAACAAGGCAACTTTGGCTTGGATTGGGACTGTGTTTGGTTGTCTTTATCAGTGTTTTACATGACTTATGTTGGACATAACGAAGACTTGAATAATCAATCAATCAATTAGCAAATTGGAGCCCTAATTTCTGAAGAACATTGGAGGAGCAGAGTAAAAGGTCAAGATCATGAAAATTGCATATTAGAGTGAGGACAAGGGTGATGTATTATTGTCTTTGTCTTTCAATTCAAATTTTGTTATTGGGATGATGAATTCTTTACTTTATTCAGTTTTTAATTTATCTATGATGAACTAAATTCTTAATTAGGTTTGCAATGGATCTTTAGTGTTGAACGATGATTGTCATGCTTTAATTTCAATTTAATAATACTATCAATTCAATTCATCTATTGTGATTTATATTTTAATTTATGAATTGCTTGATCACCAATTCTGTGTGGATTTGTTTGGACTCGAGAGATGATGTATGAATCTAGACCTAATTACAATAGCATGTGTTCTTGAATTCTGCGTTTGATGCATTTTTTGATGAATGTTAAGGATAGAGATATACCTAACATCGCATGTAATCAAATAAAGAACTTGGAATTTAAACCTTATTTGATTCTAATTCACATAGAGATATGGTGAATTAGTTAATTAGGGTGTTTGGCTTAATTATATCAAATTATGGATTTAAGTTAATACGGGGTTTGTGTATCGAGAGATGGCTAATTTTACATTAGTGTTCTTGATTATTGAACTGAGATAGTAAAAATTAAATTGGAAGAAGGTGAGATAATCAGAGTGAAACTTAAAGTGAAGTTGTGAGCCTAATTCTCCATTATCTAATTGAAATTTGCGATATCTAGTTAGGTTGATTTGCTTTGATTTTTATTTATTAGTTTTTAATTAATTACAATTTTTAATTTGAATAGTTTAATAAAATTGAAATAATATAAAACTGGTAATTGTTAGATTAAATTTCATACTAGTCTATGTGGGAACGATACTCTACTTACTATTTTATTACTTGTTGACCACGTACACTTGCGTGTTGAGCATATCTAGAATTTACCCAACAGGATAACATCCTCACTTCTGCTCAAAAATATGAAATTGAAAATGCAATAAAAACTGTTAATATGACAAATCATAATACTTCACAAATCAAACAAGAAATTGCTGAAGACGGTATTTATACATTAATCCAAACAATAATCAAACACTTTGTTGGAAATGCTTTATCCAATATGGACAGAAGTAAAAAATTGTTAATTAATTTAAAATTTCCTACATTAACACACTTTGGATGGTATAAAGATGTGTTCCTCTCTAAAATTGTCATGAGAACGGATGGTAATTCTACTTTCTGGAAAGAGAAATTCATCTCTGGTTTACCTACTTTATTTGCAGAAAAGGTTAGAACTAAGCTTAGAAATAAAAATGGTGGAATAGTAGTACCATATGATAATTACACCTACAGTGAATTAATAGGAGAAATTACTACAAAAGGTTTAGCCTTATGCAATGATTTAAACCTTAAAGCACGGCTTAAAAAGCAAGGTCTTTCTAATAAAAAGGAAGTTGGTGAATTCTGCCACCAATTTAGTTACCCTCTACTTTATGTTCCCCAAATGAAAATTGATAAAAAGACAGGCTTATAGCGGAAAATATAAGCATAGAAAGAAAAAATCATCTGAAGATTATTACAAAAAGAAGAAATCCTTTAATAAAAGAAAGAAAATGAGTCTAAAAGACATCAAATGTCACAAATGTGACCAAATGCGTCATTATGCTAATAAGTGTAAGACCAAAGAGAAAATTAATGCTTTGGAATTAGATGATAATATCAAAGAACAAATTTATAATTTGTTATTACATTCGGATATGTCTGAATCTGACAATTCTATTGCTAATTCTGCAACTAATATAGATGATTCTGATATTACTTCATCTTCTAATTCTAAAAATTTTGTTCAATGCGTAGATCACTGTACAACAGAAAAAGATTTTTATAAATCTATATTACAGATGAATGGTCTGAATATAAACGTTTTAACCCAAAATGAAAATTTCCTATTAGACATAATAGAACAGGTAAAAAGACCATGTTGAAAAAAGAAATCTAATAGAAAAATGCTTAAGACAATCAAAAGAATAAGTCGATAAAATTAAAAAAAAAAACCCAAGATTTATAAATCTTATACTTTACAATAAATATTTAATAGAATAAATTCTGAACCTGAAAAGGAAATAACCTTAAAGGATTTAAGAGAAGAGGTTAATAACCAAAAAAGAGAGATTAATAATCTCACAAGTAGATTAGAATTAATTGAAACTCTAACTCTTGCTAAATATACCAAAGGTAAGGAAAAGGTCCTTGAGAAACCCCAAATTACTCCCTCTCCTGAGGAAGAAGACAAGGGAATTCCTTATTATTTAATGCTTATAGAAAGAATTACATTCCAAAAATGGTATATAGAAATAACTTTAGTAATTGATAAAGATTTTGTTGTCAATACTACTGCCCTAGTGGATAGTGGCACTGATACGAATTGTATCAAAGAAGGTATAATTCCTACCAAATATTTTCAAAAGACTAAAAAAAGTTTAAGTACTACTGATGGTTCAAAAATTAACATAAAATTTAAAATTAATAATGTTCATATTTGTAATCAAGAAATATGATTGAAAACAACTTTTATATTAATTAAAAATTTATCTCAATTTGATTGAGATCGTAGGAACTCCATTCCTAAACATGATCCAACCAATTGAAAGAATCGACATTGAAGGAATAAAAACTGCCTTAAATGACCAATCAATAATATTCAAATTCATAACCTCCCCCATCACTAAGGATATAGATGAGTTAAAAACTCATTTAATTTACAAAGAGAAACAAATAAATTTCTTAAAATAAGAAATATACTCTTGCACTATTGAGGAAAAGCTCAAGACTCCTATAATACAGGAAAGGATCCAAAGAATTTCCAAATGCTTTATGGGATCGAAAGAAACATATGGTTAATATACCATACGATGAAAAAATCTCTGAGGATAATATTCCTACAAAAGCCAAACCTTCTCAAATGGATAGAGAAACTCTTGAGTATTGCAAAAAAGAAATTGATACTTTACTTCAAAAAGGTTTGATATAAAAGAGTTCCTCCCCATGGAGTTGTTCAGCTTTTTATATTAATAAACATTCTGAAATTGACAGAGGTACACCAAGAATGGTGATTAATTATAAACCCCTCGATAAGGTCCTTAGATGGATCAGATATCCTATTCATAATAAAAAGGTCTTATTAAAAGATTATTTGATACAAAAATATTTTCAAAATTTGATTTAAAAGTAAGACTTTGGCAAGTTCAAATTGTTCTGATGAACAAAAGTATTACTACTTTCCTGGTAACAGATAGTAAGACATCCACAATGCTCTTACCTACTCCATCTCAAACTGATGGTAAAGAGATATCAAGTCCATTAATGGGTGTGGCTTTCCCTAAAAGCCAATCTGACTCATGTCAAAATAATGTTCTCAAAAGTATTTTCAAATTTACTAATGATTTCTTGAATCAAGAATTTATTCTACAAATTGATGGTTCAGCTATAAAAATATTTTAAAACAAGATCTGGCTACCCAACAATAATATTCTAAATGGCAAACTTTATTAATCTTTGATTTCAAAATTGAACATATAAAGGGAAAGTTAAACTTTCTCCCACGTATTCTTGCAGGGAAAACCATCTCTAATAAAAGAGGAGGTTCATCAGGCCAAGGCAAATACACCTTTGGTTCCACAGTCTCTGGCCAAGGTAAACACACCTTTGGTTCCACAATGAAGGAAATCCTTAAAAAAGAAGAAATGGATAATATCCATGAAAAGTACTTCGTTGAAGTCTTACTCATAATTGAGAATATTGATCTTAAATGGATGAATGATCCAAATTATTTGGCCTCTCGATACTTTAATCCTAGAGTTGCCTATCCTTTAAAAGGAAACAATAATTATCTTGGCTACTATGAGCAGATTCTAATAGAAACTTGCTCAGTAGAATTTGAACACTTTCAAAGGGAGAAAAATAAACATTCTCCATATTCTTATTCTAAAGCATACTTAAAAAGAATGCTTACCCTAAATGAATGGGGATTGGATCCTAAAAGGCCAAGAAATGTGATGAATTATCCTAAAATGGATTATAACTATTGGGATTATAAGGATGTCGGGTATTATTACTTCTATTATGATAATCCTCAAAAGAAATATACTTGGTTCTTCCGAATTTCTCTTGAATTTGCTAATAGCGAAATTCCAAACTGGTCATCCAATGGTGGATGCATTTTGGCCTTGAACCAGTAATACTGTCAATCGAGATTAATAATCTCTTTGCCTAATATAAAAATTAGCACCCTCATCTCAAAGAGAAAAAAGTCTTTCCATGATTGGATTTATTCAAATTCTTTATGAATTATGGACTCCCATCGATTTGGACTTGGACATTTGGCTCTAGACAACAGGAAAGCTTCAATTACGGACTTCCATCCTTAATAAGAAAATTCTATTGCAAATGGTGGACAAAATGGTCTATTAAAGACTCTGTTGAAATCATACAAACAGACATTAGTAAATTCTAATACCATTATAATAAGGAGAATGAGGACAAAATTCAACAAAAGGACACATAAATTCAAGATCCTTTACTCACTCTACAGGAATCTCTCAAAACAAAGTTTTCAACTGCCACTATGACTGAAATTAACAAAATGGTCCTAGAAATTTTGGCAAAAAAATTAAATTCAAATTCAGAAGATAATATGTCTATTAGCAGCAAAGGCAGCAAACACAGATCCACCCATAGTGACAATGACTCTTCAGAAACAGAAGAAGATAATGAAGAATCTAATAATTCAGACTTTGACACCAAAATTCAAGAAATAATACTTGGAAAGGACAAAGATAGCAACTCCCGGGATGCTCAAGGAGACATATGGGATCACATTCAGATGACTATCAACAAAAGAGTAGACGCCAAACTCCAAAAGAAGAATAATGGCAAAAGCAAAATGGTGGGACCCTCAACTCAGAAATAATGTAGAATGGTAGAAAATTTCACTAAGGATAAGATTCCTTTAATAAAGTTACTTTAATACAGCTACTTTATTAAAAGACACTTTAATAAAGCTACTTTATTAAAAGACACTTTAATAAAGCCACTTTATTAAAGATACTTTAATAAAGCTAATAGCTTTAATAATTCAGATAGAAATCGTCACCAATGACGATTATTATGGCTCAAAGCCCTGTATAAATCGAGGCTAGATCAGTTGTAATTGTGACGCCCCCAAAATAGGTATACATCACCCATTCTGAGTCGCCAAATACATGGTACAGAAATAACTACAAACTTCATTATTACAATTGTCGTGTAAAATACGATAACACATAAATTGTGAGTTTAAATACAAATATTGTCTTCTAGATAATATCCACACTTAAATAAGTCCTCATTAAAATTATTGATACACTATTTTACAAAATAGTGAGGACTGTTAAAACAATTGTCTGGACCAATCACTCCACACCCCAACTAGTTTCCGTTATATTCTCGCCTCCTAAGAAGAAACATGGAACAAAAAGAAAAAGGGTGAGCTCAACTAGCCCAGTAAAAAATATTATGACTAAGATAATATAGAACAAATTATCGCCAGCCTTCAATAAATCAGATAAAATATAATGGACAACCAGTTTTAGGTCAATATTGGCAGCGAAAATAACAATTCATTAGAAGAGTTAAATAGAGAATGAAATCTACTATCATCTATGAATTTAAAAGTCCATCATCAATATTTTATCCCTGTAACATCAATCAATATACATCTTGAATCAAATATTCATCTTTGCACTACGGGCCAAAGATATTCTTTTGTATAACTAGTTAGTCATGTTCATCTCAACACCTATCCATCTTTGCACTACGGGCTAAAGATATTCATCAGGTAATCATTCATCTTTGCACTACATGCCAAAGATATTCAATTATATCATCATTTAGTATTGAGAATGATGAAAAATATCTTCAAAAAAATGAATCCATTGAGATAAAATATCAAAGATTAGGGATTCGTACTTTAGTTTATCCAAGTTCAAAAATACTCCATAATAATCAATTGTGGAGTAAAATTTCAAAAATAAAGATCAAAACATAGATACAATCAAAGATAGTAACCATAATAGACAACTTGGACAAAGGAAAGAACATTTAATTTTTCTGTGAATAGTGACGTATTCGTGAATAGTGTCGTATACGTGAATAGTGTCGCATACGTGAATAGTAACCCCGACACAAAAAGGTAGAAATTACACAAGAAAAATCATACTTCGTGAATAGTACTGTATTCGTGAATAGTGTCGTATACGTGAATAGTAACTCCGACACGAAAAGGTAGAAATTTCGCAAGAAAAATCATACTTCGTGAATAGTACTCATGAATAGTACTGTATTCGTGAATAGTTTCGTATACGTGAATAGTAACCCCGACACGAAAATATAAAAATTCCATTAGAAAAATTATATTTCATGAATAGTACTTATGAATAGTACTGTATTCATGAATAGTGTCGTATACGTGAATAGTAACCTCGACATGAAAATGTAAAAATTTCATAATAAAATTCATACCAATATTTTTGTATAATGATATTGAAAGAATAACATCATTTACGAAGAAAATAACATCACTTACCTCAAAAGAATAGTACTTCTGTGTAAAATCCCAAATTTTACGAATAAGATTTAATTTTCTCGAAATAAAATTTTTTAATATTATGGTGTGGATTTGATATAATGTTATAGTTGTGGGTAGTATTTATAAATGTTGCAAAGTATGCAAGTTGTTATATAATATTCGATTGGTCGAGGAATATTCGTTTTAACAGGGAATATTCGTACGACGACACAATCATTGGTGGCCCCACAACGAAATTATTATCGGATTGAGAAAATGACAAAAATATTTTTATGAAAATAACGGCGAAAGTTTTACTGTTAAAACTGTTGAACTACTCGGTAGTAAAAGTACAGTAATACGCGTGGTTGCATAGTAGCACACAGTATTGAGTATTGATATTTACGTGAGAAGTCACTCAGTTTTGTTCAATTATTACTACAGTAGTTGCTGCATAGTATCTCACGTTATTTGATTCAATTATTATTAATATATATATATATATATATATATATATATATATATATATAATATAAGTTTTATTTTATTAGTATTATTAATGTAATAAAACAGAAAAGGTATTTATATAAAACAGAATATTTTTATAAAGTTATTCGTTTTATTAGATTATAAATAGAATATATTATATTTTGTTTAAAAGATTTTGCTTTAAATATGGACCGTCAGATTAAAAGTAAATCAATTTGGACCGTTTATGAATTTGTTACTATGCAGTCCATTCTTCTATAAATAGAAGCTCATTCCTTCATTATTTCTTACGAATTCACTGAAACTCTAGAAAGAGAAAATTATAGAGAGAAAGAAGAAGAGAAGTCTGCTACCTTTTTTTTCCTATATTTAGTTTCTTTTACGGTAAGGGATATTTTTTGTTGTACTCGTAAGGGGTTTTATTTCTTTTGTATTCATGAAGAGAACTTCTGTTATTCTATTATTTATTATTCTGTTGGAATAACCTGTATACGCGGGCTACCCTATACTTGGTGAAATTCTTCTGGTTCCGTCTTTATTATTCTGTTAGAATATCCTGTCTGTGCGTTTTACGTCGGACCTGGTTCCGTCTTTATTATTCTGTTGGAATATCATATCTGTGCATTTTACGCCGGACCTGGTTCCGTCTTTATTATTCTGTTGGAATATCCTGTCTGTGCGTTTTACGCCGGACCTGGTTCTATTATTTATTATTCTGTTGGAATAACTTGCCTATGCGGTCTATCGCATTCCTGGTGATTTTTTTTGTTATTCCATTCTTTATTATACTCAGTTGGTTAAAGTTTTAGCTTCTATACTCCATGAAATTAGTGGAATATCCTTGATATTTGCGCTTCATCCAGTATCTTTTCATGAAAATATTCTTCTGAGCATTCTTGAATTTTACTCCGCAAAGCAATATCATGTTGACAATTTGGACGTTATTGGTTCCTGGATAAATTAATTCTTGAACTTGTTTTATTGAATTATTATGTCATTGTCATCATCATCATATTTATATTATGTTGAAAGTCATCTGTGGCCTGTAGTGCATAGATGGACTTGGTATGATTATGACCAGAGATTATTCGGTATAATCATGACCGTAATGTTACAAATGATGTGAAAAAAGTCCTCATTGTCCCGTAATGCATTGATGGACAGTTTTTGGTATGATTATGGCTATGGATTCGCTTCGGCCAATGGTACAAAGATGAATTATTTTATGGCATGATCAGGATCGTTGATGAAAACACGATTATCTTTGGCCCGTAGTGCATGGATAATTCATGGTCATGATACTAAAGAATATCCTTAGCCTGTAGTGCAGGGATAATTTAATGATGTGGATTATTTATTGAGCTGAGTCTCAGCGATAAAAGTGATGAAAAACCTTTTAAACCATAAAAGATAGTAGATTTTATTCTCTACTTGACTCTTTTAGTGGATTGCTTGTTCCGCTGCAGTTAAACTTGATGTCTAATGTATTTTATCAGTTTAACATTGTTGAAGACTAATGATAATTTATTCTGCATTATCTTAGTCATAATATTTCTTACCGGGCTAGTTGAGCTCACCCTTTCTCTCACTGTTCTCTTCAGGAAATGAGAACGTAGCCGGGACTAGTCGGGAAACAGAGTGACGGTCCAGATGATAGTATTAGTAGTCCTCACTATTCTGTTAAATAGTGTGACAATAAATGTAATGAGAACTTATTTTGAGAGTGGATATTGTCTAAAAGACAGTATTTGTATTAAAACTCACAGCTCTCTTGTTGTATATTAAAGATTGTATTTGTATTTTGTATCATGTATTTGGCGACTCAGAATAGGTGATGTATATCTATTTTGGGGGCGTCACATTCTGGCTGAAATATCGAATATAACGCTGAAGGAATTTGCACTGAATAGCAACTCTCAAAGTATCTAAATACCTACAAAATACGATCGATAATATAGAGAGAGAAAACTTATGATTCTGGTGTGATTTTCAATTCTAACTAAGCACCCTATTTATAGGAAATGCTAAAACGCCAAAGTAGACTAACCTGCTACCTGATGGCTTTACCTGCTACTATTCACGCACACCACTTTTGAAATAAAATTTCAGCACATTTCTCACCAATCAAAAGTGGGGCCCACCCATTCTAAAAAATTTCCAAAATGTTTTAAATTTAAAAAATATTCAGTAACTTCAATAATTCATAATAAATAGCCTTTTTATCAGAAAAAATTCAAACCGCATGTCTATTCCGTAGAAAATTTAATTCTCTACAACTTTGTAGATGAAAGTTTTTCCAAATTCTAAACAAAAAATGTCTGAAATCCACATACGGATGATTTTTAATACCTTCATTCTAACAAAATACTGATAAAACAACCTCATTCTGATAAAAAACCTCAGCATTAATTCCTCCATTTATATCCACAAAAAATAAATATTTCCTTATCATATAAATCAATAATTAATTATTCACAAATAATATTACAGAATCACAATACTGACAACTAGGTCGTTCCTAAGAAAAAGAGGGGGCTTTCCAATAAGGATTTCTCCTTACTGGCGTGCAATTAGATGACCAAACCTCTTTCCTTAGACAGAACTTCCTTAGACATTGCCAATAATATTATCTAATAATATTATTCAAATAATATGAATTATTGATCTGATAATGAAAAATACTATGCAGTGACAATTATTGAACAACAATAATATAAAATATCAACGTAGTAATTATTGAACCAATAAAATAAAATATTGAATAGTAATTACTGTAATAATTATTGAGTAGTGCCTTCTTACGTAAGGATCAATAATCCAAAAATAATGTGCAATACCGTGTACTACTGTGCAACCACGCGTATTATTGTATTTTAACCATCGGGTATTCCAACAGTGTTAACGGTAACAACTACGGTGTTATTTATAAAAACTCAAACTTGTCATTTTTTTCATCCGACCGTTTTCCGTTATGGGGCCCATAAATGGCTACGCCATCGTACGAATATTTCCCGACAGTAAGAATATTCCACGACCAAATTAATATTCCCCGACAACAATGAATATTTTATAATCACTTGCTTATTTTGTAAAATTTGCACATTTCACCCATAACTAGCCACATTATATCAAATTAACACCTTTATTATTCAAAATAAAAATTAGAGGAAATTCACTTTTATTTATAAACAGTTGAGGTCTTACAGTAATCAGGCTTGGTTTTCCTCTTTTCTTTCTTTTCTTATTTCTTAGAAAAACCTTGTGTTGATCTCCGCTTGTAAATACAGGTGTGCAATAAAAGAAGAAGGCCATGAAATATCCATGCAAGTCTTCTTAATGTTCATATTATAATTTGCATATTAATATATATGTTTGCATGTTAATATACATGTTTAGCTAATTGTTTTATTACTTAGTTTGTGTTCATAGTCATTCAAGTCTCTATTTTGGTATCAAACTTAAAGAGACTGACTATGAGCTAACTAGTTATGTATTCATTATTTAAAACTAAAGCATATAGACACAAAAACATATGCATTATTTAAAACTAAAGCATATAAACATGAAAACATATGCAGACATATATCTAAACAGATATCTATGCAAACATGTGTAAAAATCAAAATGAAAATTATGTACATGCATAAATGTTTTTATTGAGGATTAAGTCATACCTCTAACTACTTGAATGGTTTTCCCTTTCGGGAAAATCTATGTGGGAGTATGGATGGAGAATGGAAATCGAAGCTATACTGGAAATAATGACTGTTATTATTACTGTAAAATTTACAAGGGAGGAAGAAGGAAAGGCTTGGGCAAGAGTTTAAAACTCAGCCTAAACTTGGTCTGCCTCTTCTGATTAAAAGATGGCCTATTTATACACCTCTTGAGCTACCTATTACATCGGACTTCAAAATGTAATCAAATTAGAATTAAGTAAAAGATAAATTCTGGGTACACTTTGGGCCCCATTGACAACTTTAATCATTTTAATTTATCTAAAGTAATTCCAAAAATGATGCGTACCTAATAACTTTAGTAAAGTAGCTTTAATAAAGTAAAGATCCTCCTTTACAGGACCAAAGTAATTTAAGTAATTATATGGTATCAATAATGGAGCAAGTGCGTCCATTATTGATTTGGACAGCCTGTTCTACATTCGATTCACGTCTAAAAAGATCTTTACTTGTCCAAATTGTGTTTGGCGATGTTGTCAAGGTTGGTTCCACTATCACATCATGGTAACCCATTTGGAGAGTCTGAAAAGGTTGGAGATTGGGCTGGTGAGTCCTTCACTTTGTTTGCCACTTTCTTGTTAGCATTATTATCTTGTGGAGATAAAAGTGGTGGAATTGGATTTAATCTGACTTTAAGACATTTAAGCTGGTTGAGAAAGTTGTTTAAGGCTGCTTTAGTGTTATTTATACTATTTTTGCTTCTAGAATTTCCAAGAAGGAGCTTCCTCTTGGTACTAGCATTTCTCTTCCTGGTAACCGTGACAAAGTTATCTTTAAGTTGTGTAACTGGCTTTTGGAGCTGAATGATTTCTTTAGCTTTGCATGGAGCCATGGAATTGAGAACTGTATCAAACCTGGTCTGATTATTGGAGTCTGGTATTTTCAGAGAATTAATCTGACTAATTAAAGTCTTTGTAGGACTAAAATTAATCTAACTTAATTCGGATTGGCTTTTGGGGAAAGCCACACCCATCAACGGACTTGATATCTCTTTACCACTTACCGTTTGTAGTGGAGTAGGTTAGTTCTTTACTAATGACTCATTGTCAATCATAAGTGTTTAGGATCCTGTGATATCCTCTGCGCTCTTCAGAGAGGAAGATGTTGAACTCTTCTGTCCCATATTTTGGTTAGCTAACTATGAGCTTAGATAATATACCTGTTGCTGTAAATCATTATTTTTCTTGCGGACTTTAGAATTCTCTGTTAAGAGTTCTTCTTTCTGTTTATTGAGTTTGGAGAAACTGGATACCATAGTTTTACAGTGTGTGTCCAAAATAATGGTTGTGTTGGATTAGGGTCTTTTAAGACTGAATAATCCATTGGATCTCTGTAGTTCTAGAGAGTTGGTGTGACATAATAGGTTGAACCTATTCTGTTTCTGGTTGATGAGCTGATTTTAAAGATTCAAAACCTTTGAAAATAGGTTTTGGATAATTATGTATCTGTGAGCAAACATATGCCTGCTACTACGACATAGAATTTAAATCTTTTTTACTAGAATAAATTGGCACAAGCATTTAGGGATGCTAAAAAACTATTTCTGGATTTTGCCATGTGATATCCAAAGATTATCAATAACACATTTCTATTCTTTGGTAAGCTCTATTCCTGGCAATGGTTTAAATATGAATTTTTGTGTGGCTGGATATGAATAAAGTTGTTGGTTCCCTATTGAGAGAATTTCATAATTCTCTTGAGGGGAATGATGCATGGTATGTTGGGATGACTGTGTAATATGCATATTATTTGATGCATGTTGTGTGTTGTGTGTACTGCCATAAACTGGCATTAGTGCTGAGCCTTTAGGTGGTAAACCTTTATGCATGTTGTTGTTCCTTAGCGAAGAATGCCTTAGAGGATCTATCATCTGTCATGCAATTACGAAGTTAATATGTAAATAACTGTTTTGTAAAATAAGTTTGTTGTTATGACTTCTTCTTGGGACTCTTTCAAACCTATTTTACTATGTTAGGTTTTGGACATGGTTTTCCTATTGGAATATTTTATATGGTTGGTGTAATGGATGGGTCAAGAAGTCTGTAAGTTGTTGATGGATTATAAAGCTGTGTATTTATAACCTACAACTTCTTTCTCATCTAGAATCTTATAAAAATATTTCTGATACTCTGGAGTAAGAGTTTTTCTGTATTTCGATCCTGGTACCGGTGTATGTTTCTTTTTTGTATATTTATGAAAGGTCTTTTTATCTGGCTTATTATGTAGACTTTTCTGGTTATTTTTAAATTTATGGTCTTTTCTGGATCTATTGCTCAAATAAATATTCTTCTTAATTATAGATTGTTTTCTTAAAGTCCTTAATAATTTCTATGAAGATTGTTAGTTATATCTTTATTAAAGATTTTTTCTGGAATATGATAATTGTCTGGAATGTTTAACTGTCAATAATTATTATATTTACTAGTTTTAACAAAACTATTTTCTAACTTATGAACTAAGTTAAGAGGAATAATTATACTAGGGTGTCCTAGTAATGATTGGTCTAACTGAATGATAATATTACTACTTGTAATAATACTTAAGCAAAAATCTATTTTATTGCTTATAACGGGTAAGAATGATTTAATCTGTTGAGAATAGATTGTTAAGAATAACTGTTTTAGAAATAAAACTGGTGACTGGACTGACCATGGAATAATATCATGATCTGAATTTTTAATTTCTGTTATCCCAAAGAAATTCCTGTCTATGAATAAGAATTCTAAAAATCTGGAAATGTGTTTAGAATAAACTTCTAAGAACTGGTTTAATATACTATATAGCTGATAAATTCTTATTTTTTGGAATTAATTTAAAAATGATTTTGTATTATTTGGAAACTGGAATGATTGTAATTCTTCAGTATTTTCATCTAATTTATTACTTCTGAGTTTTTCTATTTCTAAAGTTTCTGGTTCATTGAGAATATACCTATCCACTAATTCTAATAATCATGTTTCTAATCCTAGCTATGCTTCTGATTATTTCTGCTGAGTATAATCTTTTATCTGATCTAGTTCTTGAATTATACTAGTTAGAATTTGTTCTAAAACTTCTTTTAAGTCTTCTGGTTCTTCTTTTTGGAAGGTCTTTTGTAACACTTCTTTATTTATTTTTAAAACTAAATTATCTTTTACTACTTCTAAATACTGGTAAGGTTCTAATAGATTTTCTTGGACTAACTTTAAACAATCATGTTTTAAAGTATCTGGATGATAGAATAAAGATATGCTAATAAGGACTACTTCTTGAGTAATCTATTTACTACCTTTTAAATATTTCTTAAGTATATTATATCTTTCTGTCTTTCTTTCTTCTAGATTACCTAGCTTATATTTCTTATATCTGATAATATTATATTCTACTGTTGTTAGTTCTTTTTATGTAGATAGACTATCTTCTAGAGATTCCTGGATCTGGCTAAGAATACTTATTAATCTTTCTTCAAAGTTGTCTTTTAATATATGGACCTATTTAGATGTCTTAAATCTGATTTTAGTTCTGGTAATATATAACCTAATAGATAATCTTCTAATAATTCAATGGCTTCAACTGTATTTTTATACTTGATGTAGGATACTAATTTTCTTGTACTCATGTTTTATATCATCTGTTTTAGTTCATTCCGTAAATTTACTAATTCTGATTTTGTTTATATATATTTTTTACTGGATCGGTAAAACTCTATCTAATATCTTTTGGTGATAGCTCTGGTATTTCAGAATGTTTTTTCAAAATCTAAATTTTGTTCTCGGTTCTGATTTATATTGATTTATATATTCTATATATCTTCTGTGAGCATCTACTAGATTCATGTTTAACAAATATATTTTTCTAGTTTTTCTCAGTCATTTAATGCTTCTAACTATAATTCTTCTAGATTTTCTTTAACATCTCCGATTCTATCTAAAATCTCTATATATGCATTCATGCTGGTCTTTTCTATCTTCTCTAATTGTTTTAGAATATAATTTTCTCTGGATTCTAATTTTCTTAGAGTTTCTTTAACTATTCTATATTCCATTATGGTGTTATAATAATATATCTGATATATTTTTGTTAGAGTACTTGGTTTTGGAAATTTATTATTTTCTGGAGTATATCTGGAGTCTTTTCTTAATTTGACCAATTCTTGTTTATAAAATTTTATATCTATTTCTTCTATAATTTTTCTTTTACTCATAATTTAACTAATATGTTCTCCTAGTTTTATTTTACAATTTTCTATTTCTATTTCTGATATTATTTTTATATATGAAAATTGTTCTGGCTTTATCTTTACTACCATAATATTTATTAACTCTTTCTATATAGTCTTTTAATAGTTTAATTTCTTTCTGTAGATATTCTCTTAAGGTTTTAATTTTTGTGACTAATCTATGAGTTTCTGTTGAACTTCTATGTACTGTTATTTCTAGTAAATTATTGATAGACATTTTAGGAAATGAAATTGTTTAAATCTTCTATAATATACTTGGTTCTTATTAACTCTATTTCTATTAATTCGTCAAACTATCTAATTACTCCTAAAGCTTCAAAATATTTGTAAAATTCAACATTTTCCTATTTTATGTTGTTAAAGATCTGATCGAGTCTAAGAATTTATGTAATGCTTCGTGAGCTCTATAATAGACTGTAGATTCTTTGATATTTCTGTTTAGTTTTTTAAGCTTTCTGGCTAATTTTGTGGTTCTAATTCTTACCTTTCTCATTTAGATGCTTAGTAACCTTTCTATCTATTTGATCTTTTTGTTTTTTTCTAATATTATGTCATTAATATAGTTTTCAATCTTATGATTATAATATTTTTCTATTTGTATATACTGGGTATTTCCTGGTAATCTTGTATATGTTATGTAATCAAACTTATGCTTTACTAGCTTCTGGAGGACATATCTTCTCTGTTTTACTAAATCTTTTAATCTTTTAAATTCTAGACAACTCATTTCTTATAAAGCTATTTAACTTAAAAGTTTAATATATGTATGTGCAAAATATTTGTTATATCTTTCTATATCCCAATGTTTTGTGAGTAAATCTGCAGCCTGTTCTAAGTAGTCTTCACAACATATCAAATTTTTGTTTAAAGCTTCTTTTAGATTTATGATTTTTTGTTTATACTGGTTTTCATTATCTTTTATAATTTTATTATGTCTTTTTATTTCTTTAGAATATCTGGTTATTGCATTAGGAATATAATTCATGAATGTTGTTTATCTGATATATACTGGATCATTAGACTCATTTACCAATTGGCTGCTATTCAAACTTGTATTTGCTGGCTTTCAAAACTCATTATTCCAGGGGTTATATTGATATCTAAATTTTTAGTTCCTAGTAGGCACACAATAGATCTAGAAGGGGGGGGGTTGAATAGATCCTTTTAATTTCAAATACTTTTGTCGTTTATTTTATATTGCTAATGATTTAGCATGTGACAAACATAAGAATCTTTTCAAGCACAACGGAATAAGTAAAAGATCCCCTTCATTGATATATTCATAATCATACACACGTTGTTCTTAGAGTTAGTTAAGTGGTAAGCAGTTAAAACATATATAGCAGTTATAGCAGTTAAGTACATAATGTAAATGACGTAAAGTAAAAGACACAAGGAATTTTAAGTGGTTCAGAGATTCAAGCTCCTAATCCACTCTTTTGCTTTCAACTAGCAGGATTTCCACTAAGGAAGGGTAGCACCCTGAATCACTAAGATTCCTTCAAGGCCAGCAGCCTTGGAACTTCAGTTCACTAAGAACTCTTCAAGGCCAGCAGCCTTGGAACTTCTCTAGTTCCCTAGGAACTCTTCAAGCCCTATAGGCTTGGAACTTCATTTAGTCTCTCTGGACAAGGACCCCTCAGTCCCTGGCTTCTTGTTGGTGTTGGTGTTATTGTTGTTGGTGATGAGCTGCTAAGATGTCTTTAATCTTGAACATCTTATGTACTTAGTAGCTTGGCGTGGTCCTCTTTGCATTCTATTTCGAGTCTGGACCACATCTTTTCAAGTGCAGCTGATCTTCTCTCTTTTTTGCTCATCTTCATCTGATGTCAGCTGTGCACCATCACCATATGGATTTGCTAAGTCTCTGAGCTTTTGGTAGACTTCGTCTGGCACTTAGCAATCCTTGAACCCTTCTTGAATGTTTTGTAGACATGATTCTGCATCTGTTCTTTTTCAGCTTTTGGTTCATGGTGATCTGTAGAGTGGCTCTCTTGATCTTCTTTGTACTTTGCCACTTTTCTGAATGCTATCTTCTTGACCTTCTCGGCTCTCAGCTTAGCTACCATCTTCAGTGGCATTCTCATCTTTGTTGAGTGAAGTTTTAGTATGTTTAAGTCCTTTTTCAAAGCAGCTTCACTTCCACCTTTTTAGTCTCACTGTCACTGAGACTTGTTTGTTTAGCTCTGGTGGAACTCGTAGAGTCAACAATATAGCATTCCAATAACTCAACGATCCTTCAACTTTTCAACATCAACAACTTTTGATCATTGAAGCTCTTGTTGATTTATACTCCTTCACAACCTTATCGTTGGAATGTAGCCTTTGGGAGCTTTTTGAATTACTTCGCAGATCTCGAGTTATTTGGTGTAGACTGCAGATGTGACATGAATCCCCTTTATGACTTTTCTGACATTGCAGTATACTGTTTCACCTACCCTGTCAGAGATGTCACTTTTATGTCTCGGGCAGGTAGTCAACTATATTTCCTCCTTCTGATTTCTCGATCAGAGGTTGTCCTTTTGCATCGATGCTCTCAATAAGCTCTGTTCGAATATCAATCATCAGATTGGAAATCAAATTTGATCGAGCCAGAGGGGGTGGGGACCACCCAGGGTAGCCGTAGGTAGACACTCGGCTGCCACGAGTACACCCGCGGCCACCCGTGGGTTTATATCTCACTTCCTTTCCCTTTCACAATTCATTATCAACTTGAAGCCGCACAGAAAATTTGAGATTTCATCTTCAAATCTATTGAGTTCGAGCTATTTTCTGAAAAATTCGTCACGGTACAGTTGTTCTGCACTATCCTGGTAACGTTTACATGTTTTCTTTTCCAGTTTTGACCATTGGAAAGTGAGATATCATATGAAATGCTTCAAAACACATAGTAGTGAATATGCATGCTCATATGACTTGATAAAAATTATTTAGCATAGTAAATGTTAGTATTTTATCATGTTGAACGTATTGATGTTAAAAAAATTGACTTTTGAAACTGTCAATTTGGCACCTTTTTCTGCTATTTTTTCATCCTATTTGAGGACAAATGAGCAAAGGTTTTGAGGAAAAGTAATCTTTGTAATTAGGCTACACTTATGGATTATGACTTTGATATTTTTCATGCATATAGGATGTTTATGACTTTGAGTTGGTATGCTACTGAATGGCCACCTAGTCATGCCTACGTGCATGTGGATAGTCCTTTTTACAAAGGAAACTTTAGCGAAATTTTTTCATGAGTCTAAGCATTGAATGATCATGCATTTTAACTCTATTATAGACGTATGTTAAAGTAATGCATGCATGCATATAGCTATGAACTGCATTTAATGAACTCCAGGTAAGAATTTACCACACCCTTTCTGAGGTGATTTGGAGACTTTTGTCCAGATATATGGATCCCGACTAGCCGAGTAGCTCCCGTAGGACCTCTTCAGGTGTGAGGAGGAGAGCTTCAAATGTGCCTTGGCCTCGCCCAACCCGATAGCCTCATCGGTTGATGGAGTCAGTGATTCTTCCTATCCGAGTTAAGAAACCAGATGTTGAGGACGAGGATGAGGATGTACCTGTTGGGATCCTGCTCCTTCCATTTCCTGCAGGGAGCTTCCAGTCATAAATATGACGAATCCAGATCTTCTGGATGATTTGATTCGTCACCCCTCGATCTATCTCCATGCGAACGAGGTAAAAACTGTGTGGTTCTTCCTTTTCCTATTTATGTGGGCAAGGGTTTTTTATGTTGATTTTCATTTATGTAGGTTCCCGGCTTTATGCAGCCTCGAGGGAACTGGTTTAGCATACATTCTCTGTACCAAACTCTTCATCCAGAGTACTAAGAGATTGTGCATGCTTTGGGCTTTGAGACTTTCTTCTTCATCCTTCCCCGTCGTTGTCCCTGGGGTTATCTCAGGGCTTTGTCTGAGCGCTGGTTTCACCAGACTCAGTCTCTCCATT
Source organism: Panax notoginseng (assembly GCA_016801055.1). Classification (NCBI taxonomy): domain Eukaryota; kingdom Viridiplantae; phylum Streptophyta; class Magnoliopsida; order Apiales; family Araliaceae; genus Panax; species Panax notoginseng. The sequence goes on from CM029017.1 coordinate 141,864,868, forward strand.
TGATGGATTGTGAGGTGATGATGACACCGATGGATTGGCGGTTTATCACTGGGATGGATTTTTCCGGGGTGCCATTGCCTTTTGTGGCTGACATTTCCCCAACTGTTGTTGGATTCTTGTTAGGAGTCCTGGCTACGGTGCTCAAGGGTAGGACAGTCCATACTGGTCCTTGGAGTGTAGATGCCGTGAGTGGGGCTTTGACTGAGCCTTTACACGATGATCGAAGGGTTAGACATCGCATCCTTCGGCGATTGTTTCTGATCATCCTTAGGAGTTGTTTCCTGGCTGATAACTCTTCAACGGTGTCATTCGCTTTAGTCAACGCCACACGAGAGATGGACCATATTGGAGAGTTTGATTGGGGCTCCTACACTGCCTACTTCCTCAAGGGGGGGGATGTGCCTACGCTCAGAGGCCGTGACGGAGGCTTGGTTTAGGTTCTACCCATTCTTGTTAGTAAGTATTTTTTCTTTTGATTTCCCTTGTTCGGGTTGAGAGTTTGACTGACCACAGATATTTGATCGGGCCTACGAGCTGCTCCTATGTCTTTGTCCCATTAGCCTGTTAGGTTTAGACACCTATCCACGGGGACGGCGATGGCATCACTCCACTTTGGCGGAGGTTCCTGTAGTAGAGGGTTTAACCCATTCGCACTTACAGTTGGAGTTATTGACAGTCGATGTCATTACATGGGTTCCTTACTCTGAGGACCACTTGACAGTTGGCTTCGAGGGTGGTTTCCCGACTGGTATCGAGTATTTATTGTCCACCCATCAGATTCCTCTCTTCACAGACAGAGGTTGGGAGCTCTATTTAGGAGAGTGTGCTATTAGGAGCACCACAAGAGAGATTCGCATTCCGATCCTTCCTCCTGCCAGGCGTCATTGGTCTTTATTACAGTCGATCATTGAGGTCCCATTGATGAGTATTGATGGCTTTACTTTGTCAGAGGGACCGTTCACTCAGGAGGCATTTTACCGTTGGTGGTTCCCTCGCACCATTGGAGCCCAGACCCGCGCCACACAGTTCATGGGGGATATGGTTCTTGGTTTTGTTATAATGACGAATTGGATTGCCTGCGTCCGAGAGCCTACTCATCTGGTGCAGATTGACAGTTTAACCCAGCAGTTGGACTGGGCACGTTTCTTTATCCGGCATTTGGGCAGAGATCCTTATGAGGCGAATACTTTTGATCCTTTCAGCTCTGGGGTTGGCCCTTCAGGTGACCCATATTAAGATGGTTTTGCTGGTGTAGATCCTCCGTTGTATCGACCTGATATCCCTAGTGACTCAAGAGAAGTTATATCAGATGGATAGGTTGGATAATGCGTTTGAAACCCAAAACCCTAATAAGATTTGGTTGTGTAAGTTCAGTAATATTAATAAAATCTCTCTATTCTGAAAGCGTTTTGTGTTATTATATATTCTGTTTAACAAATTAGGACAAATAAATTTTTGTCCAAAAATTTACGTGCTCGACACGTCGTGCTTTAATTTTTTTCTTCTGAAAACGGACTTTTCGGTATATGTATTTTGGCAAGTTGCTTTGTCGTGCTTACACTGACAAAACGCTTTGTCGTGCTTGTTAGGATTTGTGAAAAATCTAAGTTAGGATCCCTAGATTACAAACCCTAACCCTAGATTACAAACCTTAACCTTAATTTATAAACCCTAACCCTAATTAGCTAGATTAAGCCCTAATTAGGTTATCCTAACACCTAATCATGATTGTTAAACTTCAATTAGGTGTTAATAAACATCATTAAGCAACCCTAATCATAAAAACCAAAACCCTAATCAAGATTAAAGAGGATTAGGGCATAATTAAGTTACTAATTTAATCAAACTAGCTCACAAGTAAGTTAGGAGTCACCAAACCAAGTCCCAAGAGTGCACATGGTCTGGTAACCCTCCCCAAGCAGCACAAGCAACATAACAACATATATTTTTAGAGACAAGTTGGTGAAAAAGACCAAAAAACCCTAAGTCGCTTAAGTCTATAAATAGCAGCCCATCCTCTGGCCAAACTCACGAATTCTCTAAGCCTATACACTCTTATAAACATACCAAAACAAACCTTGGTGATAGCAATAACAGAATCAGTAGTCAGAAATCAAAATCAAGCAAGAAAAGGTACAAACCCTAATTTTAACCTAGATCTTTGATGCTTTGTTTACATTGTTATTTAGATGTTTAGATATATGTAATAGCATGTTAGAAAGTATGCTAAGTTGATAGAGCACGTTTTCATAACATCTAGATGCATCAAAATAGTGTTTTAAGCAAACTAGAAATTCTAGAAAAACAGGTCTGACAGTCGAATGTCAGAGTATGTAGATCCGTGTATGTTAATAGTTAGATCTGTTAATTGTATGCTAGTTGTAGTATTATATGAGGTCTTTAATCTGGAAAAGAAAATAGGTTCATTAGAATCATATTTTGCAAGATATAGGTGGTCAAAAGTGGTTGACTGATCACGAAGTTCTATTTTCTGGGTTACCCAGAAAACTCAAGAACAGGTTGAACCGACTACTTTGACCAACCTTTTAATCGTTTTCTATTTGTTGTTATGATGTCTAAATGTAATGAATCGATACCCTGATATACATACAACATATCTATGACACTCAAATGCCTAATCAATTCATAAGATTACTAGAATTCATGGTCAAAAGTCGTTGACCGAGCATGACTGTGTTTTCTCGGTTACCCAGAAAACTGAAGAACATAAAGAATAGCCTTTGGCTGTACTTTGACCAACATAGATCTAGACCTTAGAATCATACTCTGTCCAAATCAGTGTAACATATATGTACCTTGATATATAGACTACCTATTACAACAAACAAAACGCAAATCTATCACACGGATTGAAAGATCTAGAAGCCACAAAATCGTTGACCGACCATAACCACTGTTCTGGGTTACCCAGAAACTCAAGAACAGCTCTGACAGTGACTTTGAGCCTCTATAACTTCTTGTTAAATGTAGGTTAAAACATGAAATTAGTATGTTGTTATACTACTACTTGAGTACTATAACACCCATACACTTCCAAACCCAGAACCTTTAATAATAGAGAATTATATCAAGGTCAAAGTGACCTCTAGGCCATGACCAACTGATTCCCAGAAACTCAAGAACACTTATAGTGACACTTTCTGTCACTATAGGGCATTAGCGACAGACATAAAATATTTTCTAATAAATAAATTAATAAAAATTAGAAATAATTAATAAATAATTATAAATAATTATAAAAATAGTTTTAAAAATTATTCTAGGTTATAATAATTAACTGTTAATATTTTTATATAAATTCAATAAATATTTTATTTATTTAGATATTATTAATAATTAAGTTAATAATAAAGTAATTAGAATAATTATTTATAAATAATAAATAATTATTTAAAAATAATATTAATGATTTAAAAATCATATTAAATAATTATAAATTATTTAAAAATAATATACAAGATTTGTATAATATTCTAAGTAAATATTAATTATTTAGAAATAGAAATAAATGATTTAAAAATTATTTAAGGGATAAATAAATACTTAAACATTGTTATAAGCTTCTGGAAACTATTATAAAAGATATATAGATTATCTAAAACTATAAAAAAGCTTATAAATAAAGTGTAATCGAGTTATTAACTTATTAATTACTCGGTAAAGTCTTTGGACACCGAAACCATATCGAACTTAATCCGAACATAAATAAATTATGGATTTGAGTATTGTTATCAATACTAGTATGTTAGATTTACATGAATGAACATCTTAGGTGTTTATAAACGAATCGAGTAGTGTTGCTTGATTGATCTTCGCTCAGGCAAGTTACTACACCCTATTTTAACCAATAGAGCAAGTTCCTTAATTACTTATGCAAATTTCTCGAACCCAGCTTATTTCTTAAACAATATTTCTATCTTGAATTACTTTTGATATGTATTACCAAACCTAAACTTGAATTGCCAGTTATTGTAAAGTTATCGCTATAGCTTCAGCATAACTAAGAAATAAATTGTTTATTCATATGATATTGTTTATTGAGTATAAACTGTTGTGTCAAACCAAATTATTTGGTAAGACATCATATACTGAGTTTGAGTTGTATATTCCAAGAGGGATAAATGTATGTTAGTTGAAATTTGACACTTGGTGCATGTGGGCAAGATTATGATGAGATGCATACTCTTAGGATGTTGAATAGGCAGATCCCCTATCTCACATCTGAACAAAATTTCTAAGTCTTTGTGACTGACAGAAATAAAAAGTCCAGAAATGGTTGAAATATAAAAATACCAGACATGGTAATACAACACTCAGTTGAGTTTTGAACTATTATACTTCTTCAAATCATATATTGTTATAAATATAAAACCTGCTGAGCATGTCATAGCTCACTGTGACGCCCCTAAAATAGGTATACATCACCCATTCTGAGTCGCCAAGTACATGGTACAGAATACAAATACAAACTTAATTAGTACAACATGAGCTGTGAGTTTTAATACAAATATTATCTTCTAGATAGTATTCAAACTCAAAATAAGTCCTCAATACATTTATTATCACACTATTTCACAGAATAGTGAGGACTACTAATGCAAACATCTGGACCGTCATTCCGTTCCCCGACTAGTCCCAGCTATATTCTCATTTCCTGAAGAGAACAATGAAAGCAAAGGGTGAGCTCAAGTAGCCCAGTAAGAAATATTATGACTAAGATAATGCAAAATAAATTATCCTTAGCCTTTAATAGTATAACAACTGATAGAATACAATAGACAACAAGTTTTAGTTTAACAACTGCAGCGGAATAAGCAATCCATTAGAAGAGTCAAGTAGAGCATGATATCTACTATCTTCCGTGATTTAAAAAGTTTATCATCAATTTTATCGCTGAGACTCGGCTTAATAAATAATCCACATCATCGAATCATCCCTGCACTACGGGCCAAGGATATTCTTTAGTATCACGACCACGAATTATCCATGCACTACGGGCCAAAGATAATCGTGTTTTCATCAACGGTCATGATCATGCCATAAAACAATTCATCTTTGCACCCTTAGCCGAAGAGAATCTATGGTCATAATCATACCAAAAACGGTCCATCAATGCACTACGGGCCAATGAGGACTTTTATCACATCATTTGTAACATTACGGTCATGATTATACCGAATAATCCCTGGTCATAATCATACCAAGCCCATCTATGCACTAGGAGCCAAAGATGATTTTCATAATAATATAAGCATGAGGATGATGACAATGACATGATAATTCAATAAAACAAGTTCAAGGATAAATTTTAAAGATTTATAATTTAATTTATCCAGAATTGAATAACGTTCAAATTGTCAACATGATACTGCTTTGTGGAGTAAAATTCAAGATTAATATTGTACCAAAAATGATTTGGACCGAAAACGAATCAATTTTTATCATGAATAGTACCCCGGATGAATAGTACTCGAGTGAATAGTACCCCGTGAATAGTACTCAAGTGAATAGTGCCCCGTGAATAGTACTTCATGAATAATCCATGAATAGTACTCCGGCATGAAAAAGTTAAAACTTATCAAGAATGCTCAGAATAATATTTTCATGAAAAGATACTAGATGAAGCGCAAATATCAATGATATTCTACTAATTTCATGGAGTATAGAAGCCAAAACTTTAACAAAATAAGTACAGAATTCGAAATCTGAAACAAAATAATATTACTTACATACTACAGAGTATGGAAGAAAATATTATTTCAAGCGATTATTGAACAAAAATAACATCCCTTACGAATATTAAACGAAAATAATATTCATTACGAATATTAAACAAAAATAATATTCATTACAAATATTAAACGAATATAATATTTCTCGCGAATATTGAACAAAATAAAATTTCTTATGAATATTGAACGGATATAATATTCATACGAATACGAAAAATAATATCTCTTTAGAATATAAAATAAATAATACCCCTTACCTCAAAAAGAATAGTATTCTAATTGTTATAGCGGGGATATTCTTGAAGAAAACTTTTACTGTTAACTACACTCAAAGCTTTCTAAAATTCGAAAGAAATACGCTCAATATTATAGAAGAAGAATTCTATGATTCTGGTGTGATTTTCAATTCTAACTAAGCATCCTATTTATAGGAAAATGAAAAGGATACTATTTAAATTAGAATCACGAACCAACAGTAGAAATTCGGACGAATTCAATTCACGGGCATGTTTTGATTTTCAAAATCACGTTATTTTTACTATGCTGCACTATGCAGGCACTATGCAAATACTATGTATAATAAAATATAATATATTATATTTTTCATAAAAAAACAAAACTTATTATAATATAAATATAATAATAATAATACTTACCTTACATTCACGTTTCATAACTCCCCCCCCCCCAAATTCTGACAATTAACATATATATATATATATATATATATATAAACTGAGATAACTTCTACCGACAGTTTAAAAATGGGTAAATGGGAGTCCAAATAATACGCCAATATTTACAACAAATACTTCATAAAAATCACCTCAATATTTTTAACAACATTTATCATCATTATTATAATTCGCAATATTTAATAACCAGATCGTTCCCAGGAAAGAGGAGGCTTTCTAATAAGGATTTCTTCCTATTGGCGCGCAATTAGGTGACCAAACCTCTCCTCGACAGAACTTTCTAGACATCGTCAATATTACAAATAATAATATGAAAAACTGTATCTTCTCAATTATTGATTTAATAATATATAAAATATCGACAATAATTGAATCAAATAACGTGAGATATTATGCAGCAATTACTGTAACAATAATTGAACAAAATTGAGTGACTTCTCACGTAAGCATCAATAATCAATACCGTGTGCTATTATGCAACCACACGTATTACTGTACTTTTACCATCGGGTATTTCAACAGTTAACGGTAAAACTTTCGCCGTTACTTTTATAAAAAGATATTTCTATTATTTTCTAACTCCGACAATAATTCTGTTGTGGGGTCCACCAATGATTGTGTCGTCGTAAGAATATTCCCTGTGAAAATGAATATTCCCTGACCAATCGAATATAATATAACAACTTGCATACTTTACAAAATTTATAAATATTACTCACAACTATAACATTATATCAAATCCACACCATAATTTTCAAAAAAAAATATTTCGAAAAAATTAAATCTTTATTTGTAAAATTTGGGGTCTTACACTCACTCTTGCAAATCATTTCCTTTGTAGTATTAAATGGTAACCCTGGTACATCTGGAGTAAATAAAGGAAAACGTCCCTTCTTAGATTAGTTTATATTACTGTCTAACTGAATGTAATACTTTGTAATAAGAAATTCTTTATGAAGAATCATGTAATCGAAACTTAATATATGATATATATATATATATATATAACATCTTTTATTTATGTAACCGTGTTTTCTTTACATACATAGATGTAATTAGAATTTTTAATTTAGTTTGAGATCCTTGGGAACTATTTATCTGAGTGAGGGTATTGACAACATGGACTGTTCATGTTGTTGTTGATACTCTGGATTTCAGATAGATAGGTACTATCGATACGATAGTGTAATCCACATGATATAGAATATACATCTGAGTGAGGGTATTGGTAATATGGATTGTTCATGTTATTACTGGTTCTCTGAATTTCAGATAGATAGATATTATTCGTAGATACAGTCTATACATCCAAGTGACGGTATCCAAACACAGCAATAGTTCTCTAGGGAATTGTTATCTGTTATGGGGTACTGTGAATCTTGGATTTATGGGAATTATATCTTGTAATAGTTGTATAGTCGTTCAATTAGATATAAGCATAGAATCAGATACCATGGGCGTATAGATTTGAATGCGTTATATTAATTGATTAGTAGTAAGCACCATATCGGATACCATGGGAGTATAGATATGGGGGCGTTACATTAATGGTATCAGAGCTGTTAAGGCTATAGATATAAAGAAGAGGTATCTTAGTATATAGTCTTCGAGACCGTAAAAATATTAAAACTACACATAAAAATAACATTAAAAATTTTAGACTAAAAGACAATGTGCACCCCAAACTTTACACCCTTGTTGACTTTTGCATAATAAACCGAAAAAGGTGTCTAAGTACACCCCAAATTTCAATTAAACGTAACAAAAAGAACACTTTCAGAATTTAACCGGTCAAAAGTGACTGGCTAAGGCTGTAATGTGGATCTGGAGGGGTGTTTAAGTCTTTTCCTTTTTATCTTCTCTAACATTGACATTAAGCTTGGGGTGCACATTGTCTTTTAGTCTAAAATAAATAAAATAGTCTCCTTCAAATGTATTATTTTCAAGTTAATCTATTGACTAGTCTCTTTCCCTTCTCTCTCTCCTCCATAACCAACTTTCTCTCTCTTAAACAAACACCTATTTCCTCTCCCTCTCAATGAACAGCGAAAACTTTCCTAAAAATCCACATCTACATAATAATAACACCGTATTTGTACTAATCCAACACATTCATCTGCGAATGTAAAAGACAGCCCCTTAATACCTCTATGATTGAGCTCAGGGGAGATGTGAGCAAACAGGGGTTTTTTCATGACAAAAATGAGCACTTGCTTCTCTAAAAGATCAACATCAGCATCAGCACTAACCTTCCATGCATTCAAAGTACCATATCAAATTGGCCACAAAATATTCCAAATGAAGCAGAGCCAAACCAAAGCCAGGGCATATCCTTCTCCCTGCACCAAAAGGCATCATTTTGATTTCCCTACTCCCTGTTATACCAAAACCTTCTCCTCCATCCATCTTACTTTCACCATTTATATTCAAGAATCTTTCAAGATTAAACTCCATCGGATCATTCCACACCTTAGGATCCCTCCCTATCTCCGCCACCATGAAATTGATAACGTCATTCTTCGACACCGCATAGACATCCAATTCAACATCCTCGGTCACCGAGTGTGGCAGCACAAAGTGTCCAGGCGGATGGCGCCTCAGACTTTCTAACACCACCGCTTTCAGATAAGGCATTCTCTATCGCTTACGCGCCGCCGCTACCTCCTCAAATGCTCTAAAAAATTCCAATCGCCACCAGAAATGTTAGTAGCTATACCAGTATTCCGATACAGAACAAAAATCAAACACTTGACCTCCATAATCACCACTCTTTCTCACCCCTCTCTCAAACCCACACTCTCTCTCCTCCCTCACCGCCAACCAGATTTAAGGTTAGGTTTAGGGTTCCAAGTGTGTCATAAATGGGAAGGAAGCTCTGCCGATTACGACCAAATTTAGACCGAATTGAATTGCCCTTGATGCTTCAAGCTTATGTATGTCCTATTTTTGAACCGCCTATTGTCAATTACTAGTGGGGAAATCAGAATTTACAAGGTGCTCAATGTTTGCCCTAGTTGCAAGACGGTGTTTTACTTTAGGTCGTTGAAGTTGGTTCCATTACAGGGGAGTTTTATCGAGATTGGTATGATAATGTTAGTAATGATGATGACGAAAATGGGAGAGTTAAGGTTAAAATATGGGAGAAGTAGAGGTCTTATGGTAGTAATGCTATGGAGAACTCTGCTTCGCCGAGGACGGTTAGAGAGACGGAGACGATTGTGGTGGGGGAATGTGGTGGTGGGGGAGAGAAAAGTGGGTGGGGAGGGGCGAGTTTGGGGTTGGATTTTCCTACGCTTAAGGAGATTTGTAAAGGGCTTGATGAGTCTGATGGAATCGGGGTGGGTCCTGGCGGGAGCTTCTTGTTGTTGTTGTTGATGGAGGAGGGAAAGAAGAGAGAGAAAAAGGATTTGAGGAGGGCAGAGATGCAGAGCGTGAGGATGATGATGAACTAGGTCTCCATTTTTACTGTGTCTCAGTTTGGATGATGAGTATAAATAAGATTGGCAAGAAGGAAAAGACTTAAAAACCCCTCCAGATCCACATTACAGCCTTAGCCGGTCACTTTTAACCGGTTAAATGATGAAAGTGTGATTTTTGTTATGTTTAATTGAAGTTTGGGGTGTACTTAGACACCTTTTTTGGTTTGGGGTGCAAAAGTCAACAAGTGTGTAAAATTTGGGGTGCACATTGTCTTTTAGTCAAAATTTTATGTTTTGTGTAAATTTCTATATTTGTAATAAAGAAGTCTGTTTTATAGGATGGCCAACTCCAATGCTGAGGAAATGTCAATAGTAGACAATCCACCACAAATTAAGTCATTTATAGATAGTGATGCAGAGGATGAAGAATTGCTTCATGATCAACAACTGCTAGATGCTGAGGAAGAGGAAGATCCAGTAGCGGGACAATTAATGAGAATTCAAGAACATGATCAAGCAATGGCATCACTAATGTAGAAGTCTAAGCATGATAATAATCAAATGAAGTTTAGGGCACACTTAGCCGAGGGAATCTTAGAGCATGAAAAGGGAGCCAATAATCGACTGAAAGTACAACTGCACCATGCACAGAGGTGCGGGAAGGAAATACAGTCGAGGTTACTCAAATCTGCTCTAGGAACTCGAGATATCTTCAATGATTTGCAGCGTCGAGTAGTTCGATATCAAGTGGAGGAGAAGAAAAATACATATCTGATAGATCGATCTGTGGTATGCCACATGATCCAGGATTCCTTCGATGACGTTAATGAATTCTAGAATGTAGTATAGAAGTTTAAATGCTTTGTAATAGTAGGAATAAAAGAGCATTTGAAGTTTGTATTATAGCTGGTAGTGTGTATAAACTACTAGTTGTTTATGAGTGTATTCTGTGATATATGAATAAAAAGTATATTTGTGTTATACAAGTTATTATGATAAATGTTTCTTGTTTTATATAGAATCATGCCACCAACCAGAAGACCTCAACGAGAGATAGATAATGATGTTAATCCTACCCAACAGTTAGTAGAACTTTTGTTAGGTGCTATAAATAGACCCACAACCCAAAACACTTTATTTAAGGATTTTAAATTAGTTGGTCCACCTGAGTTCAAAGGTACATCCGAACCTGTCGATGCACAAATCTAGATTACTGAAATAGAAAATTTTTCCTTAGTAACCAATGTCAATAACAATCAAAAGACAGCTTGTGCAACCTTTTTTTTGAAAGGTGAAGCAAATTACTGGTGGGAATCTACTAGGGGTCGGGTAGAAACTAAAGTTGTGCCATGGGATAGATTCAAAGAATTGTTCTTTGAAAATTATTTTTCCTAATCTCTGAAGAATCGCATGGAAGTATGATTCCTAGAATTAAAATAAGGAGAACTGACTATATCTCAGTGTACGACCAAGTTTAACGAACTGTCTAGGTTTGCTCCACATCAAGTCAATACTGAACTTAGGAAGGCTCGGAGGTATCAGGAAGGTTTAAAACCTCAGATACGAAGTAAATTATCTATATTCCAAATAAAGATTTTTTCTGAAATACTTGAGAAAGTGATAAGTGAGTTTTATACCCACGATTCGGCTCCTAAGAAAAGATTAAACAGTGTGGATAAGCAGTTCCTAGCCCTCAGTTCTTGAACCTTCAACAACAAGTGGATAAGCACAACAAGGAGGCACGAAGAGAGATGCGGAGACTCGCAGCGAGGCAGGATCATATGTTTGAGGCTATGAATTTGTCTTTCCCCTCATTGAATGCGACACTCTAGAGCTTCAATTCGACTGCACAATTCCCATACCAGCAGCCAGCCTCAATGCCAAGGTTCCCACCTAGTGATTCTGATGAAGAACAACAGACACCACCACCCCAGGCTTAGGCAATTACAGGGAAGTCTTCACTCATTTATTGCTTTATCTATACAATGAGGATAGTGTAATTTTCAAGTTTGAGGGATTTAGTTTAGTTTTCATGTTTACATTTTTAATTTCATTAGTTAGGTTTGCATATAGTATTTCATGTTTAGTTTTAGGATTATTAAATGATGCATTCATGTAGTCATGTAGTTGCATAGTAGCTTAGGATTGTAAATAGTTTTATTAAGTGTCAATCATGTTACGTTTACCATATAAAAAAAATTAAAGTTAAGCATTGTGTTATATTGCATATGTCCAGCAATTTGATATAGTTCATGTTATTTTGGCCAGTGATGAGAATAGGATTAAGTAGACAAGTACGATACCGAATATTAGAACTGTGATGTAATCTTTTGTATGAATTGGATCTTATGCATGTTTGGCACTGGTATAAAAAGGTTAGCACGTCAGTAACACTTATGTGGACTGATTAGTTCGAATTGATACATAAGGATTTTCTAAAGGATAATGCTAGTTTAAAATGAAAGAATGACAAGGATAGGCAGTGAAGACGAAGAATTAGGCAAGACCCTAAGTTTGGGAGAAATTTTGGGGTACATAAGCTTCATCTAAAAAAAGAAATAAAGATCGTGGCTAGTCTTGTTTCGGGGCCTTTGTTACTTGAGCAAGTACGCTCGAGGGGATTGTCTTTACACCTAGCACCCTATGGTCTTATATGGTCTGGGAGTCGTTTGTTGAAAGCTCACTAACAGGTAGCACTGTTAGCCTAATGCAATGAGGCATTGCACAGTCATGTAAAAAAAAGGAAAATAAGAGCAAAAAGCCCCTGTGATTGAAAAAGAAAGCGTAAGTACCCTATTTGGACCTTTGATCTTGGTGATTGCTTGTTTTTAGTTGAATATTGTCTGTTTTTGAATTTCTTGAGTTTAAGCTGTATGATGCCTTCTAAGAGACTTGTTGTGTATTAAATTTGAATTTGCATCAGTTATCATGAATGTTAAGTACACACACACTATACCAGTAATAACGGTTTAAGATTCGAGGATTAATAAGGAATTATTGATTGGTTTTGATATGAATTGTTATTGAGTTTACTTGATTTTTTTGAGGCCGGTTGAATAAATTTGATTCTATGATGACTGTCGAATTTGTAGGCATATAGATTAGATGCATTACATGTCATTGCATTGCATTATATAGTTTGTTGTTTTGTTTCGTGCTCAAGGACTAGCACGATTAAGTTTGGGAGATTTTGATAAGCGGGTTTTATACCCACGATTCGGCTCCTATGACAAGCTTAAACGGCGTTAATTCCTTGATTTTATGTTTTATTTTTACTTGTTTAGCTTTGTTTTGTGTTTATGATTGGCGGAGTGGCATTTAGATAAAAAGGGTGGACATATAGTTGAATGTGGCAAGAAAGAGAGCAAAATAGAGCAGCTAGCAGAAGGCACCCCAGCCGGGGCTAGCCATTTCCAAGACAAAACCCCCGCCGGGGCGGGGGGTGCAAACTCAGTTAGCAGTCCATATGCCAGTCGGGGCTGGCTTGTTACACAGCAATACCCCCGTCGGGGCGGGGGTACGGGGCAGAGAAGAGTCCTGTTCTTTTCAAATGCTGCAAACGTGAAGCTTAAATGTTGGCAATAACTTAGGACTCGACTATGGATGGAATTGTAATCAGAATACTTGTCTACGCATATAATTAACATCAAATAACATGATTGAAAAAAAGAAAAAGGAAAAGAGAAAAAGAGAAAAAGGGAAGACAAGGCAATTAAGAACATTGAAGACAGATTTTCTGAGAGAAACATTGGAGAGAGTTTGTTGAAGGATTTTCACAACAATTACAGATTGGGCTATAGAGAAGGGTGGTTTTGGATTCATTCTTCTTCTCCAGTTTTATATTTGTAATTGGGATGGTGTTTTCTTTAATTAATTTAGTTGTTATTTCATTGATGATGAACTAAATTCTTTATTAGGCTTATAATGGATCTTTGAGTGGAACGATGGTTATGTAACTTTGATTTTTAGTTTAATAAGCTATCTTTTAGTTTACCTATATTGACTTATGCTTGAATTTATAAATTGCTTGATCACCAATTTTATGTGGACTTGTATGGATTCGAGAGAGGAAGTACGAGTCTAAACGTAGTTAATACAGCATGTGTTCTTGAATTCTGTGAATGAATGGAATCTTGATGAATGTTAGGGCAGAGATATGCTTAACATCGCATGTAATCAGATAGAGAATGTAACATTCCATAAATTTTAAAGTGTAATATTAAATATTTATTGATATATATAAATATTTAATGGATATGTTATTATTAAATAAATAATTGTTTAAATGGAGTTGATATGATTTAGTTAATTATTTGATTAATTGTTGAATAAATAATTAAATAATAAATATTAAATATTAATTGGCAATATTAAATATTTATTGAATTATGTGGTAATTTAAGTTGACGTGGGTTAGTTAATTAATTATTGAATAAATAATTAAGGAGCTAAGTAAATTAGTTATTATGAGATTATATAATAATTTAATTTAATAAGTAAGCAAGAGAGCTTATAGTGATTTAAATAGATTATAATATTTTAAATGGGAAAGGGTAATTTAAAATATTAGTTGGTTAAATAAAATTATAATTTTTAAAAGAAATTATAGTTATGTGATATTAAATTATGTGCTAAAGTAATTTAATAGATTAATGTTTTAATTGATTTATTAAGGTGACAAATAACCTTGCTATAAAAGAGTTATTAAAATAACTTAAAGGAGTTTTAATTCCGTTTTGGCCAAACAAGGCCTAATGCCTATTAAGTCCTTAATTTATCCAAACAAGGTGTAAGGTTAATGGGTTATTTTTTTATAGTAACCAAACAAGCCTTATGGCTTAGATTTTCAAAAACTTTTAACTGATGTCAGTTATGTATTTTATATTTATATTATATAATTAATATATATAATATCTAGTTACGTTAGATTGTTAGTACGCTCTAGAGTTAGAGGAGAGAGGTTAGAGAGAAGAAGGAAAAACTCAGAGGAAGAAGAAGAAGAGAAGAAGAAAAAGTGAGAGAATCCTAGAGAAATTGGGAGTGAAGAGGAGAAAAGATTGGCAATCAAAGAGATAGTATCATCTTCTTCTTCAAAGTATTTCTCCTATACTTTTAGTTTTAAGAGTTAGTTTTTATCTTCCAAAATTCTCCATAAAATCCTTGTGTAAATATGAAGTATTGTTGGTATGAGGCTTAATATGGCTTACTTGTAATGTTAAAACTATTTTCATGAGTTATAATCAAAGAATTATGGTTATGTATGAAGTTTGTGAGGAAAACTTTTTTTTACAGAGAGTTTTTGGTGATTGTATATTGTTTAGTTAAAATAGAAATTGAGGGTTAATTAGTTGTTTAGTTGATAAATTGACCATTTAATTTGATAGAGCATGTATAATTGTTGATAAAAATACTTTGAATTAGTGATTTTGGTTGAAAAACAAAAGTTATAGTGTTAATTTTTCATAGAAATATAAAAACATGAGTTTTTCCCAAAAACAGTGAATTTGGGTGTGTTAATTTGGTTGTTTATGTTGTTGTATGGGTAGAATCACGTTTAGAGTTTTTGAAATATGTTTATATGAAGTCTATATGTAATTTACAGGATAATTAGTCTGTTAGAAACGAGCTTGTAGGCCAAAATTGGCTTTTTCTATGTTGTTGCCGAGGCTGTCTGCCGAGGTCTGCAACTCGGCGCCGTGGTGCGAAGTTATATTACCTTTGGGGCGCCGCAGCGCCATACTCACGCCGCAGCGCGGCTTAGTAGCTTTGATCCCCGCGCCGCAGCGCCATGGCCTCGCCGCAGCGCCGGCCCACAGTGTAACTGTGGCGCCGCAGCGCGAGTTGTCAGAAAATTCTGACAATGTACTTTCTGTACACGAAATTTTACGAACACTTTATGTAATGATAGTAGGACTGAGAAATATTGATTTTAGTAGTTCTACACTATTAATAATAATGTTATTACATATTAACTTGTGTTATAATTGATTATGTGATTAAATAATCAAACCTAAATGATGAACGTACTTAGTTATGTTTGTAATGTGTTAATGGCTAACTATGTCATGATGACATATATTATAGGATATGAAATGGGTTTAATATAAAATCAATAAGTAGTCCTAGCAAGACTTAAGCACTTGAACGAAATTCAAGTTTGACTAAGAAGAAATATAGTGAGTCATAAATCGAAAAGTTAACACAATCTAATTGAACATTGTATGATGATAGGAAAGATTATGAGATGTGGAGTAGAGTTTACATTACAATTATTATGTGTTGTTATGTGACTAATAGTTGATGTGTATGATTATATAATTGTGTAGGGCACGTGAAGTACAGATAAATGTAAGCTGTTAATCTATTATTGGTAAACGACGACCAAGGCAAGTCTTTCGGTTCCTATTTTCTATGTGGACTTAATGAACTGTTTAAATTGCATGATATGTTATGCATGTTGAAATCATGAAATGTTTAAGTCAATATATGACTGCATTGTTTTGTTTAAATAATGATGATTGAGTAAGGAACTCAATCTTTGTATTTGTTATGTGAATTAAAAGCATGTATGTCATGTTACTTTAATTATTATGAGATGTATATCGAACATGTTATTATGTGATATGTGATGCATGAAAACTGTTAGATTTTGCTGGGCTGTCGAGCTCACTCTTGCAAATAACCACTTTTGCAGGTACAAATTTTAAGGTAAAGATATGTGCTAAGTGAATTATAGAGATCTATATTCACGAAGATCACTTATGTTCTATGAGAAATGTGTTTCCTATTTTGAATGTAACATGTTGTTAAATTGTAAGTTGAGCTATCCAATGTGTATGGATATTTAGTTATGATGTAAGACTTTGTATAGTCATTTTGTTGTAATGATTCGTGATATTTGATTTGAATCGAAGAGATGTAATGTAAAGGTTACGATTTAGGGCAAGACAGAAGGAGATGTATAAAAGTTTTAATTATTTCGCATTTTTTTAGTAAATTTTAATATCGAATATTGATGTAAAGATAGATTAAAGATGTATTATTAACGACCGAAGTCGAGAATTAAATTGTATAAATTTTGGGGTCGTTACAGAGAACTTGAACTTAAACCTTCTTTGATTGTAATTCACATAGAGATATAGTGAGTTAGTTAATTAAGGTGTTTAACTTAATTCTATCTAAATTGTGGATTTGAGTTAATACGGTATTAGTACATCGAGAGGTGGCTAGTTCTACTTGAGTGTTCTTAATTAATAAACTGAGATAGTGAATTAAACTGGAATAAGGTGTAATAATCATAGTGAGGCTTAGAGTGAAGTTGTAAGCCTAATTCTCCAATACTTGTTTGAAAATTCAGTTTTTAGGGTTGTTGATTGTTTGGTAATTTTAGTATTTCTAATATTTTTAATTATAATCTTGAAATTGGTTAGTTTAATAAAATTTGGATTAATAGGAAATTGATAATTATAAGGGTTAATTTCTAGTTAATCTCTGTGGGAACGATACTTGACTTATCATTATATTACTTGTTGACCATGTATACTTGTGTGCTGTGCGTATATAGATTTTACCCAACAAGTTTTTGGCGTCGTTGTCGGGGATTATAGATTTTAATAATTTTGAAATATCAGTTTAATTAGTCCAGTTTTACTTAAACATTTTTTTTGTTTTGTTCTTTCTATTTTAGGTTCTTGAAGTCAGTTTATGTAAACTCGTTCCAAAAACCTAGATTTGCTTCCTTTGGAGGACGACATTGAAAAACAGTTTCAAAGGTTAAGTAAGTGGATCAAGGACACTAGGGAAGATTTTGAGAACTCTAAAAAAGATGAAGTAATGGTTGTTGAAGATCAGAAAGCGTTGAGAGACTTTGCTACACCTAAGGTGACTGAGCTTCAGACGAGTATCACCAGGCCAGCAATTGCTGCAAACACATTTGAGATCAAGTATGGGACTATTCAGAACTCGGTACAGTTTGGGGGACTTGCAAATGATGATTCGAATGAACATTTGATTAGCTTTTTAGAGATATGCGACACCTTTAAATACAATGGGGTGTCGGATGACGTTGTCAGACTTCGGTTGTTTTCGTTCACACTTCGGGACAAGGCGAAGAGTTGGTTACACTCACTACCATCGGGATCAATAACTACATGGGAAGACCTTACTAAAAAATTTCTAGCCAAATTCTTCCCACTAGCAAAGACTGCAAAAATGAGGAATGAGATTACTATGTTTGAACAGCAACACGGGGAATCGTTATATGAGGCATGGGAGATATATAAGGAGTTTCTTAGGAAATGCCCACATCACGGATTACCAAAATGGCTGCAGATGAACACATTCTACAACGGGTTAAATGGGAATCTCAGAACGAGTATTGATGCAGCTTCAGGTGGAGCATTTATGGCTAAAAGATATAAGGAAGCGTATGAGTTAGTTGAGACAATGGCGGCTAACAACTACCAATGGCCTACTTCGAGGATAACACAACCTAAGGTAGCTGGGGTTTTACAGATAGATGGAGTGACCGCATTGGCATCTCATATTGCTACCTTGTCCAAGAATATGGATACTCTGACAAGGGTACAACCATAGTAGGTGGCGTATGTGTCCGAGTTATGTGTTGAAGAACATCCTACAGAGTAGTGCGCCATTAACCCAACATCAATTCAGTTTGTGGCTAGCTACAACAGGATACCGCCATAGAATATGTATCAAAATGCTTACAACAAAGGGAATAGGAACCACCCTAATTTTTCATGGAGCAATAATCAAAATCAGCAGGCTCCACGACCTTCTTATCCCCTGGAATTTCAGAATCAACATCAACAAACAACTCAGCAACAAGAGAGAAAAACAGATTTAGAGGAGTTGTTGTCAAAATATATAACGAGCAACGAGGCAGTTATGAAGTCACAAGCAGTAGCCATCAGGAATCTAGAAAATCAGATGGGACAACTGGCCTTAGCATTGAACATTAGACCGAAGAGGACTCTACCAAGTGACACCGAAAAGAATTTGAAGGGACATCACGAACAGTGTCAGGCTATCACTTTGAGAAGCGAAAAACAGTTAGATGGGACAATTGCAGAAAATTCAGTTAGAACGGATGACAAGGTTGATGAAAACAAAGTGGTTAAAGAGAAACAAGGTGAGAAAAAGCAAGTTGGACAGACAAAGTCAGATGACAAGCCAGTTGTGTATCCTCCACCGTCGTTTCAGCAAAGAGTCCAAAAGCAGAAATTAGATAAGCAATTCGCTAAATTTTTGGAAGTTTTTAAGAAACTTCAAATAAAAATTTCGTTTGCAGAAGCCCTAGAGCAGATGCCTAGTTATGCTAAATTCATGAAGGGAATTCTGTCTAGGAAAAAGAAGTTGGAGGATTTTGAAACTGTTGCATTAACGGAGGAGTGTAGTGCAGTGTTACAGCGAAAGTTACCACCGAAGTATAAAGATCCGGGGAGTTTTACCTTGGGAACATGGCGTTCAACAAATGTTTATGTGATTTGGGGGCAAGTGTGAACCTTATGCCATTATCAGTATACATAGAATTGGCTTTACCAGCTCCGAAACTGACTAATATATCTCTACAGTTGGCAGATAGATCAGTCACGTACCCGAGAGGCATTGTGGAGGATATTTTGGTCAAGGTAGATAAATTTATATTTCCCGCGGACTTCATAATTCTGGATTTTGAGGAAGATAAGAACATCCCCATCATCTTAGGAAGACCGTTCTTGGCTACGGGTAGGACATTCATCGATGTACAAAAAGGTGAATTAACCATGAGGGTCCAAGATCAAGAAATAAAGTTCAACGTATTCAAAGCCATGAAGTTCCCTACGAATGAAGATGAGTGTTTCAGGATGGATGTCATTGATCAAATAATCAACGAAGACATGGTTAAAAGTTTGGCTAGTGATCCATTGGAAACTACATTACTGGGGGATGAATATTTAGATGATCCAAAATTTGTGGATTATTTGCACATGCTGGATTCCTTGCCACGAGTTAGTAAATTCAAGGCACCATTTAAGCCATTACACATGCAAGAGAAAGCCACATCAAGGATGAAACCTTCATTGGAGGAGCCACCTGCATTTGAGCTATTGAAGAATATGTTGACTACAGCACCAGTTATTGTCGCACCGGATTGGGATATGCCATTTGAGTTAATGTGCGATACAAGCGATTATGCAATAGGGGCTATGTTGGGACAACGCCGAGACAAGACATTCCACGCCATATACTATGCAAGTAAAACCCTTACGGATGCCCAATTGAACTACACAACTACAGAAAAGGAGTTACTTGCAGTAGTATATGCCTTTGATAAATTTCAGGCATATTTAATTGGGACAAAGGTTGTGGTTTATACTGATCACTCGGCAATTCGGTATTTAATTTCGAAGAAGGATGCAAAGCCTCAACTTATCAGATGGATTCTCCTTCTATAGGAATTTGATTTGGAAATAAAGGATAGAAAGGGGACAGAGAATCAAGTTGCAGATCATTTATCGAGGCTGGAAAATCCGGGTAAAGATAAAGATGATAAGTGTATAATCAACGAGTCATTTCCGGATGAGCAACTGCTTGGAGTCAATGCAGAATTTCAGTGGTATGTGGATTTTGCTAACTATCTAGTGAGCAACATCATTCACCCTGATCTTACACGACAGCAGAAAAAGAAATTCCTACATGACGTCAAGTGGTACATGTGGGATGAACCTTACCTATTCAAACAGTGTGTCGACAAGATGATTAGAAGGTGTGCACTGTGATGCCCCCAAATCTGGGTATCTTCCAACCCGACAAATGGTGCTACACAGTGCTACAGTTCACACAAACATTCAATTGAAATGCTTCAAAAGAACGAATATGTCTTGTATATATATTCTGAAATAATATTAACATTCCCCAGGTTCTTTATAACCGTTACATTTGTCCTTGTCATAATATCAAATATTATCATTACAAACCTATACTATTACATAAGTAATCTACGGGTTCGCCTTAGCCTTTCCTTTATCTTTGCCAGATCCATCAATCCGTTCGATCTTAGATGCATTCATATGGTTCAAGCAAGAGTGAGCCTAACTAGCTCAGCAAGTACAACAATTCTAATAAAACAAAATGTTTGAAACATAGAAATCGTATATCTTCAATAACTGAACAATAGTTATAAAGTACTATCGATAATTCAAAATAGCACTTCTTTTCTTCAAAACATTTTACCAAGACAATATTCAGTAAAACATCAATTCTGGTCCAAGACCATAAGCATTTCATAAGTTCTTTAAAAAGGACATCTCGGCACTAAGTCCGTAAGTCCGGCATAGCTTACGTGCACGTCTAGGTGATCAGCTTATAGTACTCTATGTTGATCAACACTACATTCATTAAACGTACGTACGTTTAAGTTGTGGCAACCTCACATGCCTGTCGTTTAACGACAAAACATTTTAGCATACTCAGTCTTCATTTGAAAACCACACCAACATAGTTTGGTAAAACATTGATAATAATTTGATAGATTTTAAGAAATCCAACATATCGTAAGTCTAGCTAAAAGAATTGGCTTTGACTTCATCATACATCAATTCATGCGTAAGAATACATGAATTACAAAGCTTGTCCAGATTGAACTGGAACAAGGGTTAGAACACTTGCCTTTAGTGTCTGCTACGGTTATTACACGTTCACTTTAAGTCCTTAAGGTCTCTACAGTAGATGATAACATCACATAACACATTAGGTCATGAATAACATACATAGTTCCTAAAAAACCTTACCCTTCTTCTCAATCTAATTATGTATTAGATTTGTTATTTATTAGTTCTGACTTTCCGTTACGTCGTTCTTACGTTCACATGTAATTGCCTTTCTTCAACCCTAAGTGATCATACTTAAGGTTTAATCATGACTTAACAATGTTATAATTAAGCTTTAATTCCTTGTTAATCAATTACCATTCATGATCTACTTATAAACATTCTTCATTGTCTAAACCCTAAGGATGGCGCTGCGGCGCCAGCATTCCTTCTCTATGTCGCGCTACGACGCCATACACTAGGGCTAAAAGACCGGACTCGGCGTTGCGGCGCGAGTCCCTTCGTTACGGGTCGTGCTGCAGCGCAAAACTCTAGTAGGTCACAACTTCTCTCGGCCATGCTTGGCGCTGCGGCGCCACCTATTTGGCCTTGGGCTGGCGCCGCAGCGCCAGCTCTGTGCACCAGAAATTTTTTACAGTTTTTCAATTTTGTGAGATTCCCAGGCTCGTAACTTCTTCGTTATAAGTCCGAATTGGCTCGTTCAAGAGCCTATGGTTCACAAATCATATACTCTACATGTTCATGCAAGAATTTTATCTATTTGACTTTGTTAACTAAAAATTCACATATTAGTCTATTTTTAACAAAAACGATAAACGTTCGTGAACGTTCAACGCTCGTTTCTTCGTTCTAAGTCGAAATTCGGTCCTTTTCGAGTCCGCAACTCTATAATGCCAAATAAGACTTGTCACCATTGAAAACCAACATTTTCGAGTTCAAAAACAAAATTTGACTTCCATTCTGAGAATTTCACGAATTCGACGATTATCGTCCAATCGTGTGAATTCCGACAAAACTTCGTTACTTATGATTTGTTCATTATTTCAAATGGATTCAATCCATCATATAAACATCTCAACCTACATATTACAATAACTTATTTTCATGTTAAGCTATTACTTGTTCTTCATGATATTATAATTTTTTTAAAGTATAAAATACACTTAACTTTGTTTTACATGGCTTATGATAGTTAAAGTCTTCTAACCATCATTCTTACGTCTTATTAACATATTAACTTCATTCATGTAATTATGATATAAGTCTTACAAATTCTTCTTTAGTTCATAGCTTATTCATGGACAAAGGCTTATTCCCGGTTTATTAATACATAAGTCATTAGCTTATCCCTTCTTATGATTTCTTAGCATACATGACCATTAATCCACACTTCTCTTATAACCTACAATGTTAGAGATGAAAGACTAATGACATAGGATCATTTACCTTTGATTACTAGCTTTCTTCTTCTTGAAAATCTAATAATGGAAGTTTAGCTTATGTGTGCTTATTCTCTCTAACACTTAAGTTGCTTTGTAAGGGAAAGTTGTTGGATGAAATTGAACAAGCAAATAATGAATCCAAGGCTTGGTATTTATAGGCTTTCTAAAGTTAGGGCAAATGGGTCATTAAGTCACTCCCACCTCCTTTGTAACCTCCTTACTATTCACTACTTAAGCCCTAAGTAAACTTGCTAACCACTCACTTTACTTGGCCACCACATTAATATCTTGGTCACCAAGATCACCCATGGGTTTCCCCATGGATCCTAATTACCCAATGGATCATAGCTTTGGGCTTAGGTTTTAAATTGCTTAACTTATCTTTGGGCTTGCATTAAATTAATTTGGGGCTTCATATTAACCAACACTTGGGCTCTAACATTAATCACACATGGGCTTACACCTTAATTCTTAGGAACAATTACATTTTATATTATATTTTAAAAAATAATTACAACAATAGTGCACTCATTAAATATTTACACAATTAATGCATTTAAATTTTTATTTACATTATTAGTGAATAATAATTATCCCTTACTGTTAATTATTATTTTTTATTAAAGTACATTCACATATGATGCACATCCACATATTTATAGTGCAGTTGGCAATGGACAGTGAAGCTAGAAATGATCCACCACCAAGCGTGGATGCCGCCGTCTGCACTAGCACAACCACTGCATCAAAGTCGCGGTCGTACACGTGGTCTCCACACGCGCAGCAGAAGAGCTCCGCTCGATCGACGTCCACCGCAATGGCAAGTGCATACCATGCAGTAGAGAATGGGATCATCGTAGTTTGTTCCGTAGGAAAT
Organism: Panax notoginseng; assembly: GCA_016801055.1. Taxonomy (NCBI): domain Eukaryota; kingdom Viridiplantae; phylum Streptophyta; class Magnoliopsida; order Apiales; family Araliaceae; genus Panax; species Panax notoginseng. Next base: position 141,888,666 of record CM029017.1, read on the forward strand.
GATGGCGCTGATAGATCCACGGTAGTCAACGATGTTCCTTGGATCATAACCGTTGCTGCCACCATTATTGATCGAGATTTGGAGTCAGCCGTTTTGTTGGGTGGAAACAAACTGATAAAGGTAGGTGTGTGTGTGTGTGTGTGTGTGTGTATATATATATATATATATATATATATATATATATATCATCAATTAACTTTTTTCCTAATTCACACAAGACTGATCCTCATCCTGATTCTAGGCGGTTCATTTGGGCAAATGCATGGACATTATCCTTAGTCCCTTGGTATGAAGGTAACCAAACCTTCATACCAAGCGAACAAAACTTTCGTATCAAGGTAACCAATGCATATCCACACCTGCAGTTTTTTTATAGTGCAGTTGGTAGCCAAACATTCATATATATCAAGGTAACCAATTTAGTGTTATTAGGTTACTAATTTATTTTGAATATGATGCAGTTGGTAGCCAAACCTTTATACAGTTGGTTGCCAAACTTTCAGACCGAGGTATCCAATTTATACTTCATGTGTGGAGGTAGATTGGTTACCTTGATATAAAAGTTTGGTTACCTTAGTATAAAAGTTTGGTGACCTTGGTACGAAGGTTTGGTTATCAATAATACATTACACATCACTCTCTTATCTCTCTCTTTCCTATGCAGTGTTTTTATTTTCTTTTGAACATGAAATTGGAATTGGAATTTCCGGACATGAAGAAATTTTGAAAATTCAAATAGTCTTGCTTCTATATCCAATTGTTGAAGTTTGACTAATATTTTCTCTACGAGTCCACTGTAATATTCGAAGATGAAGGTTTCTACTTGAGGTGGCTCGCACCAGATTACAATAGCGGCCAATGCTCTGCTCTCTCTTCGTTAAGAAAAGAAAAGTTTGTAATACATAGGGTTTTATTTTTATGGTTTCGGATGTACAAGTAATTTGTTTTGTTTGGGCTATTGGACTTACTGACTTAGAGAAAGTGAATATTTTGAATTTGTTTTTGTTGTTAGATCCCAAATATTTGAATTTGAATTTGAATTATTATTAATGGCATTTATTTCTCCTTGATTTTAGGTTCCTTATTAATGTGAATTGTACTATTTTTGTAATATAGGTCCTAATTACACTATTTTTGTAATTATTTTGTTGATGCACTAATGATGTAATTACTTTCTAATTGTTGTATATTTCTGTAAAGAACCCTAATTCTTATTGGACTTGTACTTCATACAAGATCCCACAATTACATTTCATTGGACTTTAATCCTTAACGTTCTCAAATTAAGTCCCCATGCGAAATATTACGTTTTTCATACTTGAATTATTATTACATAATCCATCTCACCTTGATATTCTAATGTTACTTATTTCTCGGAAGTTCAAAAATAATTCCCGAGCGAAAAACGATGCATAGTGTTTTTCGAAAAAAAATCAGAAAGCTTTTATTTTCGTCTTGGAAATTCAAACACTTTAATTCCTTCACATAGTTAAAATACTATGATTTTCTGACGTTTCTAGGTTATAGAATGACATTCATCTTACTAACACATAATAATAACAAATAATATTATTTTATTCCTTATAAAAGTATTTACACAAAGGTTCGATTTTCTGGGGCGTTACATGTACCCTATAGTGAGGTGAAAAATATATTGCACGAGTGTCATGCATCTACATATGGGGGACATTATGGAAGTGAGAGAACAGCAGCGAAAGTCCTTCAAGCAGGGTTTTATTGGCCTACAATATTTAAGGACGCCCACCAATTCGTAAAAAGATGTGATAGATGTCAACGGGTGGGTAACATATCGAAAAGGAATGAGATGCAACTACACACTATCTTGGAAGTTGAAATTTTTTTGATGTTTGGGGCATTGATTTTATGGGGCCATTTCCATCATCATTCAGTAATCAGTACATCTTGCTTGCAGTTGATTATTTATCGAAATGGGTTGAAGTCGTAGCACTCCCCACAAATGATGCCAAGGTGGTTCTTAAATTCTTACACAAGAATATTTTTACAAGATTTGGCACGCCAAGTGCTATCATAAGTGACGAGGGTAGTCACTTCTGCAACAGATCGTTTATAGCTCTTTTGGCAAAATATGGGGTCAACCATGAGGTGGCGATGACATATCATCCCCAAACAAGTGGGCAAGCTGAGGTTTCAAATAGGGAGGTAAAGAAAATCTTAGAGAATGTGGTAAACCCGAATAGAAAAGATTGGTCTCTCAGATTGGATGATGCACTATAGGCTTACATTACTGCTTACAAAACACCAATTGGTATGTCACCATATCAATTGGTCTACGAGAAAGCATGTCACCTACCTGTGGAGTTACAACATAAAGCCTATTGGGCAATTCAGAAGCTAAACTTTGATCAAGCAGCTACAGGTGAAAAGAGGCTACTTCAGTTAAATAAGCTCGATGAATTCCGACTTCAAGCTTATGAGAACTCTAAGTTATACAAAGAAAAGGTTAAGAAATGGCACGACCAGAAAATCATGCAGAGAACGTTGGAACCAGGACAATCAGTACTATTGTTTAACTCAAGATTGCGATTGTTTCCAGGAAAGCTAAAATTAAGGTGGTCGGGTCCATTCACTATCAAGAGGGTTTTCCCACATGGCGCCGTTGAACTATACAGTAGGAATCCATTGGAGACGTTCAAGGTCAACGGTCAGTGGTTAAAACATTATTGGGGTGGCGAATCCAACACGGATGTCATCGCAATCACACTTGTCGACGCACCATGAACAGGGAGTAGTCAGGTTGAACGACTTAAAATCAATCGCTAGTTGGGAGGCAACCCAATTTTATTTTTATTCTTAGTATTTATTCGCATTAGTCAATTTTTAGTTTAGAATAATAATTAGTATATAATAAGTTCATTACATAGCTATTAAGTTATATTGTTCTTGATAATCTAATATTACCATCCATGCTTAAAATTGCTAACTATCTACTTATATTCATGGTTTAATGATGTTCAGGTACTTAAGGAGCTAATAGATGTGCTAAGGAGGCAAGGAATGGGAAAAATAAAGGCCATTAGCAGACCACTAGCCAGCCGAGGCGGGCCCTTTTATGCCTAATACCTCAGCCGGGGCTGGGGGTCAAAGTACAACACCCCCCGCCGGGGCGGGGGTCTTAAAACACGAAATCAGTGAGCAAGCCAACCGGGGCTGGTATGTCAAGGCTATTACCCCCCGCCGGGGCGGGGGTCTGGAATGTGAACAGACAGTTGCAGCAGTTATACATATCGTTTAGACCATTTTCTCCCAACCTTCTTGTACGTGATATCCAACACTCCCACTCCTACACAATCTCCACCCACGAACTTGCAATTTACTCCCCATCTTCCCACTACATTAAAACTACTACCCACTACTTCAACCCAACACGCCACTATTCTATACATCACCCCATCTTTATAAAGCCATACATACACAACAACATCTAACCACGTCAATTTAAGGATTTTCTTGAGTGGATTTCAGCATACACAAAGGGAAGAGAAAATTAAACACTTGGGGATATACAGAGCGTGAGTAATTTGTTTCTACAATTCCTCAACATCGACTACCATAGTTGAAGCAAAATCACTAAGTTTGGGGGGATTTCAAGTCTTGCACACCAAGTGTTCTATAGATTGCTTAAGTGAAGTTTGGGGGAAACTTTTGTTGAGTCTCACAAATTCAAATTCCAATGGCACCTAAACTGGCATCAAAGAGGCAACGTGGCTAGTTCCGGGACCACACCACCAACACGAACTTTTGATCGGCAAAAATTCTTAAGTGCCGCCGCCGCTGACCGTTACGACTACCTTGTAACAAAAGCACTCACATCGGAGTGGGGGTTGGCACCTGAACATGTTGATGGCGAAATGATGCAACAAATATATAAAAAAGGTTAAAATAAGTTCACGGAAGAGCCCGAGGCCGCCGTTGTAAGTGTGGTCAAAGAATTTTACGCTAACGCGGAGGATAAGGCCCCCTTCAACGCTTTTGTGCAAGGCAGGTTAGTTCCTTTCAGTGCCAACGCCATTAACACATATTACCAATTATGAGTGCCTAGACATTGCCAGTACGCTCACTTACGTGACAATGATCCTGATTATGAGACTATTATGAAGGAAATGACAAAGTCGGGTACCACATGGATCAAGGGTCAAAAAGGAGGCACTGTCTTTCATAATAAGGATCTCAGTCGGTATGGGAAGATATGGTACGCGTTCCTGCTAAGCTGTTTCCATCCACTTATACATCAGATGTGCCCAAGGAGAAGGCATTGCTTTTATATGTCGATTGTACAAGATTTCATCATCGACATCGACATAAGGGCTATAATCAGTTTTTCAATCTGACGATGCTTACGAGGACCATTCTCAAGCGGCTTGCCACATCCTTCACTCATTTGTGGGTTGTGTAAGCAAGCGGGAGTACGATGGTACAATGATGAGACCACCTAGATACCGCTTCAGACACTTGACTCGAGAATGATTGCGAGGTATTCGGTGTGGCCCAGGGGCAAGTCGCATCCTAGAGGATTAGGATTTGTATTTCCATCAGCCTAGGAGGATGAGGCTGACGCTGAAGACACCTCGGAGGAAGATGAGTTTCAAGGGGATGTAACAATGGGAGAGCAAGGAACAGAGGCGACACCACAGCCCAAAAACATACCTAGCCCTCAATTCTTGAACCTTCAACGACAAGTGGATAAGCACAACAAGGAGGGACGAAGAGAGATGTGGAGACTCGCAGCGAGGTAGGATCATATGTTTGAGGCTATGAATATGTCTTTCGCCTCACTGAACACGACACTCCAGAGCTTCAATCCGACTACACAATTCCCATACCAGCAGCCAGCCCCAATGCCAAGGTTCCCACCTAGTGATTCCGATGAAGAACAACAGACACCACCACCCCAGGATTAGGCGATTACAGGTGTAACAACCCGATATTTTCAATATAAATAAATAAGAAATTTGGCGTATAAATTTTTTTATTATTTTAAAGATGAGGATTTGTACAAGATAATGTGTATATATATTTATGTGGTAAATAAAAATATATTTATTGCATAAATGTTTACAAATAATTTTATTTTTACAATTATTGATTTTTGTAAAGTATATTCTTATCATAATTAAATTATAGTATAAATGCTTTTATTTTCCATGAAAATATAATTATATATTATTTAAATAATATATGAAATGATTTTCTTTGAATAATTATAGTAATTATTTTATTATAAGAATTTTGTACAGATTATTAAGTTAATTATTTTATCTTAATTATTAAGGTTAAATACGGAAGAATAAATCAGATATGGAATCCAAACCTTGATTTTGGATTTTGAGCAAGGAATGAGAATAATAATATAATATTAATTATATTTTAGATTTTTCAATGCTATAACTATGTACTGTAAGTTCGTATTGATAATGGTTGGTCGAGTATGATATAGTGTTACAAAACTCTAATATTATTTTAATAAACCCTAATTCGATAGTCAAATAAGACGGTAATATTTCAAGTAATTACGTTATGTTATCAATGTCACGTGTTATGTGGTATATGATTTGTATTGTAAGTGTTAATGCTAATTATAGAAAACCCTAATTAATAATTAAAACCCTAATTTTGAAAAAACCCTAAATAATAGTTATAAACCCTAATTTTCTATACTAACCCTAATTGTCAAGTGGGAAAACCCTAATTTGAAACTCAATTATGAGTTAGAAACGGTTATGCAATTGTGGTAAATGAATTATGTTACGTATTATAGAATTTAATGTTAATTAGAGAAACCCTAAATAATATTTAGAAATTCAAATTTTTAGAAACCCTAATTTCTTAATTAGTGAACCTAATTTCTAATTTAGGAGTCCTAATTGCTAATTTAGCAAGGTTGATTATAATTAGTGATTTTAAACCCTAATGTTCCTGTATAATTTAATTAGAACATTAATCTAATTTAGAAAACCATAATTTACAAATTTTAGAAACTAAAATTTATTTAAAAAAAAATTAATACAAACCCTAAAATATAATTCTAGAATGCAATTGTTGGAAAACCTTAGGGTTAAACCCTAAGGGTTTGCCAAAAGATCAAGGTGCCATTAAATTTGTGAACCAAAAGACCATTTTGCCCTTAATTGCATAATTGAGCTTGCTTGCAAATCTAGGTAAATTTGGAGTGGTTGGTCAACTCTTGACCAACCATGTGACACATAGCAACACCAATTCAGCAAGCCCCCAGTCAATTATTAGCCATACAATGCATCTAACTTAATATATATAGTTTGGGAGAGAGAAAAGTTTACTTTAATTCTCATAAGAGCCAACTACTTCTCTCTCTCTAAAATTCGAGATTTGTGAGGAACTAAGTTCAAAAGTTAAGAATACATCATCATTTAGTTGTCCATAAATAGATTCAAAGATTAGATTCTAAGGATCCAAGCCAATAGAGGTATAAACCCTAAATTGTGAAATCCTTAAAATTTTGTGTTAATGATGTTGTTTGTTGGTTAGAATGGTGTTATATGATGTCATTAAGTGATCTGGGTTACTAGATTTTAGACCAATAACATCTAGAGGCTCGAATTTGGTGTTTTCAAAAATCTGGAAAAAATTATTTTTGTGGTCTGACAATGAATGTTAGACCCTGTAGATCGCAGGCTGATAAGTGTTTTTGTTGTTTTATGTTTTGGATCGAGAGTTTGGTATGCGTTCTTTGTTCTGAATGTGAAAGCTCAGTCATTTGATGTTTAGATTTCGATTTATTCTTGGTCAAAACCCGTTGATCGGGCATGACCAGTCAAGTTCTGGGTAACCCAGATCGAGCCTAGAAAGGTCTGACATGAATTTCAAGAGCATGGATCTGACCGTGGTTTATCAGATTTGTTGTGGTTATTGCATCTAATTGTAAAGTGTTATTTATACTATATAAGCCTTAAAATCTCCTAAATCGCAAACATACTGGATTTTGTGGCCGGTCAAAGTAGCCTGGTTGAACACAGTTCAAGTTTTCTGGGTAACCCAGAAAACTGATGAACATGTGTTTTGACAAGAGTTGACCGGCACAGATCTTGTTTCTAAAATGTTGTTAAACGGGTTTTATGTAATGGATCTCTTCTTTATCATGTTAGCTTCACACTGCAACTCGTAGATCACACAAAACGCACATTAATGTCAAGTTGTGGAAGCCCAAATATGCCTACTCAAATTGTTCTCTTCATTTCTGGGTAACCCAGAAAATGAAGAACAGCTCTGACATCGTTTTCTTTGGCTTAGATCTTTCTTGTTGTTAATGTTTAGACTTGATTAATGATCACAACATGTACCATGTTAGTTTATCTATACAGCCCGATGTATAAAACACCTATAACATTAACCGATTGCATAGTATAGGGCCATGAAAAACGTTGACCGGCCATGACTTACGTTTCTGGGCAACCCAGAAACGTGAAGAACCTTCTGACAGCTAGTTTGCTCGCTTGTAGGTTTCAATTGTGATGTGGTATGACCATGTTTTTTGTTGTTACATGTTGTGTTACACTTTAACTACAAGATCTAACCAATATTGTGCCCAAAAACATCAAGACCTGATCATCGCACCTGGTCAAAGTAGGTCACTTGTTAACTGCTTATGTGTGTTCTTGGTGTGTGTTCTTGGTGACCAAGAACACCTAAGGCGACACTTTCTGTCGCCAAAGGCTTTAGCGACAGACTTGGTTAATTTTAATTATTTAATTTTCAAAAATCATTTAAAAATAGAAATTTATTTTCGAAAATTACAAAAATTATTTTAAAAATTATTTTTAAGTTATAAAAAATAACTTTTAATAATTTGACATATTTTTTCATAAATATTAATATTTATTTGTATATTATTGATATTTTATTTATTTAATAAATGCATTAAATTAATTAGTTAAAAATGATTTTAATATATTAAAAATCATTTTAAATTATAAAAAGGTATTTAATAATATTTTAAGTTATAAATACAACTTTTAATATTTTAAGATAAATTTTATTAATTATTTAATATTAATGATATTAGACTTATTTGATAATTATATTAAATAAATTAGTTTAAAAATGATTTTAATATTAGAAAAATCATTTTAAATGAAAATAAATGTTTTAAAAGTATTTTAAGTTATAAAATATAACTTTCAATATTTAAAGGTAAATTTCACTAATAATTTAATATGAAATGATATTAGAGTTTTTAATAATATTATTAAATAAATAATTTAAAAATAATTTTATTGATTTAAAAATCAATTAAAAAGGAAATAAATTGATTAAAAATATTTTAAGTTATGATTAAAGACTTTTAATATTTTGATAAATAATACATTAACAATTAAATATTAATGGTAATTATTTAAAAATGATTTCAATTGTTTTAAAAATCATTTAAGGATGATAAAAATGTTTTAAAAATATTTTGAATTATTATAAATAACTTTAATTTTTTGGCAATGGTTTCATTAATAATTTAATATTAATGATAATAGAATTATTCAATATTTAAATTATTTAATAATGATTCCGGTGTTTGAAAATTAATGATAAATTATAATAAATGTTTAAAAATTATTATAAGTCATAATATGACTGATACTTACAGATATTGAACAACAGGATAGAGTCTTAGACTCAATAATTATCTGATAAAGCCATCGGTACACCGACATTTTTCAGAAATTGATCTGGACTTGGATAATTTGATTAGTTATGTGTTTATTTGTGATTCAATGACTGTTGAATATGTGTGACAATGTGATTAGGTTATGTGCTAACTGCAATAAGCAGTATTATGTGTTACGATATGTTATTCTAGTCAGTAAAATGATCTTATTAATGATTGGTTTCGGTATAAAAGATAAATCTAAGTTGCGTATTGTAAGCAGCAGACCAGGCAAGTATCTTACCTTTGCATTTCCTTTATGCACTGGACATAAGTAAGAAGTTTCAGAATTATATTATTATTATGCTATATTATTAACCCTATTGTGATATATTCTATATCCGATCATTGTTTATCAACATGTTAGTATATGGTAATTCAGATATATATTTTGTTCGTTAATTTCTAAACATGGTTACACAAGTGTCCCCACTTGGATAATCATTATATTTAATCACATGTTGATATATATATATATATATATATATATATATATATATATATATATATATATATATATATATATATAAAGTCGTGAAAGCTATTTGACCCAACTAGACACAAATTCAGAAATATCGTTAAATAAGTTAAAATCTTTTTGTATCCAATCAAATTATTTTGGTTCGGATTCCAGTCTAAGTATAAACATCCCGATCATGGGAAAACTTTTATGCGCCCAAGGCGGACAGAGTGAACTATAATACCGTTCTTGTAATGTAGTATTGATCAATACAAGGCACATTAGACAGATCACCCTCGTGCCTGTAAGTTATGACGGTTTGCAGATGAAGTTCTGCTAAACCATAGCGAAAACTAAAAACAATGTGCATAGTATGTCGACTACCCTATATATATAGTCAATACGTAGTTTCAAAAATTTGAGATAGAATTGTTATGTTATTATTATCGGTTCAGTTTACTTCACAACTATAAATTCGTTGTAGAAGTGATGTACAAAGAAAACATTTATTTCTTTTTACTAATTATATTTATAATTGTTATTACTTGCTGGGAACTCAAATTCTCACCCTTGCTTTATCTAAATGTTTTCAGCTAAGTGTGATCAACCTGAAGGTTCAGACAAGAACTAGTGAAAAGGAAAGCAGACAGATTATGTTTAATGATATCTTTTGTAATAGTTAGACTATATTAAGGCAATGATATATATTATCTATCATGTAAAGAATTATAGTAAAGGTTGCGTACTTGGAATTAGACTCTGATATATGTAAATTAAGTTTATTATTTATATTATTGTTATTATTATTAGTATTATTCCGCTCATAGAAATGGTATCGTGAAGCACCGAATTCGAATTTCAAGAACCTGAATTTGGGGGCGTCACATTAATGTATCAGAGCTTTAGGGTTAGAAACCTTAGGTGTGTTAGACCTTAGGTTATAACCTTAGAACAGAGGGAAACGTTGAAAATATAAATAACTCATTTAGAGTTTATAAGGAGATGAATTGAATAAATTCATCGTTAAACAAAATAAAATATAACTTGAATAAAGCCATTATTTGTTGTGTGTATATATTAGTTGCTAGTCAGGATAATTTATGTGTGTAGATGTCAAATAGAAAAGAATTAGGATACCCTCAGATCATAAAGAAAGAGTAAACTTCTATAACCGAGCCAATATCAAAGTCAATAGCTGAAATAGAGGCTCACATTGAAAGCTACCTCAATGAGGTGGTTATTTTGGAAAGTATAGTACCGGACCCAAAAATAATAGTATAACTGATAGGTAGAATATAGTTAAAGAATATGTGGTCAATGTCAAGTTCTTAAACTCATATGTTATGGTGAGTTCTTAAACTCATAATGTGTTGAAAGTTGGACGAGCTAAGTATAGTTAGGTGTTAATGGATTATTGAGGATAATGAGAATATATATAGGATACGAAGCAAATGATCATTAGCATTACTATGTATAATTTTATGTTGTGTATATAATAGGTATGTCTGTATAAGGTAATATTCTTAACTTTTATATAAGTTGTGGCAGTGATTCCCGACTTTTATGTCACAAAGGGAAATTGAATGTTTAAAGCAGTATGTGCTATGCTATAAAGTACTATGAACTAGTTAGATGAACATGATTTATTTACTCAGATAATGCCGCCAAGATGAAAATGAAACCAAAGGACAGAAGAACATATCAACAAAGCTGGAGGACAACCAGACCCGATACAGAATTTAACTAATATAGACACTCAAGCTATGCAAAATAGATTACCAGTCGCGGGAAATCAACCAGGCAATCAATCGGCAAACTTCGAAGACTTCAAGGCAATCGAACCGCCAGGATTTAGAGGACCAACTAACCTTGAAGAAGTGATTGTGATAGCTAGGGTAACGGAGGGGCAACAGACAGCTTATGCCACCTATACAATGAAAGGAGGGGTGAATCTTTGGTGGGAGACAACTCAAGTTAAAGCCGGAGAAGGGAGTAGTGGTAGTAGAACTGGAAAGAGGAAAGGTGATAATGTTGGGAATACGAAAAATAGACCAAAAGGTGGAAAGAAACAAGTTGTGCATTGTAGAAATTGTTAAAAGAATCATTCAGAAAAGTGTTTAAAAGGAAAGAATGTGTGCTACAAGTGTGGGCAGGAGGGACATATCTCTCCTAACTATCCCAATCCAAGAATTTATAGTGGGTGTTTTATTTATGGATCGATGGAGCATAAGGCGAAAGACTCTCCAAGAAAGAGAAGGGAGGCAAGGAATGTGAATACGTGAAAAAGTAGCGGGACGTTGGCGATAACGGGACCAACTTCAACAAACCATTCAACAGAACCTACTGCAAGAGTCTTCAGCACGGCTGTTCAAGATTCGGTAGCAGCTAGGGATGCAACTCCAGGTATTATTCGAACAAATTTTATTTTCTTATATACGATTTTCCTATATATTTAATCAATTATTTTATAAATTATTTTGAAGGAGGAATTTGAGTTCTTTTAGAAATCAAATTTCTATTTAATCATATAAATAAGCTTTATGTGAATAGTTAAAGATCAGTTCAATCAAAATTAATTAAGATCTAATAGAAATGATTGTGTATGCTATGTACCCTGGTATGTATAGGTTTTGAAACGGTTATTCCGGGGACAGAATCTTTATAAGGGAGGGTGAATGTAACAACCCGATATTTTCAATATAAATAAATAAGAAATTTTGCGTATAAATTTTTTTTTATTTTAAAGATGGGGATTTGTACAAGATAATGTATATATGTATTTATGTGGTAAATAAAAATATATTTATTGCATAAATGTTTACAAATAATTTTATTTTTAGAATTATTGATTTTTGTAAAGTATATTCTTATAATAATTAAATTATAGTATAAATGTTTTTATTTTCCATTAAAATATAATTATATATTATTTAAATAATATATGAAATGATTTTCTTTGAATAATTATAGTAATTATTTTATTATAAGAATTTTGTACAGATTATTAAGTTAACTATTTTATCTTAATTATTAAGGTTAAATATGGAAGAATAAATCACATATGGAATCTAAACCTTAATTTTGGATTTTGAGCAAGGAATGAGAATAATAATATAATATTAATTATATTTTTGATTTTTTAATGCTATAAATATGTACTGTAAGTTCGTATTGATAATGGTTGGTCGAGTATGATACAGTGTTACAAAACTCTAGTATTATTTTAATAAACCCTAATTCGATAGTCAAATAAGACGGTAACATTTCAAGTAATTACGTTATGTTATGAATGTCACGTGTTATGTGGTATATGATTTGTATTGTAAGTGTTAATGCTAATTATGGAAAACCCTAATTAGTAATTTAAAACCCTAATTTTGAAAAAATCCTAAATAATAGTTATAAACCCTAATTGTCTATACTAACCCTAATTGTCAAGTGGGAAAACCCTAATTTGAAACTCAATTATGAGTTAAAAATGGTTATGCAATTGTGGTAAATGAATTATGTTACGTATTATAGAATTTAATGTTAATTAGAGAAACCCTAAATAATATTTAGAAATTCAAATTTCTAGAAACCCTAAATTCTTAATTAGTGAACCTAATTTCTAATTTAGGAGTCCTAATTGCTAATTTAGCAAAGTTGATTATAATTAGTGATTTTAAACCTTAATGTTCCTGTATAATTTAATTAGAACTTTAATCTAATTTAGAAAACCCTAATTTATAAATTTTAGAAACTAAAATTTATTTAAATTTTTTTATACAAACCCTAAAATATAATTCTAGAATGCAATTTTTAGAAAACCTTAGGGTTAAACCCTAAGGGTTTGCCAAAAGACCAAGATGCCATTAAATTTGTGAACCAAAAGACCATTTTGCCCTTAATTGCATAATTGAGCTTGCTTGCAAATCTAGGTAAATTTGGAGTGGTTGGCCAACTCTTGACCAACCATGTGACACATAGCAACACCAATTCAGCAAGCCACCAGTCAATTATCAGCCATACAATGCATCTAACTTAATATATATAGTTTGGGAGAGAGAAAAGTTTACTTTAATTCTCATAAGAGTCAACTACTTCTCTCTCTCTAAAATTCGAGATTTGTGAGGAACTAAGTTCAAAAGTTAAGAATACATCATCATTTAGTTGTCCATAAATAGATTCAAAGATCAGATTCTAAGGATCCAAGCCAATAGAGGTATAAACCCTAAATTGTGAAATCCTTCAAATTTTGTGTTAATGATGTTGTTTGTTGGTTAGAATGGTGTTATATGATGTCATTAAGTGATCTGGGTTGCTAGATTTTAGACCCATAACATCTAGATACTCGGATTTGGTATTTTCAAAAATCTGGAAAAAATTATTTTTGTGGTCTGACAATGAATGTCAGACCCTGTAGATCGTAGGCTGATAAGTGTTTTTGTTGTTTTATGTTTTGGATCGAGAGTTTGGTATGCGTTCTTTGTTCTGAAAGTGAAAGCTCAATAATTTGATGTTTAGATTTTGATTTATTCTTGGTCAAAACCCGTTGATCGGGCATGACCAGTCAAGTTCTGGGTAACCAAGATCGAGCCCAGAAAGGTCTGACATGAATTTCAAGAGCCTGGATCTGACCGTGGTTTGATGATTTGTTGTGGTTATTGCATCTAAGTTGTAAAGTGTTATTTATACTATATTCTTATGCCTTAAAATCTCCTAAATCGCAAACGTACTGGATTTCGTGGTCGGTCAAAGTAGCCTGGTCGAACACAGTTCAAGTTTTCTGGGTAACCCAAAAAACTGATGAACATGTGTTTTGACATGAGTTGACCGGCACAGATCTTGTTTCTAAAATGTTGTTAAACGGGTTTTATGTAATGGATCTGTGACAACCCCAAAATAGGTCCATTTCACCCAACCCATTCTGAGTCGTCAAATACATGGTACAGAAAATAACTACAACTTTATTACAACAATTGTCGTGCAAAATACAACAACACATATGCTGTGAGTTTGGATACAAATATATACCAAATGTGACTCATGTTCCAACCGTGGACATCACCTCACAATAACACCTTACATAAAGGTATAGTCAAAAACTGTTTTAGAAATTAGAATCTTTGGGAAGTGCTCAAGGAAACCTTCGTACATGGGAGGCCACGCGTCTAGGTTATGATAGATATCATATGGCCACAGAATTATCCTTGGTTGACCCAATAGACCCCAAAGAAAAACGAGAAGATTACTATCATATTCTTCCCAATGGTGAGTCTTCTCTTGACTTATCATTATCTCCACTGTCTCTAATTGAGAATTATACTTCAAACAAACACCAAGATTATATAGGTAGTGCCCATAGATATACTCAGCAAGTGGATGAGCACAACCCTGTCTTATGATGACACGAAGTTGTATGTCATTAGACATCTTGTATGATAGTAACAAAACACCCTTCCAACGTTGGGTTCGCCTCACCCTATTTTCTTCACCAAATATAACTACTAAATGATGACCACCGTTCTATTCCCTTGTTACCCACGCTCGACCCAGCTACACTCTTATTACCTGAAAGGAATTGTGAAGCAAAAGGGTGAGCACAACTAGCTCAGTAAAGAATATCATGACTAAAGATAATTCAATTATCAATAGCCTTCATCAACAATAAATCAGAGATTTAGAACATATGGTAGATGATAAAAATTTCAACCATAGTTGCAGCGGAATATGCAATCCATTAGAAGAGTCAAATAGACTATAAAGTCTATTATCTTCTCCATGTTAAAAATCCACCAACAATGTTTTATCCATGTAACATCACTCAACAGTTCCTTTCCACAATCATATAAATAACTCATAATCATAATTGTGACTATAAATTTTTCTTCGCACCCAGGACGAAGAATATTTTCATCACCTGTCTTTACCTGAAACATCAAAGATCATGGTTATACCAAATCACAGTTCCTGTTTATAATCATACTAACAAATCCATCTTTGCACTACGGGCCAAAGATATTCATCAACAAACCATCTTTGCACTACGGGCCAAAGATATTCAACAACAGTTCATCTTTGCACTACAGGCCAAAGATATTTATCAACAGACCATCTTTGCACTACATGCCAAAGATATTCATCAACAATTCATATTTGCACTACAGGCCAAATATATTCATATCTCAAAGAAATATATAATCATTTCAGAATTTATATAAACAATAATTATAACCATGTTGATCAATTCACCTTTGCACTTAAGCTTAAGATATTCAATTATAAATTCAATGGTCATGATCATACCAGTCACAATTCAACTTTGCACTACAGGCCAAAGAGAACCCTAGTCATGATCATACCAATAATCTATCCATCTTTACACTCCAGTGAAAGAGAATTTCAACATCAGGATTATAAAAATGTTATATATGATGATAAAAATAATATGATCAACATATAGTTTTAATCTCAAGAGTAATATTCGTAACTCATGAATAGTAAATCGTGAATAGTAACTCATGAATAGTAACCCCGACACAAAAGATAGAAATTCCACAATAAAATCCATACCAATATTTCGGTATAATGATATTGAAAGAATAACATTTCTTAAGCTTATAAACAATTTATTTAAATTGTTTACACTTTACTAAATAATGCATTTAATCATTCTAAAATACCAAACTCATAAGATTTTATCACCAATAATCAAAACCCTCATCAAAAATCTGCATATACCTCATATAGGATTTTCAAGCCATAAAATCTTATTTTCTAATTTTCTTACTTCACATAACATGTTTAATTCATTTACTCATAACTAGTCCATTTTCATGAAAAATACCAAATCAGTTCCAAAAATATTTCTTTTTTGGAATTTAGCATAATATAGTCCCATATTGAACATAAATTTTTCTCAGAATTTTTAAAAGTCATTTACTATTTTTCATATGGCCAAAATAGCCGAATATTTAGACATTTATCAAAAATTGTACTTTTGTCTAAAAATTTTGAAATTTACAGAGTATACTTCTATCATATACATGTACTCCCAATAAAAATTTCATCAATTTTGGAGTTAACCACAAGGAATTATAAGCGGTTACTTTTAAAATAGTCTTTTCTCATAAAATTCATAACTCTCAATCTATTCATCCAAAAATCACCATTTTTGGGCACAATCAATAAAACTCATCAAAATATCATTTCAAATTTTTCCAGAATTTTTAAAGTTCAGAAAAATTACGAAACTGAAAATCATAACAACCCTTAAAATCCATTACTATCCCTTACAATCTCTTACAATCCCTTACAATCCTTTACCTCAAAAGAGCAGTACTTCTGACTGGATATCGGATATGATGCTGAAGGAAACTTGCACTAATGAATAGCAACTCACCAAGTATCTAAAAACTCACAAAATATGCTTCATAATATAGAGAGAGAAAGAGAGAAAACTTATGTTTCTGGTGTGATTTTCAATTCTAACTTAGCCCTCTATTTATAGGAAAATTTTGGTAGGTTTGACCTGCAACCTGATGGCTTTACCTGCTACTATTCCCACCCACCACATTTGAAATATAATTCAGCACATTTCTTCACCAACCACAAGTGGGGCCCACCAATTCTAGAATTTTCCACCAAAATGATAAACTCCGAAAATTCAACAATTTCTGAACCAGTCATCTCGTAAAATTCATAATAAATCATACGTTCATTTTTAACGGTTCAAAATTTGTGGGCATATACTCAACTTATATATGTATAACATATCCAAAAATTACCACGATCCAACGGTCGGATTAAAAATTATAACCCCCGTAAAATATCTCAAAAACCCTGATTTTTAATACCTCCATTCCGACAAAAATACGGATAAAAATCTCAACATTAACTCCTTCATTTTTAACCACAAAAATATATCCCTCGTTTATATCCACATAAAATAAATATTTCCTTATCATATGAATCAATAATTAATTATTCACAAATAATATTACAGAATCACATTTATGACAATCAGACCGTTCCCAGGAAAGAGGGGGCTTTTCAATAAGAATTTTTCCTTACTGGCGCGCAATTAAATGACCAAACCTCTCCTTAGACAGAACTTTCTAGACATTGCCAATAATGTTATCTAATAATACTATTCAAATAATATGAATTATTGATCTGATAATGGGAAATACTGTGCAGCAACAATTATTGAACAACAATAATATAAAATTTCAACGTAGAAATTATTGAATCAATAAAATAAAATATTGAACAGTAATTACTGTAACAATTATTGAGTAGTGCCTTCTTACGTAAGAATCAATAATTTCAAAAATACTATGCAATACCGTGTGCTACTGTACAATAATGCGTATTACTGTATTTTAACCACCGGGTATTCCAACAGTGTTAACGATAACAACTACGCCGTTATTTGTAAAAACTCAAATTTGTCGTTTTCTTCACCCGACAGTTATTCTGTTATGGGGCCCATAAATGGCTGCGCCGTCGTACGAATATTCCCCGACAGAAAGAATATTCCACGACCAAACGAATATTCCCCGACAACAATGAATATTTTATAACCACTTGTGTATTTTGAAAAAAATTCATATATCACCCTTAACTTTAACATTTATTAATTTAACCATTTACTGAATAGTAATTATAAGAAAAATTGAATACTTTTATTTCATAAAATTCGGGGTCTTACAGGATCTCTTCCTTATCATGTTAGCTTCACACTGCAACTCGTAGATCACACAAAACGCACATTAATGTCAAGTTGTGGAAGCCCAAATATGCCTACTCAAACTGTTCTTCATTTCTGGGTAACCCAAAAAATGAAGAACAGCTCTGACAGCGTTTTCTTTGGCTTAGATCTTTCTTGTTGTTAATGTTTAGACTTGATTAATGATCACAACATGTACCCTGTTAGTTTATCTATACAGCCCGACGTATAAAACACCTATAACATTAACCGATTGCATAGTATAGGGCCATGAAAAACGTTGACCGGCCATGACTTATGTTTCTGGGCAACCCAGAAACGTGAAGAACCTTCTGACATCTAGTTTGCTCGCTTGTAGGTTTCAATTGTGATGTGGTATGACCATGTTTTTTGTTGTTACATGTTGTGTTACACTTTAACTACAAGATCTAACCAATATCGTGCCCAAAAACATCAAGACCTGATCATCGCACCTGGTCAAAGTAGGTCACTTGTTAACTGCTTATGTGTGTTCTTGGTGACCAAGAACACCTAAGGCGACACTTTCTGTCGCCAAAGGCTTTAGCGACAGACTTGGTTAATTTTAATTATTTAATTTCCAAAAATCATTTAAAAATAGAAATTTATTTTCAAAAATTACAAAAATAATTTTAAAAATTATTTTTAAGTTATAAAAATAACTTTTAATAATTTGACATATTTTTTTATAAATATTAATATTTATTAGTAGATTATTGATATTTTATTTATTTAATAAATGCATTAAATTAATTATTTAAAAATAATTTTAATATATTTAAAATTATTTTAAATGATAAAAAGGTATTTAATAATATTTTAAGTTATAAAATATAACTTTTAATATTTTAAGATAAATTTTATTAATTATTTAATATTAATGATATTAGACTTATTTGATAATTATATTAAATAAATTAGGTTAAAAATGATTTTAATATTAGAAAAATTATTTTAAATGAAAATAAATGTTTTAAAAGTATTTTAAGTTATAAAATATAACTTTCAATATTTAAAGGTAAATTTCATTAATAATTTAATATGAAATGATATTAGAGTTATTTAATAATAATATTAAATAAATAATTTAAAAATGATTTTATTGATTTAAAAATTATTTAAAAAGGAAATAAATTGATTAAAAATATTTTAAGTTATGATTAAAAACTTTTAATATTTTGATAAATAATACATTAACAATTAAATATTAATAGTAATTATTTAAAAATGATTTCAATTGTTTTAAAAATCATTTAAGGGTGATAAAAATATTTTAAAAATATTTTGAGTTATTATAAATAACTTTAATATTTTGGCAATGGTCCCATTAATAATTTAATATTAATGATAATAGAATTATTCAATATTTAAATCATTTAATAATGATTCCGGTATTTGAAAATTAATGATAAATTATAATAAATGTTTATAAATTATTATAAGTCATAATATGACTGATACTTACAGATATTGAACAACAGGATAGAGTCTTAGACTCGATAATTACCCGATAAAGCCGTCGGTGCACCGACATTTTTCAGAAATTGATCTGGACTTGGATAATTTGATTAGTTATGTGTTTATTTGTGATTCAATGACTGTTGAATATGTATGATAATTTGATTAGGTTATGTGCTGACTGCAATAAGCAGTATTATGCGTTACGATATGTTATTCTAATCAGTAAAAGGATCTTATTAATGATAGGTTTCGGTGTAAAAGATAAATCTAAGTTGCGTATTGTAAGCAGCAGACCAGGCAAGTATCTTACCTTCGCATTTCCTTTATGCACTGGACATGAGTAAGAAGTTTAAGAATTATATTATTATTATGCTATTTAATTAACCCTATTGTGATATATTCTATATCCGATCATTATTTATCAACATGTTAGTATATGGTAATTCAGATATATATTCTGTTCGTTAATTTCTAAATATGGTTACACAAGTGTCCCCACTTAGATAATTATTGTATTTAATCACATGGTGATATATATATATATATATATATATATATATATATATATATATATATATATATATATATATATATATAAAGTCGTCTAAGCTATTTGACCCAGCTAGACATAAATTCAGAAATATCGTTGAATAAGTTAAAATCTTTTTGTATCCAATCAAATTATTTTGGTTCGGATTCCAGTCTAAGTATGAACATCCCGATCACGGAAAAACTTTTATGCTCCCAAGGCGGATAGAGTGAACGATAATATCGTTCTTGTAATGTAGTATTGTTCATTACAGGGCACATTGGGCAGATCACCCTCGTGCATGTAAGTTATGACGGTTTGCAATTGAAGTTCTACTAAACCTTAGCGAAAACTAAAAACAATGTTCATAGTATGTCGACTACCGTATATATATAGTCAGTACGTAGTTTCAAAAATTTGAGATACAATTGTTATGTTATTATTATCGGTTCAGTTTACTTCACAACTATAAATTCGTTGTAGAAGTGATGTACAAAGAAAACATTTATTTCTTTCTGCTAATTATATTTATAATTGTTATTACTTACTGGGCACTCAAATGCTCACCCTTGCTTTATTACAATGTTTTCAGCTAAGCGTGATCAACCTGAAGGTTCAGACAAGAACTAGTGAAAAGGAAAGCAAACAGATTATGTTTAATGATATCTTTTGCAATAGTTAGACTGTATTAAGGCAATGATATATATTATCTATCATGTAAAGAATTATAGTAAAGGTTGCGTACATGGGATTAGACTCTGATATATGTAAATTAAGTTTGTTATTCCGCTCATAGAAATGGTAACGTAAAGCACCGAATTCTGATTTTAAGTACCTAAATTTGGGAGCGTCACATTATGGTATTAGAGCTTTAGGGCTAGAAACCTTAGGTGGGTTAGACCTTAGGCTATAACCTTAGAACAGAGGAAAACGTTGAAAATATAAATAACTCATTTAGAGTTTGTAAGGAGATGAATTGAATAAATTCATCGTTACACAAAATAAAATATAACTTGTATAATGCCATTATTTGTTGTGTGTATATATTAGTTGCTAGTCAGGATAATTTATGTGTGTAGATGTCAGATAGAAAAGAATTAGGATACCCTCAGATCATAAAGAAAGAGTAAACCTCCATAACCGAGCCAATATTAAAGTCAATAGCTGAAATAGAGGCTCACATTGAAAGCTACCTCAATGAGGTGGTTATTTTGGAAAGTATAGTACCGGACCCAAAAATAATAGTATAACTGATAGGTAGAATATAGTTAAAGAATATGTGGTCAATGTCGAGTTCTTAAACTAATATGTTATGGTGAGTTCTTAAACTCATAATTTGTTGTAAGTTGGACGAACTAAGTATAGTTAGGTGTTAATGGATTATTGAGGATAATGAGAATATATATAGGATACGAAGAAAATGATCATTAGTATTACTATGTATGATTTTATGTTGTGTATATAATAGGTATGTCTGTATAAGGTAATATTCTTAACTTTTATATAAGTTGTGGCAGTGATTCCCGACTTTTATGTCACAAAGGGAAATTGAATGTTTAAAGCAGTATGTGTTATGCTATAAAGTACTATGAATTAATTAGATGAACATGATTTATTTACTCAGATAATGCCGCCAAGACGAAAACGAAACCAAAGGACACAAGAACCTATCAACAAAGTTGGAGGACAACCAGACCCGATACAGAATTTGACTAATATAGACACTCAAGCTATGCAAAATAGATTACCAGTCGCGGGAAATCAGCCAGGAAATCAATCGGCAAACTTCGAAGACTTCAAGGCAATCGAACCGCCAGGATTTAGAGGATCAACTGATCTTGAAGAAGTGGTTGTGATAGCTAGTGTAACGGAGGGGCAACAGACAGCTTATGCCACCTATACAATGAAAGGAAGGGTGAATCTTTGGTGGGAGACAACTCAAGTTAAAGCCGGAGAAGGGAGTAGTGGTAGTAGAACTGGAAAGAGGAAAGGTGATAATGTTGGGAATACAGAAAATAGACCAAAAGGTGGAAAGAAACAAGTTGTGCATTGTAGAAATTGTGGAAAGAATCATTCGGGAAAGTGTTTAAAAGGAAAGTGTTTAAAAGGAAAGAATGTGTGCTACAAATGTGGGCATGAGGGATATATCTCTCCTAACTGTCCCAATCCAATAATTTATAGTGGGTGTTTTATTTATGGATCGATGGAGCATAAGGCGAAATACTGTCCAAGAAAGAGAAGGGAGGCAAGGAATGTGAATACGGGAAAAAGTAGCGGGACGCTGGCGATAACGGGACCAACTTCAACAAACCATTCAACAGAACCTATGTAACAACCCCAAAATAGGTCCATTCCATCCAACCTATTCTGAGTCGCCAAATACATGGTACAGAAAACAACTACAACTTTATTACAACAATTGTCGTGCAAAATACAACAACACATGCTGTGAGTTTGGATACAAATATATACCAAATGTGACTCATGTTCCAACCGTGGACATCACCTCACAATGACACCTTACATAAAGGTATAGTCAAAAATTGTTTTAGAAATTAAAATCTTTGGGAAGTGCTCAAGGAAACCTTCGTACATGGGAGGCCATGCATCTAGGTTATGATAGATATCATATGGCCACAGAATTATCCTTGGTTGACCTAATAGACCCCAAAGAAAAACGAGAAGATTACTATCATATTCTTCCCAATGGTGAGTCTTCTTTTGACTTATCATTATCTCCACTGTCTTTAATCGTGAATTATATTTCAAACAAACACCAAGATTATATAGGTAGTGCTCATAGATATACTCAGCAAGTGAATGAGCACAACCATGTCTTATGATAACACGAGGTTGTATGTCATTAGACATCTTGTATGATAGTGAAAAAACACCCTTCCAACGTTGGGTTCGCCTCACCCTATTTTCTTCACCAAATATAACTACTAAATGATGACCACCGTTCTATTCCCTTGTTACCCCCGCTCGATCTAGCTACACTCTTATTACCTGAAAAGAATTATGAAGCAAAAGGGTGAGCACAACTAGCTCAGTAAAGAATATCATGACTAAAGATAATTAAATTATCAATAGCCTTCATCAATAATAAATCAGAAATTTAGAACATATGGTAAATGATAAAAATTTCAACCATAGTTGCAGCGGAACGAGCAATCCATTAGAAGAGTCAAATAGACTATAAAGTCTATTATCTTCTCCATGTTAAAAATCCACCAATAATGTTTTATCCCTGTAACATCAATCAACAATTCTGGTCCACAATCATATGAATAACTCATAATCATAACTGTAGTTCTAAATTCCTCTTCTCATCCAAGACGAAGATAATTTTCATCACCTATCTTTACCTGAAATATCAAATATCATGGTTACACCAAATCACATTTCCTGTTCATAATCATACTAATAACTTCATCTTTGCGCCACGGCCAAAGATATTCATTTGTATCACCAGTTGGTCAAGTTCATCTCAACACCTGTTCATTTTTGCACTACTGGCCAAAGATATTCAACAACATGTCATCTTTGCACTACGGACCAAAGATATTCATCAACAATTCATCTTTGTACTACAGGCCAAAGATATTCATCAATAATTCATCTTTGCACTACAGGCCAAAGATATTCATCAACAATTCATATTTGCACTACAGGCCAAATATATTCATATCTCAAAGAAATATATAATCATTTCAGAATTTATATAAACAATAATTATAACCATGTTGATCAATTCACCTTTGCACTTAAGCTAAAGATATTCACTTATAAATTCAATGGTCATGATCATACCAGTCACCAATTCAACTTTGCACTACTGGCCAAAGAGAACCCATAGTCATGATCATACCAAAAATTTACCCATCTTTACACTCAAGTCAAATAGAAATATCATCATTAGGGTTATAAAATTGTTATATATTATAATAAAAATAATATGATCAACGTATAGTTTTAATCTCAAGAGTAATATTTATAAATCAACTATAATTTGGTCAGAAAAAAAAATCAATTTTGTCATGAATAGTAACTCGTGAATAGTAACCCATGAATAGTAACTTCGTGAATAGTTACTCATAAATAGTAACTCGTGAATAGTAACTCATGAATAGTAAATTCGACACAAAAAGGTAAAAATTTCACAATAAAATCTATACCAATATTTCGGTATAATGATATTGAAATAACATTTCTTAAACTTATAAATAATTTATTTTAATTATTTACACTTTACTAAATAATATATTTAATCATCATAAAATGTCAAACTCTTAAGATTTTATCACTAATAACCAAAACCCTCATCAAAAATCTACATATAACTCATATATGATATTCAAGCCATAAAATCATATTTTTCAATTTTCTTACTTCACATAACATATTTAATTCATTTTCTCATAACTAGTCTATTTTCATGAAAAATACCAAATCAATTCCAAAAATATTTCTTTTCTGGGATTTAGTAGAATATAGTCTCATATTGAACATATATTTTTCTCAGAATTTTTAAAATTCATTTACTATTTTTCATATGGCTAAAACCGCCGAATATTTAGACATTTATCAAAAATTATACTTTTATCCAAAAATTCTGAAATTCCCAAAGTACACTAATATTATATAGATATACTTCCAATAAAAATTTCATTAATTTTGGAGTTAACCACAAGGAGTTATAAGCGGTTACTTTTAAAATAGTCTTTTCCCGTAAAATTCATAACTCTTAATCTATACATCCAAAAATCGTCATTTTTGGACACAATCAAGAAAACTCATCAATTAATCATTTCAAATTTTTCTAGAATTTTTGAAGTTCAGAAAAATTACGAAACTGAAAATCATAACAACCCTTAAAATCACTTACTATCCCTTACCTCAAAAGAGCAGTACTTCTGATCTGTATAAGGCTGAAGGAAACTTGCACTGATAAATAGAAACTCATAGAGTATCTAAATACTCAGAAAATACACTCAATAATCTAGAGAGAGAAAGAGAGAAAACTTATGAATTCTGGTGTGATTTTCAATTCTAACTTAGCCCTCTATTTATAGGAAAATGTTAGCACGCCGAAGCAGACTTAACCTGTAACCTGATGGCTTTACCTACTACTATTTCCACCCACCATATTTGAATAAAAATCTCAGCACATTTCTTCACCAACCAAGAGTGGGGCCCACCAATTCTAGAATTTTCTACCAAAATGATTAACTCAGAAAATTCAACAATTTTTGAACCAGTCATATCGTAAAATTCATAATAAATCATACGTTCATTATTAACGGTTCAAAATTGGTGGACATATACTCAACTTATATATGTATAACATATCCAAAAATTACCACAATCCAACGGTCGGATTAAAAATTATAACCCCCGCAAAATATCTCAAAAACCCTGATTTTTAATACCTCCATTCCGACAAAAATACTGATAAAAATCTCAGCATTAACTCCTTCATTTTTAACCACAAAAATATATCTCTCAATTATATCCACATAAAATAAATATTTCCTTATCATATGAATCAATATTTAATTATTCACAAATAATATTACAGAATCACATTTATGACAACCAGGCCGTTCCCAGGAAAGAGGAGGCTTTCCAATAAGGATTTTTCCTTACTAGCGCGCAATTAGATGACCAAACCTCTCCTTAGACAGGACTTTCTAGACATTGCCAATAATGCTATCTAATAATATTATTCAAATAATATGAATTATTGATCTGATAATGGGAAATACTGTGCAGTGACAATTATTAAACAACAATAATATAAAATTTTAACGTAGCAATTATTGAATCAATAAAATAAAATATTGAACAGTAATTACTGTAACAATTATTGAGTAGTGCCTTCTTATGTAAGAATCAATAATTTCAAAAATATTGTGCACTATCGTGTGCTACTGTGCAATAACGCGTATTACTGTATTTTAACCACCGGGTATTCCAACAGTGTTAACGGTAACAACTACGCCGTTATTTGTAAAAATACCGTTCCAACATTGGGTTCGCCTCACCCTATTTTCTTCACCAATGACCACCGTTCTATTCCCCTGTTATCCCCCACTCGACCCAGCTACACTTTTATTACCTGAAAGGAATTGTGAAGCAAAAGGGTGAGCACAACTAGCTCAGTAAAGAATATCATGACTAAAGATAATTAAATTATCAATAGCCTTCATCAGTAATAAATCAGAGATTTAGAACATATGGTAGATGATAAAAAATTTTCAACCATAGTTGCAGCGGAACGAGCAATCCATTAGAAGAGTCAAATAAACTATAAAGTCTATTATCTTCTTCATGTTAAAAATCCACCAATAATATTTTATCCATGTAACATCAATCAACAATTCTGGTCCACAATCATATGAATAACTCATTATCATAACTGTAGTTCTAAATTCCTCTTCTCATCTAGGACGAAGATAATTTTCATCATCTATCTTTACCTGAAACATCAAAGATCATGGTTACACCAAATCACATTTCCTATTCATAATCATACTAATAACTTCATCTTTGCACTACGGCCAAAGATATTCATTTGTATCACCAATTAGTCATGTTCATCTCAACACCTGTTCATCTTTGCACTACTGGCCAAAGATATTCAACAACATGTCATCTTTGCACTACAGGCCAAAGATATTCATCTACAATTCATCTTTGCACTACAGGCCAAAGATATTCCTCAACAATTCATCTTTGCACTACAGGCCAAATATATTCCTCAACAGTTCATATTTGTACTACAGGCCAAATATATTCATCAACAGTTCATATTTGCACTACAGGCCAAATATATTAATATCTCAAAGAATATATATAATCATTTCAGAATTTATATAAATAATAATTATAACCATGTTGATCATTTCACCTTTGCACTTAAGCTAAAGATATTCAATTATAAATTCAATGGTCATGATCATACCAGTCAACAATTCAACTTTGTACTACTGGCCAAAGAGAACCCATAGTCATGATCATACCAATAATCTACCCATCTTTACACTCAAGTCAAGGAGAAATATTATCATTAGGGTTATAAAAATGTTATATATGATAATAAAAATAATATGATCAACATATAGTTTTAATCTCAAGAGTAATATTTATAAATCAACTATAATTTGGTCTGAAAAAGAAACTAATTTTGTCGTGAATAGTAATTCGCGAATAGTAACTCATGAATAGTAACTCGTGAATAGTAATTCTGACACAAAAAGGTAAAAATTCTACAATAAAATACATACCAATATTTTCGTATAATGATATTAAAAGAATAATATTTCTTAAGCTTATAAACAATTTATTTTAATTGTTTACACTTTACTAAATAATGCATTTAATCATCCTAAAATGTCAAACTCATAAGATTGTATCACCAATAACCAAAAACCCTCATCAAAAATCTGCATATACCTCATATAGAATTCTCAAGCCATAAAATCATATTTTTCAATTTTCTTAATTCACATAACATATTTAATTCATTTACTCATAACTAGTCCATTTTTATGAAAAATATCAAATCAGTTCCAAAAATATTTCTTTTCTGGGATTTAGCAGAATATAGTCCCATATTGAACATATATTTTTCTCAAAATTTTAAAAATTCATTTACTATTTTTCATATTGCCAAAACCGCCGAATATTTAGACATTTATCATAAATTGTACTTTTATCCAAAAATTCCAAAACTCACAAGGAGTTTCATCAATTTTGGAGTTAACCACAAGGAGTTATAAGCGGTTACTTTTAAAATAATCTTTTCCCATAAAATTCATAACTCTTAATCTATACATCCAAAAATCACCATTTTTGGACACAATCAAGAAAATTCATCAAAATATCATTTTAAATTTTTTCAGAATTTCCTGAAGGTTGGAAGAAGTACGAACTGAAAAACATAACAACCCTTAAAATCCCTTACCTCAAAACAGCAGTATTTCTGACTGGAATTTCGGATGAAAAATCGAAGGAAACTTCTACTGAATAGGAACTCTCAAAGTATCTAAATACTCTCAAAAATATGCTTGATAATATAGAGAGAAAGAAAACTTGTTTCTGGTGTGCTTTTCAATTCTAACATAAGCACCTATTTATAGGAAAATGCTAGAACGCCAAAAGAGACTAAATTAATAAAATATAATATTTCTTTTTCTTTCTCCACACATGCCAACCTTTGAAATCAGTAGCCAGCCACCATTGAACCAAAAATAGCAGCCCATGTGTATTCAACATAAGTGGGTCCCACCCATAAATTAATAAAAATTATTTTATTTTCTGAAACTTCAACAATTCATAGAAAAGAGTCCGCTTATCAGAAAAATTCGAAACTCGCGTGTTTCCATAGAAAATTTAATTCTCTACAACTTTAAAAGTTTAAGTTTTTCCAAATTCCAAACATAAAATATCCGAAATCCACAAATGGGTGATTTTTAATACCTCTGCACCGACAAAATACTGATAAAACACATCAGCATTAATTCTTTCATTTTTATCCACATAAAAATAAATATATCCATCATTTATATTCACATAAAATAAATATTTCCTTATCATATAAATCAATAATTAATTATTCACAAATAATATTACAGAATCACAATTATGACAACCAGGCCGTTCCCAAGAAAGAGGGGGCTTTCCAATAAGGATTTCTCCTTACTGGCACGCAATTAGATGACCAAACCTCTCCTTAGACAGAATTTTCTAGACATTGCCAATAATGCTATCTAATAATATTATTCAAATAATATGAATTATTGATCTGATAATGGAAAATACTGTGCACAAACAATTATTGAAACAACAATAATATAAAATATCAACGCAGCAATTATTGAATCAATAAAATAAAATATTGAATAGTAATTACTGTGACAATTATTCAGTAGTGCCTTCTTACGTAAAAATTAATAATTTCAAAAATACTGTGCAATACCGTGTGCTACTGTGCAATAACGCGTATTACTGTATTTTAACCACTGGGTATTCTAACAGTGTTAACGGTAACGATTACGCCGTTATTTATAAAAAAACTCAAATTTGTCGTTTTCTTCATCCGACAGTTATACCTTATGGGGCCCACAAATGGCTGCGCCATCGAACGAATATTCCCCGACAGAAAGAATATTCCACGACCAAACGAATATTCCCTGACAACAATGATTATTTTATAGCCACTTGCTTATTTTGAAAAATTTTCACATTTCGCTCATAACTTTAAACTTTTATCAATTTAACCATTTACTGTATAGTAATTATAAGAAAAATTGAATACCTTTATTTCATAAAATTTGAGGTCTTACAAACTACTGCAAGAGTCTTCAGCACGGCTGTTCAAGATTCGGTAGCAGCTGGGGACGCAACTCCAGGTATTATTCGAACAAATTTTATTTTCTTATATATAATTTTCCTATATATATAATGAATTATTTTATAAATTATTTTGAAGGAGGAATTTGAGTTCTTTTAGAAATCAAGTTTCTATTTAATCATATAAACAAGCTTTCTGTGAATAGTTAAAGATCAGTCCAATCAAAATTAATTAAGATCTAATAGAAATGATTATGTATGCTATGTACCCTGGTATGTATAGGTTTTAAAACGGTGATTCCGGGGACGGAATCTTTATAAGGGAGAGTAAATGTAACAACACAATATTTTCAATATAAATAAATAAGAAATTTTGCGTATAAATTTTTTTTTATTTTAAAGAAGAGGATTTGTGCAAGATAATGTGTATATATATTTATGTGGTAAATAAAAATATATTTATTGCATAAATGTTTACAAATAATTTTATTTTTAGAATTATTGATTTTTGTAAAGTATATTCTTATAATAATTAAATTATTGTATAAATGTTTTTATTTTTCATGAAAATATAATTATATATTATTTAAATAATATATGAAATGATTTTCCTTGAATAATTATAGTAATTATTTTATTATAAGAATTTTGTACAGATTATTAAGTTAATTATTTTATCTTAATTATTAAGGTTAAATATGGAAGAATAAATCACATATGGAATCCAAACCTTAATTTTGGATTTTGAGCAAGGAATGAGAATAATAATATAATATTAATTATATTTTTGATTTTTTAATGCTATAAATATGTACTGTAAGTTCGTATTGATAATGGTTGGTCGAGTATGATACAGTGTTACAAAACTCTAGTATTATTTTAATAAACCCTAATTCGATAGTCAAATAAGACGGTAATATTTCAAGTAATTACGTTATGTTATGAATGTCACGTCTTATGTGGTATATGATTTGTATTGTAAGTGTTAATGCTAATTATGAAAAACGCTAATTAGTAATTAAAAACTCTAATTTTGAAAAAACCCTAAATAATAGTTATAAACCCTAATTTTCTATATTAACCCTAATTGTCAAGTGGAAAAACCCTAATTTGAAACTCAATTATGAGTTAAAAATGGTTATGCAATTGTGGTAAATGAATTATGTTACGTATTATAGAATTTAATGTTAATTAGAGAAACCCTAAATAATATTTAGAAATTCAAATTTCTAGAAACCCTAATTTCTTAATTAGTGAACCTAATTTCTAATTTAGGAGTCATAATTGCTAATTTAGCAAGGTTGATTATAATTAGTGATTTTAAACCCTAATGTTCCTGTATAATTTAATTAGAACTTTAATCTAATTTAGAAAACCCTAATTTACAAATTTTAAAAACTAAAATTTATTTAAATTTTTTTTATACGAACCCTAAAATATAATTCTAGAATGCAATTGTTAGAAAACCTTAGGGTTAAACCCTAAGGGTCAAGCCCTCAGGGTTTGCCAAAAGGCCAAGGTGCCATTAAATTTGTGAACCAAAAGACCATTTTGCCCTTAATTGCATAATTGAGCTTGCTTGCAAATCTAGGTAAATTTGGAGTGGTTGGCCAGCTCTTGACCAACCATGTGACACATAGCAACACCAATTAAGCTAAGCGTGATCAACCTGAAGGTTCAGACAAGAACTAGTGAAAAGGAAAGCAAACAGATTATGTTTAATGATATCTTTTGTAATAGTTAGATTGTATTAAGACAATGATATATATTATCTATCATGTAAAGAATTATAGTAAAGAATTATAGTAAAGGTTGCGTACTTGGGATTAGACTCTGATATATGTAAATTAAGTTTGTTATTTATATTATTGTTATTATTATTAGTATTATTCCGCTCATAGAAATGGCATCATGAAGCACCGAATTCGGATTTCAAGTACCTGAATTTGGGGGCGTCACAACAGGGAAGTCCTCACTCATTTATTGCTTTATCTATACAATGAAGACAGTGTAATTTTCAATTTTGGGGGATTTAGTTTAATTTTCATGTTTGCATTTCATATTTGCATTTTTAATTTCATTAGTTAGGTTTGCATATAGTATTTCATGTTTAGTTTTAGGATTATTAAATGATGCATTCATGTAGTCAAGTAGTTGCATAGTAGTTTAGGATTGTAAATAGTTTTATTAAGTGTCAATCATGTTATGTTTAATATATAAAAAAATAATAATAATAATAAATATAAAAAAGATTTAAAGTTAAGCATTGTGTTATATTACATATGTCCAGCAGTTTGATATAGTTCATGTTATTTTGGCCAATGATGAGAATGGGATTAAGTAGACAAGTACGATACCGAATATTAGAACTGTGATGTAATCTTTTGTATGAATTGGATCCTATGCATGTTTGACACTTGTATAAAAACATTAGCACGTCAGTAACATTTATGTGGACTAATTAGTTTGAATTGATACATAAGGATTTTCTAAAGGGTAATGCTAGTTTAAAATGAAAGAATGATAAGGATAGGCAGTGAAGACGAGAATTAGGCAAGACCCTAAGTTTGGGGCAAATTTTGGGGTACATAAGCTTCATCTAAAAAAAAGAAATAAATGTAAGACCCCGAATTTTATGAAATAAAAGTATGCAATTTTTCTATTTAGTAAATAGTTAAATTGATAAAAGTTTAAGGTTATGGGTGAAATGTGAAAATTTTACAAAGTAAGCAAGTTGTTATAAAATATTCATTGTTATTGGGGAATATTCGTTTGGTCGTGGAATATTCTTGTTGTTGGGGAATATTCGTACGACGGCGCAGCCATTTGTGGGTCCCATAACATAATAACTGTCGGATGAAGAAAATGAAAAAATTGAGTTTTTATAAATAACGGCGTAGTTGTTACCATTAACACTGTTGGAATACCCGGTGGGTAAAGTAAAGTAATACTCGTTGTTGCACAGTAGCACACGGTATTGCACAGTATTTTTAAATTATTGATTCTTACGTAAGAAGGCACTACTCAATAATTGTTACAGTAATTACTATTCAATATATTATTTTATTAGTTCAATAATTGTTGCGTTGATATTTTATATTATTGTTGTTTCAATAATTGTCACTGCACAGTATCTCCATTATCAGATCAATAATTCATATTATTTGAATAATATTATTAAATAGCATTGTTGGCAATGTCTAGAAAGTTCTGTCTAAGGAGAGGTTTGGTCATCTAATTACGCACCACTAAGGAGAAATCCTTATTGAAAAGTCCCCTCTTTCTTGGGAACTGCTTGGTTGTCATAATTGTGATTCTGTAATATTATTTGCGAATAATTAATTATTAATTTATATGATAAGGAAATATTTATTTTATATGGATATAAATGATGGATTTATTTATGTGGTTATAAATGAAGGAATTAATGTTGAGGTGTTTTATTAGTATTTTGTCAGATTGGAGGTATTATTAGATCAAACCAGTGTTCTTGAGCTATATTGCGTGAGTTATATTTTTTAATCCGACCGTTGGATCGTTGTGATTTTTGGATATGTTATACATATATAAGTTGAGTATATGTTCATAAATTTTGAACTGCTAAAAATGAACATATGATTTGTTATGAATTTTAAGAGGTGACTGATTCGAAAATTAGGTTTATAAATAATTTTGGTGGAAAATTCTAGAATTGAGTGGGACCTACTTTTGGTTGGTAAAAAAATATGCTGAAATTTTGGTGGGTGGATAAAGCCATCAGGTTGCATGTGACGCCCCCAAAACAGGTATACAACACCTATTCTGAGTCGTCAATAACATGGTACAGAAATAACTACAACTTTATTAATACAACATAAAAAATGTGAGTGTAAATACAAATATTGTCATCTAGACAATATCCACACTCAAATAAGTCCTCATTACAATTATTGGAACAATATTTTACAAAAAAAAATGGTGAGGACTACTAAAATAACTTCCTAGAACCTTCATTCCATACCCCGACTAGTACCTGCTACATTCTCGCCTCCTGAGAAGAAAATGGAACAACAAGGAAAAGGGTGAGCTCAACTAGCCCAGTAAAGAATATTATGACTAAGATAATATACAACAAATTATCGTTAGTCTTCAACAGGGAAAAATTTAATAGAATACAATAGACAACAAGTTTTAATTCAATATTCGCAACGGAAAATAATAATTCATAGAGAAGTTACGTAGAGAATGAAATCTACGATTATCTATGAATTTAAAAGCTCATCATCAACATTTTATCCCTGTAACATCAATCAATAAATATCTTGAATCAAATAGTCATCTTTGCACTACAGGCCAAAGATATCCATCAATTGGTCATGTTCACCTCAACACATGTTCATCTTTGCACTACGGGCCAAAGATATTCATCAGAAATTATTCATCTTTGCACTACAGGCCAAAGATATTCAGTTATATCATCATTTAAGACTGAGGATGATGAAAAATATTTTAAAGAAAATGAATCCAGTGAAGCAAAATAACAAATATTAAGGATTCGTATTTCAATTTATCCATGTCCAAAAATACCTTATCATAGTGAAGTAAAATTTAAGAATGATCAAAACATGGATACAATCAAAGCTTGTATCCAGAATAGATATTTGGACGAAAAGAAGGAAATTTCATTTTTCGGTGAATAGTAACTCGTGAATAGTAACTCGTGAATAGTAACTCATGAATAGTAACTCATGAATAGTAACCCCGACATGAAAAGTTCCAAATTTGATAAAAATTCAGATCAATACTTCGGCATAATGATATTGAAGAAAATAATATCATTTAAGAAGAAATAACATCCCTTACCTCGGAAAGACGGTACTTCTGACTGGAATACTAGATATAGTGCTGAAGGAAACTTGCACCGTAAAGCAACACTCAAAGTATCAAATACTCACAAGAATACGCTCGTTATAGAGAGAGAAATAGAGAGAAACTTGTGTTTCTGGTGTGATTTCAATTCTAACCTAAGCACCCTATTTATAGGAAAATGCTTAGAACACCAAAGCAGAAAATTTAATATAATAATAATATATTTATCAAATTTTCCTTAGCCCACCTCTAGACATCTGATCTCAGCCCATTTATATCACATGTTAGCCCACTTAAATGCCAAAAAACGTTTTTCTTCAAAATAATAAATAAAACTTCCAAAAATTAATTATTCCGGAACTTCAGAACTTCAATAATTCATAATAAATAGCCCTTTTATCAGAAAATTCGAATCTCGCGATTTTTTATAGAAAATTCAATTCTCTACAACTTTGCAGAAGAAAGTTTTTCCAAATTCCAAACAGAAATTGACCGAAATTCATAAACAGACGATTTTACAGTCAATAATAAATTTTCGGTCAAGAATTATGTCCACCAACACACAAAACATGTGTTAATCATTTAATGCCACAAAAATACTCTTCCTCCTCATATACTCATATATCCCACATTCATTGTAAAAATACCACCATCAATATATTATTAAAATAATATATTTAAATGAATTATTTTATCAGAAAAAGATAAAATATTAATTTTCAACAATTGTCACATTAAAAATTTTCTCCATCTATATCCACATAAAATTAATATTTTCCTCATCATATAAATTAATAATTAATTATACACAAATAATATTAGAATCACAGTACTGGCAACCAGGTCGTTCCCAGGAAAGAGGGAGCTTTCCAATAAGGATCTCTCCTTACTGGCGCACAATTAGATGATCAAACCTCTCCTTAGACAGAATTTTCTAGACATTGCCAATAATGTTATCTAATAATATTATTCAGATAATATGAATTATTTCTCCGATAATGAAAAATACTGCGTAGTGACAATTATTAAAACAACAGTAATATAAAATATCAACGCAGCAATTATTGAATCAATAAAATACAATATTGAACAGTAATTACTGTAACAATTATTGAGTAGTGCCTTCTTACGTAAGAATCAATAATTGGTGCAATAC
The DNA here is from genome assembly GCA_016801055.1 of Panax notoginseng. Lineage (NCBI taxonomy): Eukaryota > Viridiplantae > Streptophyta > Magnoliopsida > Apiales > Araliaceae > Panax > Panax notoginseng. The sequence goes on from CM029017.1 coordinate 141,923,921, forward strand.
CGTGTGCTACGCGTATTACCGTGTTTTAACCACCGGGTATTCCAACAGTATTAACGGTAACAACTACGTCGTTATTTATAAACAACTTATTTTTGTCGTTTTCTTCATCCAATCACTTTCTGTTATGGGGCCCACACAAGGCTGCGCCGTCGTACGAATATTCCCCGACAACAAGAATATTCCACGACCAAACAAATATTCCCCGACAATAATGAATATTTTAGGACCACTTGCTTATTTAAAATATTTGCGCATTTTACCCATAACTAACCACATTAATCAAATCAACCCTTACTATTTCAAAATAATAAATAGAGGAATTAAATTTCATTTATTAATAATTTGGGGTCTTACAACCTCCCCTCCTTATGAAATTTCGTCCTCGAAATTGACATACGTACCTGGTGTTTCGAAAAGATGAGGATACCTCGCTTTCATTTTCGTTTCCAACTCCCAGGTCATTTCCTCAATAGCATGGTTTCTCCACAAAACTTTAACTTGTGGTATGACCTTCGTGCGTAGGACATGCTCCTTTTTATCCATGATCTTGACAGGTACCTCCTCGTACGTTAAGTCTTCAGCTATCTCGTCCGGTTCTAACTCAATAACATGGTTTGGGTCTTTCACATATTTACGAAGCACAGATATATGAAAAACATTATGAACACGAGACATACTTAGAGGTAACACAAGTCTATAGGCCACATTTCCTACTCGGTCAAGAATCTGAAACGGACCAATAAATCGTGGATTGAGCTTTCCTCTCTTCCCAAATCTTGTAACTCCTTTCCATGGAGCTACACGCAATAATACATGATCCCCAATGTCAAATTCCACGTCCTTTCGATGAAGATCCACATAACTCTTTTGTCGATCCTGTGCCGTTTGTATACGTTGTCGAATCGTTTGGATCTTCTCTGTAGTCATTCGTACCAACTCTGGTCCCAACAACGTTGCTTCTCCCACCTCATCCCAACATACTGGAGAGCGACACTTTCGTCCATACAATGCTTCAAAGGGAGCCACACCTATACTTGCCTGATAACTGTTGTTGTAGGAGAATTCCACCAATGGTAGGTACTTATCCCAACTTCCTTTGAAATCGAGGACACAAAGTCTTAATAGATCTTCAAGAGTTTGAATAGTCCTCTCTGATTGCCCGTCCGTTTGAGGATGGTATGCCGAACTAAACCGTAAATCCGTGCCCATAGCTTTTTGCAAGCTAACCCAAAATCTTGAAGTGAATCTTGGGTCACGATCCGAAACTATAGATACTAGCATGCCATGCAACCTTACAATCTCATTCACGTACATACTAGCAAGACGTTCAAGGGAATAAGTCTCCCGTATCGGCAAGAAATGAGCAGACTTGGTTAATCTATCAACTATAACCCAAATAGCATTTATACCTTGAGAAACCATGGGAAGACCCGTAACAAAATCCATGGTAATGTGTTCCCACTTCCATTTCGGAATCTCAAGTGGTTGCAATGGACCCTTTGGTACTTGATGCTCCGCCTTTACACGTTGACAAGTTAAACACCTCGAGATAAACTTTGCAATCTCTCTCTTCATATTGTTCCACCAAAATGTATGTCGAAGATCACGATACATTTTAGTACTTCCAGGATGGATTGCAAATGGTGTATTGTGTGCCTCCATCATGATCTTGTACTTTAAATCAGAATCGTTAGGAACACAAAGTCTGGAGTGGACTCGAAGTATTCCTTCTTCATCGATTCTTGCTTCTGGAATAGCACCTTCTTGCACTTTCTTCTTCATACGCATCAGCTCCGGGTCTGTAGCTTGAGCAACTTTAACTTTATCGATTAAAGTTGGTTCTACGCGTATACTTGACATCATCGCACTCGTTCCTGCATATGATCTTCTACTCAATGCGTCAGCTACCACGTTTACTTTTCCAGGATGGTATTGAATAGTGTGGTCGTAATCTTTCAACAGCTCGAGCCAACGTCGTTGCCGCATGTTGAGTTCTTTTTGAGTGAAGAAATATTTGAGGCTTTTATGGTCTGAATATATCTCCACCTTCTCCCCATATAGATAGTGCCTCCAGATCTTTAGTACGAAAACGACTGCTGCCAACTCTAGATCATGAGTAGGATAATTCCTCTCATATTCTTTAAGTTGTCGCGAGGCATAGGCTATGACTTTCCCACGTTGCATGAGAACACATCCTAACCCTTTGCCTGAAGCATCGCTGTAGATAACAAATCCATCCGAACCAGATGGTATTGTCAGAACAGGTGCCGAAATGAGTCTCCTCTTAAGCTCTTGGAAACTCTTCTCGCATTCTTCGCTCCATACGAATTTGATATCCTTCCGAGTCAGCTGAGTTAACGGGGTAGCGATTCGAGAAAACCCTTCTACGAATCTCCGATAATAACCAGCTAAGCCTAGAAAACTACGTACATCGGTCACCGTCTTCGGTTGCTCCCAGCTTTGTATTACTTCAATCTTCGCCGGGTCCACAGATACTCCATGTTTTGAAACTACGTGCCCTAGGAATGCTACTTCCTCAAGCCAGAACTCGTATTTCTTCAACTTAGCATATAACTTGTTTTCACGCAGCCTTTGGAGTACCAGCTTCAAATGGTGCTCATGATCTTCACGGCTTTTGAAATATATGAGGATGTCATCAATAAAGACAACAACGAACTGATCCAAATAATCCTTGAATACTCGGTTCATCATATCCATGAAAGCCGCAGGAGCATTAGTCAATCCAAAAGACATGACTAAGAATTCATAATGCCCGTACCGAGTTCTAAAGGCAGTCTTCGGAATATCCTCAGTTTTAACCTTCAGCTGATGATATCCAGAACGAAGATCGATTTTTGAAAAGAATTGTGCTCCTTGTAACTGGTCAAACAGGTCATCAATACGAGGTAGCGGATACCTATTCTTGATGGTGACATGGTTTAATTCCCGGTAATTGATACAAAGTCGCATACTCCCGTCTTTCTTCTTTACAAATAAAACAGGAGCACCCCAAGGAGATGTACTAGGACGAATGAAACCGATGTCCAACAACTCTTGTAGTTGGACTTTTAACTCCTGAAGTTCAATAGGAGCCATTCGATATGGGGTTTTAGAAATGGGCTTTGTACCAGGTTCAAGATCAATAAAGAATTCAACTTCACGTTCCGGGGGTAGACCGGGAAGTTCTTCAGGAAATACGTCAGGAAAGTTACTAACAACAGGAATATTATTCAAATTTGACGTGTCTTTATTCAAATCCATAACATGGGCTAAGAAAGCTTGACATCCGTTTTTCAATAAACGAATAGCTTTATGACTTGATATGACAGTGATTAATTTTAATGGCTTTGTTGCTTGAATTCGAACAACAGGTTGATTAGGAATATGAAAACTAATCACCTTACGAAAACAATCAATTTTGGCATGATGAGTAGTTAACCAATCAATTCCTAAAATCACGTCAAATGCAAGTATCTTTAAAGAGATAAGGTCAACAGGTAAGGTGATGGTGCCAACTTGGATCAAACAAGATTTATAAACAGTGGATGTGATGAAAGTTTCCCCTAACGGAGTCTCCACAGATAAATTAAAGTCTAATTTCTCCGGAGTCAAGTTTAAACGTTGAGCACAAGCAGGAGAAATAAATGAATGGGTAGCACCGGTATCTAGTAAGGTATAAACTTCACATGAATTTATGATTAGCTTACCCGTGATCACCTCGTTTGGGTTCCTCGCATGTTGACCAGTCACGACAAACGCTCTTCCAGGAACCGTTGACTTTGACTTTTTTGGGACAGCCTTTTGAGTCACCGTCCCCGCTGAACTTGGTTTCGCTATCGTACAATCTCGAGCGATATGTCCTTCCTTTCCACAATTATAGTATACCTTGAACTGTTGTGGACAGTTTGGGCTGATATGTCCCTCTTTTCCACATTTATAGCATATGACCGGTGGTCGTTCTCCTCCCTTGGAACCAGTTGCTGCTGATGCTGACGTCTTCGTATTATCATTGTTGAATCTCCTCTTTTTAAAATCTCCTCCCGACTCGCTTCTTCTATTTTCATAGCCACGATTACCACCAAAGTGGTTGCCGTTCTTGTCTGTACTTTTCTTTCTCCGCTGGTTATCATTGTTCTGATGACTGTTGTCACTGATATGATCCTGGTTGTGGTCCCTCGGTTGACCGTACTCGTTATCTCGCTCTAATAATTGAGCCCTGTTGACAACATCTGAATAGAGAGAAAATTTATGAGAAATGAGATATTGACGTATGCCGGGTTTCAAACCTCTCAGAAACATCCGCGTCATACGTTCCTCATTCTCCACCAAATGAGGTGCAAACCTGGACAACTCCGCAAACTTCGCCTCGTACTGGGACACCGTCATGTTATTCTGCTCCAGTCTAATAAACTCTACCTCCTTCATATGACGAATACTTTCAGGAAAGTACTTGTCATTGAATAGCTTCTGAAATATCTCCCAAGACATGCTGAGTGCAGCTGGATGGGTACGCTTCACAGATTCCCACCAGTAGTCTGCCTCGCCACGGAACATAAAGGTGGCAAATGGAACCTTCTGTTCCTCCGTGCATCCCAAGACATCAAATATCTTGGTAATTTGCTTGAACCATGTCTCCGCCTTAATCGGATCCGGCTTTCCCCAAAATTCTGGTGGTCCCAACTCTTTGAACTGCTTGGCTGTGACCAGCTGTGCGTTGCCATTGTTTCTTCCTATATTTTGAACAGGAATCTCCTTCGTCTGGTTTTGCATGAATCGCAAAAAGCTTCTAAGCATCTCATCGTTCACCGTCTGCTCAGTGGTGTTGTTCACAGGAGGAACATTGACAGCCTGTTGCACGTTCTCCTCGTTGGTGAGTACAAGTGTCTCCACGGTTTCATTTACTCCATTGTTAACATTCTCAGTCGACATTCTCAAATACTGCCATAAAACAAGGGTTAATTTAACAAATTAACAAATCACATAATATCCCTATATTATGACCAACTAACAAATAAGCTTAGGTTGGACACATTAGCGAAGGATTTACTCGTCTCTCCCCTCCTAGTTCTATTCCCCGATCTCCGCCAGAGATCATATCCCTAAGCTCTGATACCAACTGTGACGCCCCCAAAACAGGTATACAACACCTATTCTGAGTCGTCAATAACATGGTACAGAAACAACTACAACTTTATTAATACAACATAAAAACTGTGAGTGTAAATACAAATATTGTCATCTAGACAATATTCACACTCAAATAAGTCCTCATTACAATTATTGGAACAATATTTTATAAAAAAAATGGTGAGGACTACTAAAACAACTTCCTAGAACCTTCATTCCATACCCCGACTAGTACCTGCTACATTCTCGCCTCCTGAGAAGAAAATGGAACAACAAGGAAAAGGGTGAGCTCAACTAGCCCAGTAAAGAATATTATGACTAAGATAATATACAACAAATTATCGTTAGTCTTCAACAGGGAAAAATTTAATAGAATACAATAGACAACAAGTTTTAATTCAATATTCGCAGCGGAAAATAATAATTCATAGAGAAGTTACGTAGAGAATGAAATCTACGATTATCTATGAATTTAAAAGCTCATCATCAACATTTTATCCCTGTAACATCAATCAATAAATATCTTGAATCAAATAGTCATCTTTGCACTACAGGCCAAAGATATCCATCAGTTGGTCATGTTCACCTCAACACCTGTTCATCTTTGCACTACGGGCCAAAGATATTCATCAGAAATTATTCATCTTTGCACTACAGGCCAAAGATATTCAGTTATATCATCATTTAAGACTGAGGATGATGAAAAATATTTTAAAGAAAATGAATCCAGTGAAACAAAATAACAAATATTAAGGATTCGTATTTCAATTTATCCATGTCCAAAAATACCTTATCATAGTGAAGTAAAATTCAAGAATGATCAAAACATGGATACAATCAAAGCTAGTATCCAGAATAGATATTTGGACGAAAAGAATGAAATTTCATTTTTCGGTGAATAGTAACTCGTGAATAGTAACTCATGAATAGTAACTCATGAATAGTAACCCCGACATGAAAAGTTCTAAATTTGATAAAAATTCAGATCAATACTTCGGCATAATGATATTGAAGAAAATAATATCATTTAAGAAAAAATAACATCCCTTACCTCGGAAAGACGGTACTTCTGACTGGAATACTAGATATAGTGCTGAAGGAAACTTGCACCGTAAAGCAACACTCAAAGTATCAAATACTCACAAGAATACGCTCATTATAGAGAGAGAAATAGAGAGAAACTTGTGTTTCTGGTGTGATTTCAATTCTAACCTAAGCACCCTATTTATAGGAAAATGCTTAGAACACCAAAGCAGAAAATTTAATATAATAATAATATATTTATCAAATTTTCCTTAGCCCACCTCTAGACATCTGATCTCAGCCCATTTATATCACATGTTAGCCCACTTAAATGCCAAAAAACGTTTTTCTTCAAAATAATAAATAAAACTTCCAAAAATTAATTATTTCGGAACTTCAGAACTTCAATAATTCATAATAAATAGCCCTTTTATCAGAAAATTCGAATCTCGCGAGTTTTTATAGAAAATTCAATTCTCTACAACTTTGCAGAAGAAAGTTTTACCAAATTCCAAACAGAAATTGACCGAAATTCATAAACGGACGATTTTACAGTCAATAATAAATTTTCGGTCAAGAATTATGTCCACCAACACACAAAACATGTGTTAATCATTTAATGCCACAAAAATACTCTTCCTCCTCATATACTCATATATCCCACATTCATTGTAAAAATACCACCATCAATATATTATTAAAATAATATATTTAAATGAATTATTTTATCAGAAAAAGATAAAATATTAATTTTCAACAATTGTCACATTAAAAATTTTCTCCATCTATATCCATATAAAATTAATATTTTCCTCATCATATAAATCAATAATTAATTATACACAAATAATATTATAGAATCACAGTACTGGCAACCAGGTCGTTCCCAGGAAAGAGGGGGCTTTCCAATAAGGATCTCTCCTTACTGGCGCGCAATTAGATGACCAAACCTCTCTTTAGACAGAACTTTTTAGACATTGCCAATAATGTTATCTAATAATATTATTCAGATAATATGAATTATTGCTCCGATAATGAAAAATATTGCGTAGTGACAATTATTGAAACAACAGTAATATAAAATATCAACGCAGCAATTATTGAATCAATAAAATATAATATTGAACAGTAATTACTGTAACAATTATTGAGTAGTGCCTTCTTACGTAAGAATCAATAATTGGTGCAATACCGTGTGCTACGCGTATTACCGTGTTTTAACCACCGGGTATTCCAACAGTATTAACGGTAACAACTACGCCGTTATTTATAAACAACTTATTTTTGTCGTTTTCTTCATCCAATTACTTTCTGTTATGGGGCCCATACAAGGCTGCGCCGTCGTACGAATATTCCCCGACAACAAGAATATTTCACGACCAAACAAATATTCCCCGACAATAATGAATATTTTAGGACCACTTGCTTATTTAAAATATTTGCGCATTTTACCCATAACTAACCACATTAATTAAATCAACCCTTACTATTTCAAAATAATAAATAGAGGAATTAAATTTTATTTATTAATAATTTGGGGTCTTACATTGCAGGTCAATTTTGCTTTGGCGTTCTAACATTTTCCTATAAATAGGGTGCTTAGTTAGAATTGAAAATCACATCAGAATTCATAAGCTTTCTCTCTTTCTCTCTCTAAATTATCGATCGTATTTTGTGAGTATTTAGATACTTGGTGAGTTGTTATTCATCAGTGCAAGTTTCCTTCAGCGTCATATCCGATATCCAGTCAGAAGTACTACTCTTTTGAGGTAAGGGATATTAAGGGATGTTATATTCTTCATAATGATGTTAATCTTTCAATATCATTATACTGAAATATTGGTATGGATTTTATTGTGGAATTTCTACCTTTTTGAGTTGGGGTTACTATTCACGTATACGGCACTATTCACGTATACGGCACTATTCATGTATACGACACTATTCATGTATATGGCACTATTTACGTATATGACATTATTTACGTATACGGTACTATGTACGAATACGGAGTACTATTCACGAGTTACTATTTATGAGTTACTATTCACGAGTTACTATTCACAAGTTACTATTTACGGATACTATTCATGACAAAATTGGTTTCTTTTTCTGACCAAATTATCGTTGATTTATGATTGTTGCTCTTGAAAATAAATGCAGTTGTTGATCATATTATTTTTATTATCATATATAACATTTTTATAATCCTGGTGAAGAAATTTCTCTTTGACTTGAGTGTAAAGATGTGTAGATTATTGGTATGATCATGACTATGGGTTCTCTTTGGCCAGTAGTGCAAAGTTGAATCGTTGACTGGTATGATCATGACCATTGAATTTACAATTGAATATTTTTAGCTTATTAAGTGTAAAGGTGAATTGATCAACATGGTTATAATTATGGTGTATATAAATTCTGAAATGATTATGTATTTCTTTGAAATATTAATATCTTTGGCCTGTAGTGCAAAGATGAATTATTGATGAATATCTTTGGCTCGTAGTGCAAAGATAACCTGTTGTTGAATATCTTTGGCACGTAGTGCAAAGATGATCTGTTGTTGATTATCTTTGGCCCGTAGTGCAAAGATGAACTGTTGATAAATATCTTTGGCCGTGGTGCAAAGATGAATGTATTAGTATGATTATGAAGAGGAACTGTGATTTGGTATAACCATAATCTTTGATGTTTCAGGTAAAGACAGGTGATGAAAATTATCTTCGTCCTGGGTGCGAAAAGAAATTTAGAATCACAATTATGATTATGAGTTATTCATATAATTGTGGACCAGAACTGTTGATTTATGTTACAGGGATAAACCATTGTTGATGGATTTTTAACATGGAGAAGATAATAGACTTTATTGTCTATTTGACTCTTCTAATGGATTGCCCGTTCCGCTGCAACTATGGTTGAAAAGTTTTATCATCTACCATATGTTCTAAATCTCTGATTTATTACTGATGAAGGCTATTGATAATTTAATTATCTTTAGTCATGATATTCTTTACTGGGCTGGATGTGCTCACCCTTTTGTTTCACAATTTCTTTCAGGTAATAAGAGTGTAGCTGGGTCGAGCGGGGGTAACAGGGGAATAAAACGGTGGTCATCATTTAGTAGTTATATTTGGTGAATCAAATAGGGTGAGGCGAACCTAACGTTGGAAGGGTGTTTTGTCACTATCATACAAGATGTCTAATGACATACAACCTTGTGTCATCATAAGACATGGTTGTGCACATTCACTTGCTGAGTATATCTACGAGCACTACCTATATAATCTTGGTGTTTGGTTGAAGTATAACTCTCAATTAGAGACAGTGGAGATAATGATATGTCAAGAGAAGACTCACCATTGGAAAGAGCATGATAGTAATCTTCTCGTTTTTCTTTGGGGTCTATTGGTTCAACCAAGGATAATTCTGTGGACATATGATATCTATCATAGCCTAGACGCATGACCTCCAATGTACGAAGGTTTCCTTGAGCACTTCCTAAATATTCTAATTTCTAAAATAGTTTTTAACTATACCTTTATGTAAGGTGCCATTGTGACGTACTATCCAAGGTTGGGATGAGAGTCACAGTTGGTACATATTTGTATCAAAACTCACATCATATGTGTTGTTGTATTTTGTACGAGAATTGTGATAATGAAGTTGTAGTTGTTTTCTGTACCATGTATTTGGCGACTCAGAATGGGTTGGATGGAATGGACCTATTTTAGGGTTGTTACAATAAAGATCGTGGCTAGTCTTGTTTCGGGGCCTTTGTTACTTGAGCAAGTACGCCCGAAGGGATTGTCTTTACACCTAGTGCCCTAAGGTCTTATATGGTCTGGGAGTCATTGGTTGAAAGCTCGCTAAGGGGTAGCACTGTTAGCCTAATGGAACGAGACATTGCACAGTCATGTAAAAAAAAGGGAAATAAGAGCAAAAAGCCCCCGTGATTGAAAAAGAAAGCATAAGTACCCCATTTGGACCTTTGATCTTGGTGATTGCTTGGTTTTAGTTGAATATCGTCTGTTTTTTATTTTCTTGAGTTTAATCTATATGATAAGAGACTTGTTATGTATTAAATTCGAATTTGCATCAGTTACCATGAATGTTGAGCAGACACACACTATACTAGTAATAACGGTTTTAAGATTCGAGGATTAATAAGGAATTATTGATTGGTTTTGATATGAATTATTGTTGAGTTTGCTTGATTTTTCTGAGGCCGGTTGAATAAATTTGATTCTATGATGACTGCCGAATTCGTAGGCATATAGATTAGATGCATTACATGTCATTGCATTGCATTGTATAGTTTGTTGTTTTGTTTCGTGCTCGAGGACTAGCACGGTTAAGTTTGGGGGATTTTGATAAGTGGGTTTTATACCCACGATTCGGCTCCTAAGACAAGCTTAAACGGTGTTAATTCCTTAATTTTATGTTTTGTTTTTACTTGTTTAGCTTTGTTTTGTGTTTAGGATTGGTGGAGTGGCATTTGGATAAAAAGGGTGGACTTATAGTGGAATGTGGCAAGAAAGAGAGCAAAATGGAGCAATTAGCAGAAGGCACCCCAGCCAGGCCTAGCCATTTTCAAGACAAAACCCCCGCTGGGGCGGGGGTGTAAACTCAGTTAGCAGTCCATATGCCAACCAGGGCTGGCTTGTTACACAGCAACACCCCCGCCGGGGCGGGGGTACGGGGCAGAGGAGAGTCATGCTCTTTTCAAATGCTGCAAACGTGAAGCTTAAGTGTTGACAATGACTTGAGACTCGACTATGGATGGAATTGTAATCAAAATACGTGTCTACGCATATAATTAACATCAAATAACATGATTGAAAAAAAGAAAAAGGGAAGAGAAGGCAATTAAGAACATTGAAGACAGATTTTCTGAGAGAAACATTGGAGAGAGTTTGTTGAAGGATTTTCACAACAATTACAGATTGGGCTATAGAGAAGGGTGGTTTTGGATTCATTCTTCTTCTCCAGTTTTATATTTGTAATTGGGATGATGTTTTCTTTAATTAATTCAGTTGTTATTTTATTGATGATGAACTAAATTTTTTATTAGGCTTATAATGGATCTTTGAGTGGAACGATGGTTATGTAACTTTGATTTTCAGTTTAATAAGCTATCTTTTGGTTTATCTATATTGACTTATGCTTGAATTTATAAATTGCTTGATCACCAATTTTATGCGGACTTGTATGGATTCGAGAGAGAAAGTACGAGTCTAGACTTAGTTAATATAGCATGTGTTCTTGAATTCTGTGAATGAATGGAATCTTGATGAATGTTAGGGTAGAGATATGCTTAACATCGCATGTAATCGGATAGAGATATAGTGAGTTAGTTAATTAAGGTGTTTAACTTAATTCTATCTAAATTGTGGATTTGAGTTAATACGATATTAGTGCATCGAGAGGTGGCTAGTTCTACTTGAGTGTTCTTGATTAATAAACTAAGATAGTGAATTAAACTGAAATAAGGTGTAATAATCATAGTGAGGCTTAAAGTGAAGTTATAAGCCTAATTTTTCAATACTTGTTTGAAAAATCAGTTTTTAGGGTTGTTGATTGTTTGGTAATTTTAGTATTTCTAATATTTTTAATTATAATCTTGAAATTGGTTAGTTTAATAAAATTTGAATTAATAGGAAATTGGTAATTATAAGGGTTAATTTCTAGCTAATCTCTGTGGGAACGATACTTGACTTATCATTATATTATGTGTTGACCACGTATACTTGCGTGTTGTGAGTATATATATTTTACCCAACAGAAAGCTTTCATAGCTAAGAGTGAAAATTAGAATCTCATCAAATTTCATCAGGAAAGAAGAATCAAAATGAGAAGGGGAAACCTAAGATAGAACCCAATTCAGGTGGGTTTAATAATAAAAGGAAATGTGATATTACCTTTTCTAACAACCCAGGGAAAAAAGTTTCAAATTCAGATTCAGCTCAATCAGATTCAGATTCAGATTCAGATTCAAATTCATTCAATTTTTATCAAACACCCCCTAACATGAATAGTAAGCAGGGTCCACCTCATGTGAGAGAGAATTTTGTAGGACTATCAAATTTACTTGTGAAAATATCAATTTTCTTCAATTTTATATTGAAAGAGAACTGTTGCTCCCCCTATCCACATTAAGAGTCCAACTTTTTATATTTACAACTTTTAATTTGTTGAATTAAAATACGTTTTTAATTTTTTTGAATTAAAATATACACCCTCCATCTCATGATAAAAGTTTTTATTACTATTTTAAGTAGTCTCAAGTTAAATGTCTACTTAACTTAAATAATCTATTTTTTATAATAACTTGCTTATAATACCCTTAGTATTAATTATTATATTTTTATTATTTATGCATATTTATGGTGTATCATTAGTCATGTGCATAAAATTATGTAATTAAATGATAATTTTATTATTTTATCATCAATATACATAAAAAAATCAATACAACTTTTATTCCAAGACAGACGGAGTATATTTTTTTAACTTCAAATCGAGGAATAGTGAGTACCAAGCAAATTATTTGCGTTTAAAACTTAGAAGGTGTGTGGATCATGCTAACTTTTGGTTATTCTAAATGTATGAGAACTTAATTTTGTAATAACTCACTTCCATTGTTTATTAATTATTTTTGAATTATCTTAAATTAAATCTGTCCACTGTTACAAAAACGTGGGGATCTTTGTTTTCATTATCAATACATCATCTTTTTAACAATCTTAGACCGTGTGACAATTATTCTAATTTGGTTTCATTTGACCAATTTTTTTTTCATTTGTGTGGAGTTTGTAATAATTGTTAGTTTTCCATATTCATGGATATGTATATAAATATGAATAATCGTTCAAAATTTAATTTTTTTTTATTTTTTTATTAAATATTAATTTATTTCTCATTCTTCAGTTAATTTTAAAAAGATAATATTGATATTAATTTTGATCAATCAAGCAGAACATTAATTATATTCTTTAATTTAATATTTTTCCTGAAACATCAATTAAAAAACAAGGAAAAAATTATTATAATAGTTGTACTTAGACCTCAAAGAAATATGATTTACATTCATGAATATGATATCTAGTATTCTTATAATGATAAAATATTTTATCTAATTTAAAAGTATCGCTATAATGATAAAATAATTTATTTAATTTAAGAGTATTGTTATAATGATAAAAGAATTTTATAAAACATAATTTATTAATAATGTAATAAAATATAATTAATAATATTATTTTATATCTATTTTTTTCTTTTACCAAACTAAGACAGTTAATTTAGAGATAAAAATTAATATTTTCATAATAGAAAAATAATATTTTTAACGTCGTTATATATTTATAATGAATAATTTTTATTATGAAAATATTAAAAAAAATATTAATATCCTTTAGTGGTACATAAGACCACGCGGGAACGGGAACGGGAATTGACTACAACTATTTAAACAAAAAAAGCAATTGATTGCACGTGGACCACGTGACATAAATACCGAAGGACTGGGCCCCGCCAAATCCAACGAATCCGGAGCCACCAATTTTTTTTTATAAAAAGCATAAAAGCAGCAACAATGTCTGAATCTCCTCTTTTCTCTGTCTCCACCTTCCCGTCTCCATTACTGGCTTTCTCTCTATATAACTTTCTGGTTTCCTCTAAATCTCTACCCTCTTGGCCCCAACCTTCATACACAACCAACAATGGCGGATTCAGATCTCTCCGCTCCTTTTTTAACCTCTGAAGGTCTATCACAGCCGTCTAATGGTGAGCCCCAAGTGATCCTCACCGTTCATGACGACCAATTTCCCAGTCAAGAGCCGCAAAGCCAACAGCAACAGAAAATACCCAACGGGTTTGATACCCATTTGGATGTTCTTGTGAACCCATTTGAGTTTCTTGGGTTATCCCGGTTTGATTTGCCCGGATTGACAACTGTGGATCCGTTTAGAAACAATACGTTAAATATTGAAGGGGTTTATGAGTGGGTGAAGATTGGGATTTGTTTTCCGATTATGTTGGTTCGGTTGGTGTTGTTTGGGTTGTGTATGTCGGTTGGGTTTGTGGCCACAAAGATTGCTCTTCAGGGTTGGAAAGATAAGGAGAATCCGATGCCTAAATGGAGGTGCAGGGTCATGTGGGTTACCCGTTTAGCCACCCGTGGGATTCTGTTCTCTTTTGGGTAAGCTATTTGGGTTGCATAATTTACATTCTTTGTGGTTATATCCTCTTTTCGGTTAGCTAATTTATGCTAAATTATCTGTCTGTGTGTGTATGCGTGTCTTTTTTGGTAATCTGATTTGGATTGTGTTAGTGATGTAGCTTAGTTTTATTTTTTTTGATAATCTGTTTGAGATGGTTAAATTGCCAGAAAGTTTGACTTTTGGGCTTACTATAGGTTAGGTCCATTTTACTTGATGTTAAGTGTGCATGTCTATACCAGCAGCTTTCTCTTGAGTTTGGTAATTTTTCCCTGGCTTATTGTACAAAAATACATATGAACTTAGCAACATGGAGGAACTATATAGTTAAGTATGTATTATAGACTTGAAGCTTTTATCAAGAAATATCATAGAGTTCTCCCTATTGACCAGCCCAGCCAGAGCTGGGAATAAGGATCCTAATTAATGCAAGTTGTCAAGTTGATAGGTCCTTCTATCATCGAGTAAGTGAAGGGTCAGTCCAAACCGACTGACTGGACACCCTATCTGTGTGTTCGTGTAACTTTGTGGACCCAATTTTCCCTCTATTTTCAAAGGTTTTGTTTTTTTTCTTGATTTTTCATAGACCCGGTTTTAAGCATGGAGACGGGAGAACTGTGATAGGCGGCAAACCTGTAGACCTCTCAGTCAAATGTTGCTGGAACAGTGATCCTTCTATTTGGATGGTAAAATATGGTTATAGGCAACCCTCTATATTAGAAAGTGCCTTAAAATTTGGCTGAATGGAAAGAATTAATCTGTGTAGCCATCTGCAATTATTTGGGCCGTATAAACATGTTATTGTACTTGATGTGGGCACACTCACTATAGGCTTTCAATCGTTCCCACTTCTAAAACATATTCATGAAGAAAAGTTTATGTGAAATGTACAGAGGTTTTCCAGAGTTCAATTAAGTTTTCTTTGTGTAAGCTTTGTTCACTTTTTTTAATCAGTATACTAAAAATGATCATTTTCTATTGGATGCGACAGCTATCATTGGATAAAACGAAGAGGGAAACCTGCTCCAAGGGAGATGGCTCCTATAATTGTATCTAATCATGTATCATATATCGATCCTATATTCTTTTTCTATGAATTTTTTCCTACCATTGTTGCAAGTGATTCCCATGATTCCATGCCCTTTGTTGGAACCATCATCAGGGCTATGCAGGTAATCATATATAGAATTCATGCATTCAGTTAATTCAGATCTATAGAAGAGTAAAGCTTTCTAGATATGCAAGTTTACATATATTTTTTGCTTAATTATATTTTCTTGAGCTCACTAGTAATTTTTTGATATACTGCTCTAGCATTTTGTTTCTCTAACATCTATGTATTTAGGTGATCTACGTCAATAGATTTGCACCATCATCAAGGAAACATGCTATTAGTGAAATAAAGGTAGGAAGCTTTTATTCCTTTTTCTGACTAGTTTTTATCAATTGTTCTTTCGATGAATTTGATGAATTTGTTTCTTGATCAGAAGTATTATTATACTGTAAACATATTTTGTCCTTCTTTGCCTCCCATTATTTTGTGTTCTAATATACTAAATAATACTCCTAATTGACTACCCCCTCACCCCCACCAAAAAAAAAAAGAAAAACTAAATACTAATGACTAAGGAAGGGAAAGTCTTGGTGCCAAGCTTGAGAAAAGATGAATCTTTGTTCATACACTGAATAGCTCTAGTTGTAGGTTGTAGCATCTTTAGCTTTTGATTTTAAGATCCCAAAGTATAATACTTAACCTCAAGATGAGTTGTAAGCTAAAAAGTTAGTCAGAAAAGAAAAAGGTGATGGATCAATAGTTCAATACTATTTGAAGTTGAATTGAATTGAATTGTCATGGTGATATTTTAACCCCTTCCCCCAAATACACTGCAGTTAAGTTTTTGTATATTTGATAAAACAAATGACTATAGTCTAAGTAGACCTGTAAAGAGTAAGTTGAGTCAAGCTTTGGCTTGCCAAAGTATAGTCTTTGTTAGCTTGAGCTTGAATTTTTTTTGCCTAGCTTGATATGTTAATAATGGATTAGCTCGCTAGCATTTGTTAGCTATTTCACCTTCAATTGAGCTTGAGCTGCTCTCTAACTTCAGCAAGCTAGTCGAGCTCATTTGAACTCATTTGTTTGGCTCTTTAAGTAACAACAGTTATTAAGATCACACTATGTACTCTATTAATACCGGTTAAGTATAGTAACAAAAATAATTTAAGCAGAGCATTTGAAAAATGCTTGATCCTGAAATTGTTGCCAGTACTCAAAAGTATAGAAAAAGAAATTAAGTTAGTGGCTAGTGGCTTG
Source organism: Panax notoginseng (assembly GCA_016801055.1). NCBI lineage: Eukaryota > Viridiplantae > Streptophyta > Magnoliopsida > Apiales > Araliaceae > Panax > Panax notoginseng. The sequence continues at coordinate 141,940,601 of CM029017.1, forward strand.
TTATTTGTGGTTATGTGGTATCCTCTAGTATTATGATGCATCTATCTTTTCCAAATCCTTTAAATTTTGTCAATATATAAGCTATTTGATACAGAAATGTGCTTTCAAGGATCTTAATACAGAGAAAGGCTTCGTGCAATAGATTTCCTCGAGTGCTTTTATTTCCTGAAGGAACCACAACCAATGGAAGAGCTCTCATCTCATTTCAACTTGGTGCATTTATTCCTGGTTATCCTATCCAGCCTGTAGTTGTTCGCTATCCCCATGTACACTTTGATCAATCCTGGTAGGATTTTCTCTTCTGAAAAATTCTTTTATTGCTGTTTTCATTAGGCGCCTGACAAGCTCTACGTTGTACTGTTGTCATTTTGATCAGGGGGAATATTTCATTGGCTAAGCTTATGTTCAGAATGTTCACACAGTTTCACAATTTCATGGAGGTACGCTTTAATCATATTCTCTCCCCTTTTTCTTGATAGTTGCTTTTCTCCCAAGTTTGAGAATTGGACCAGCGACTTTGTGATTATGCCTCAAGGCATCTGCCATTTCTAGGTAATCATATTCTTCTAATTATGTATTATTTATTCATGGTTTCTTATCCGCTAAACATAGTTTACATCTGTTCCTTATTTTTCATCTTTGAAGTTTGGTATCAATATCCAAGTTGGAAAATCAAATGTAGATTTTTAAGTTGATGTATGTGTTGTAATAATCTCTCTTTCTACTAAGGTAACTATATCATTCTCATAGCAGACTATTCTCTGACTTTGTCTGAGTTTGTTCAAACTATACGAATTGGATATTGAATACGATTAGTTTCGGATGAGTTGCTTGATCTTTTGTGGGACTTTGATCTCATTTTTTTCAAGTTTCTTTGCTTCAAAATTCAATTTTTTCCTTTTTTTTTAAATCAACATTTTGTTTTCTTTTTTATCGTGCTAATAATTTAGATTGATCATCCTAAGTAGATGCTCCTTGATACACTTCATACTTCAATTAAATCATGGAAACGAAACTGCAGTAGTTGGTTTTTCTTCACACTGATACAGCATAGAACCTATTTGTTGACCTTATAGCTTATATATGCTTTTCTGGCTTCATGATGCATCTTTTAGTATACAAGCTCATGAACATTATAAACCAGCATTCCAGCCTATGCATCTGTTCTTTTGTTTTCTAATTTTGTAGTTCTGTTAGTGCATTGCTTCTAGTTTGATTTAGAAGGAGTTGAGATGAAATTCTAAAATTGTGTAGGTTGAATATCTTCCTATTGTTTCACCCCTGGAAAAACAAAAGGAAAATGTTGTGCAGTTTGCTGAGAGGGTGAGTCAAAGTTGTAAACTTTTGTTACAGTGTAGTTTTTTGATGCGTTCCCTTCCCATATAGGGTCATTCATAAGGTTCTTATCCATCAAACTTTCATAGCTTTTCTATTATCTAATTGCAATTCAGTTTTGAACTTAAAAAAACCCACAAATTCTTTAAGTTTCAAGTTATGTTGTTGTGCAAACGCTAAATATAAAATGGAATGTGGAAATGATGGATGCTTGAACATCATAACGACCTTGTGTGTTCTTGTAGCTTATAAATGATCTTTTAAAGATCATCTTACATGTCAATAAATCCTGTAAATAATCAATCTGCCTCTGCCATCGTCGGTCCGTCACCAGAAGATTAATTTTGTGTCATATCATGGGTTTTTTGGATATTTTCAAAATTTACATTTTCTATTATATGGTCCTATTCTATTCCCTGTGGTAAGTAGCGTATAAGGGCAGGAGCAAACCTAATTTTTTCATTTTTTCATTTTTTTTCATAGATTGATTTGAGTCAAATTCTTACGGTTTTAGATAGAGTTACCTCTAATCACTCGTAAATTTTTACGTTGACTTTCTTTTATGGTAGTTTGCCTTGGCTATCTTTCTCAAGTTCCTTGACACTTTTTTCTTTCCTTTTGATATTTTTATGCTACAAATGGAGAAAAAAATTTATATCTGTTTCGATAATTAGTCCTTAGCTGGGATTCCATGTGAACTGTTTACTTATATGCTGTATAAGCTTCTCTAGGCATGTAGCATCCGTTTAATATTCGGTATTTGTGTTTGGTTATTAGATTTTAATAGATTAATTTATGCCATTGTATATGTGCAGACTTCTCATGTTATGTCTACTGCTCTCAATGTTGTACAAACATCTCATTCCTTTGGGGATGTATTACTTCTTTTTAAAGCAATCGAGTCTAAGCAGGTACATCTTGCTTATATATGTTCCCGTTGCGGTCTTTCTTTTTTCAGTCTTATATTCCCTCTTGTAAAAATTATAGAAGATAAGACAAAAATTGCAAGATTATTGAAGCTGGTGACAAATTAATACTTAAAATTTGGAAAATGACCAAGTGGCAGCTTAAGACAAATATACTAGGTTGAGTGTAAACCATGAAGTCTTATAACTACAAACTTGCTAAAAGAAAAAAAAATCACATTGTACTACCTACATTTCATAATATAGGATCAAGTTTGACTTTTTAAAGTCAAATTGAGATATTTTCAAATTCAAAATTGATGTGATTTTTTTAACTTTTGAAAACAATAAATCTTGCAATTAATAGTACTACTTAGATAGTTTACAATTTGAATTGTTTTTTCTAAAGCTAAATTAATTCATATCAATTTTGATTTTGAAAATTTCTCAAATTGACTTCAAAAAGTCAATATTGATCCTATTTTATGGAACACAGGGAGTAGCTCTAACTGGCGTCTGATTACTTTCAGCTTTAGCAGTGACTCATTGTCAGCCTTGATTGGATGTTTTGAATGTTTACTTGCTGTACTAGAGTTGATTTGTAAACATCGGACGATTATTACCTAGGAATTTTTAATTTGAATTGAGTTATGTCCATTGTAAAATTTGAGTAAAACTAAAGTTGTTGTGCTGATGCAACATTATTGTTATGTTTTTCACAGGAAAATCCATCACTTTATATGGTTGAAATGGCGAAGGTGGAAATGGTGAGTTTGTGATAATTTATTTTAATGTATGTATTGTAAGTTGCATAAGTAGGACTAAGTTTATATTTCTATGTTGTAGTGTACAATTAATGGGCTTAGAAGTCTAATTTGTTTATATTCTCTCCCTAATAATCTTATGCTTTAGAACACCATTTCTTTTCTTTTTCCCCCCTTTTATTCCCTGGTTAACATTGTCATCAGAAGATTCCAAGCTCCGTCTTGTCAAGCAAACTTTGAAATTTTGTTGCGGTTACTTGTCGAAATACCTTTTATGATTTGGAAAATCTACATATTTCCGTTACCTTCTAGACTGAATGCAATTAGAGTTTCTGATTTTTGAAAATAAATAAACCATATTTTAGTATATTATAGGTTAAGCATGTTTATTTAAGAATTAAGAGCTCCTTGCTCTTTGCATATGACCAAGTGTTAACCATGAAAAAAATTCAACTGCAAAATAGTAGTAATCACGTGGCCAAAGTTTTGAGTATTCGGTAAAGGTTCTCAAGATTAGATGATGTAACTTTGGTTCTTTGTTACTCTAGGTTGTGTGGTGCAATACTTCATTTCTAGATGATAAATATCTCTTCTTTGTTGATTTCTTACAATATTCCTTTTTATGGACAAAGGAGAGAAAGAAACAAATTTCCCCTAGTACTTGCGTTATCATGAATGTTTAAAAATACTTGATAAAGAGATCTTTATTTGGATATCTTAAGTTCTTATTAGTATAAATTACTGTTAATATCTTATGCTACCTGGTTAAATATAATCATCATCTGGCTTTCAGTCATCTCGTATAAGCTCTTTGGAAGCTGTGCACTTATTGGAGATATTTCTTTCCATGAACCCAGACCATAGGTATAGTGGCTTAACTTTTTTTGGTTACACTTGACATTAGACATACTGTATTATTTTCTTGCCTTTGTGCAAGTTCATTTGAGTTTATACCAATATCATTTATTTTTTGAGAAATTTGTCCTTGTTTTCAGTGGACATGTTGGAATAGACGACTTCTTGAGGGTTCAAAGATTGAAGCCTTGTTCTCTTTCTCAAAAGGTCATCTACCAATTTTTGTTTTAGTTCAATGTAATTCATTTCATTGTCAACACTTTTCTCTTACACATTAGTCATGTCTCACCATGTCTGTTTCAACAAGCGAACATGTATTTTGTTACAATTTTATTTTATTTTTGTGTTCATTTCCTTAAATGTGGATGGTTAATGCTTTACATGGATTTTGATTTTAAAACTGTGATTTGTGAAATGCTAATGAGTTTTCCTATAAGAACACAAATTATTCTCATATGTTTGATTAGGTGTTGTTTGAAATCTGCATTATGATTCTTTATAGTTTTTAAATATATTCTGCATGAATTTGCTACTGATGAGTCCTTTATTAAGAATCTTTGTAATCATCATTTGCTATCATTTTCCCTGTCATGATTTTTTCTATTGTTTCAGATTTTTGGCTTCATTGATGTGAAAAAGACTGCTCGAATAACGTTTAAACAGGTCTCTCTATTTTCTGTGTACATGTATTATTATCTTTAAATCCTATGGAGCACTCTCACAATGCATGTATCTGTTCAATTATGCTTGTAATAGTACACTTCCAAGCCCATGCTGTCTCCTGATGGCATGTTAGATTAACGTAATTGAGTAATGGCAAAGCAATTTATTGCACGACTGTAAACTATATTGGTTTACTTGTAACAAAGTTAATTTTTTTCATTTAAGCTTGTGTTTTTTGTGTGTTTAAGATACAATACAAGTGATTCTAGAATATGGGTACAATATAGTTAATAATGAACCTTAACAGTACCCTGAGACTGTCCTGTTTCATATCTGAATGCAAAATGAAAAACAGCAGTGAACTTGTTATTCCTGCATTTCTAATATTGAAATATGATTTTTTTAAATGCAAGTCTAAACTTCTAAAATTGCTCTGTTTGATTATTATAGCTAAAAACTGCAGCTCACTTGATTTGCTTTTGTCATATTTTTTAGTGGTTGCATCACTGAGCTTATTCTATATACCTTCGTCCATCTCCCTTTTCTCACAGCCAGATTTTTCAGTATGTATAGAAAACAAAATAGTCCTTACAGTTTATATACCATCACGTCGGTTGGTTAGTTCTATTAATTCCAACCCTTGGCATAAAAGGTTTGAGGCTTGTCCTAGATGGCAAATTTATTTCCAGTTTTTCAATTTTCTCATGACTAGAATTTGTGCTATTTGCAGTTTTTGCTCGGTTCAGCTCATGTTCTGAAGCAACCATTGTTTCGACGAGCATGTGAATTAGCATTTACTGAATGTGACATTAATGGAAACCATTACCTTTCACAGCAAGAAGTACACCTCTCTCTTTCTTCTCCTTACTATTTTTCCCTTGTATTGAATTGACCTTTTTTTTTCTCCCCACTAAACTATTGACCTTAAATTGCATATACTTGATATTTAAATGCATTTGTAACAGTTTGATGATTCCATCATACTGGCAATTCCAGACTTGAATGAGGATGAGGTGAGTTATGGATTAGCTCGTCAGTTTGATTGATGTTTTTGATACATTTTTTCTATATAAAAGTAAATTGAAAAAAAAAAAAGAAAAGAAAAAGATAGTGTTAAATAATTGGTTCGTCCTTTATCACATACACGAGTGACCTTTTTGTCAAACTTGATAATTGCAGCTCCACGAACTCTTCAAATTATTCGACTACGACAGTGATGGGAAGATTTGCAAGGATGATTTCATGACCTGTTTACGAAGAAATCCATTGCTTATCGTGCTTTTCTCGCCAAAGTTATTGCAAGTAGACTTGTCGCCCGAAGCTGGTGACAGGACACTTGAAAAAATGGTTTGATATACCTTGTTAGCGGATCAATTTCTTTGATGCAGTTCAGTCGTGGTGAATCTGTTTCATCCCTTTGGATTGTAGACAAGGAAAGGGGAAGTTACCTGTTAAAATCTCAAAAATTTCCTACCTGGGAAAGTTTGGTAGTTATTATTTTGTTCGATTTTTTCTCCTCATTTTGTATCACACAAAATGATCAATTGTGTGTTATTTGCCTGATCATTCTCTTGTAGTCTCTCACGCTTTGTAATCGGATTGTGGGAGAATTAAAGCATTCTATAGTTAAATTTATGGCACATGGTAATGCTTTTGTACTCAATATTTTGTTTTTGAAATTATTTTTGCATTTTTTCCGGTTTGGATGAATGATTTCTTGAAATATTACTGAAATTGAAGCTCATGGATTTTTTAGTATTATAATATATATATATATATATATATATATATATATATATATATATATATATATATATATATATATATATATAAGACAGATTTAAAGCACTCTCCTTAAATAACACTCTTTTCTAAATAGTAATTTTTTATTAAAATTATTTTATTTTAGAGATTCTTTTAAAAAATAAGTGGGGTTGCGAGTATCATTGTTTGTAAATAAAAAGAAAGCAAGTGAGACTATTCTATTTTAATATTATTTTATTCTTTAAAAGAATATCTAAAATAACTTAGTATTTAGATAAGTTTGTTATTGTATTCATCGATGACATTCTAATCTATTCAGAGACGGAGGAAGAACACGCGGGGCATCTTCGGATAGTGTTGGAGACATTAAGGAGGGAGAAGCTGTATGCAAAATTCTCCAAGTGTGAGTTTTGGTAGCAGAGAGTGCAGTTTTTAGGGCACGTTATCGGCAAGAATGGTGTTTCGGTGGACCCAGCGAAGGTAGAAGCGGTTATCAATTGGGAGCAGCCGAAGACGTCGACAGAAATCCGGAGTTTCTTAGGATTAGCGGGATACTATCGAAGATTTATTCAAGATTTTTCGAAATTAGCATCACCGTTGACCAATCTTACCAGAAAGACAGTTAAGTTCGTTTGGACGGAGAAGTGTGAGGAAAGTTTCCTAGAACTGAAGAAGAGGCTTAGTCAAGCACCTGTGTTGGCTTTACCGGACAACACGGGAAGGTTTATAGTGTATAGTGATGCGTCACACAAAGGACTTGGCTATGTACTGATGCAACACGACAGAGTCATTGCGTACGCTTCACGTCAGCTGAAAGATTATGAGAAGGGATATCCGACTCATGACCTGGAGTTAGCAACAGTAGTTTTTGCCTTAAAGATTTGGAGACATTATTTGTATGGCGAGAAGTGTGAGATATATACGGACCACAAGAGTCTAAAGTATATCTTCATGCAGAGAGAGTTAAACATGAGGCAGCGTCGATGGTTAGAATTGATCAAAGATTATGATTGTGAAATTCTGTACCATCCAGGCAAAAGCAAATGTAGTGGCAGATGCCTTGAGCAGAAAAGGCAGAGAGAAGTTATTGAAGTTGACCATTCAAGAAGAATTGGTGAGAGATTTCGAACGACTAGAATTGAAAATTAGATATCCGATAGAGACCGACGAGCAATTATTTACGGTAACAGCAAGCCCTACTTTATTGGATAAGGTTAAAGAAGCACAAGAAAAGGACGAAGATTGCAATAACATCAAGAAGCGATTGACTGAATGTGATGAATTAAAATTTAAGGTTGATAGCACTGGACTGCTAAGATTTGAAGAACGAATTTGGGTACCGTTGGTACTAGAACTGAGAGAGGAGATTTTGCAAGAAGCGTACAGTACGAGATACTCAATACACCAGGAAGCACGAAGATGTACCAAGATTTGTGTCACCACTTCTGGTGGCCAAACATGAAGAGAGAGGTTGCGGAATGCATAAGTAGATGCTTAACTTGTTAGAGAGTCAAGGCAGAGCACCAACGACCAAGCGGGTTATTACAACCATTAGAGATTCCAAAATGGAAATGGGAGCACATCACAATGGACTTTGTAGTGGGACTTCCAGCAACGCAGAAAGGGCACGACGCCATATGGGTGATTGTAGATCGCCTTACTAAGTTAACTCACTTTTTGCCGATTAAGATTAAGTATAGTTTGGCCCAGTTAGTCAAATTGTATGTCAAGGAAATTATCTCGAGGCATGGGGTGCCGGTATCTATTGTATCAGATAGAGATCCGCGATTCACTTCAAACTTCTGGAAGAGTCTTCAAGAAAGAATGGGAACACAACTACAAATGAGTACTACGTACCATCTGCAGACCGACGGGCAGAGCGAGAGAACGATTCAGACACTTGAAGACATGCTCCGAGCTTGTGTGATGGACTTCAAGGGTAGTTGGGAGGATCATCTTCCATTAGTAGAGTTCGCGTATAACAATAGTTATCACGCCAGTATTGGAATGCCACCGTACGAAGAACTGTATGGGAGGAAATGTAGAACGTCCTTATGTTGGGACGAAGTTGGAGAATGTCGACTGTTGGGACCAGAGTTGGTACAACAGACGGTAGAAATCATCAAGGTGATAAGAGCCCGACTAGTAGCAGCTCAAGATCGCCAGAAGAAGTATGCGGACCTACATCGCAAAAAGAGAGATTTTGAATTAGGAAGCTATGTATTTCTGAAAGTATCTCCCTGGAAAGGGAAGATTCGTTTTGGGAAGAAGGGCAAGTTGAGCCCTAGGTTCATAGGACCGTTCGAGATTCTGAGGCGAGTCGGTGAAGTGGCGTACGAGGTAGTGTTACCTCCTGAACTTGAGCACATTCACAACGTGTTTCATGCGTCAGTGTTGCGACCTTATAAACCAGACTACAAGCACGTTATCTCCTATGAACCAATCCAAGTCGAGAAAGACTTATCGTACGAGAAAGTTCCTGTCCAGATACTAGATAGGAAGGAGCAAAAGTTGAGGAATAAGATTATCTATTCCGTTAAGATTCTCTGGAGGAATCACGCGATAGAAGAAGCTACGTGGGAGCTAGAAGAGAAAATGAGAGCGAATTATCCATTTTTATTTGCGTAACCTTATTTTTGCAATTCCGAGGACGAAATTTTTATAAGGGGGGAGGGATATAACGTCCACGAATTTTAAACTCTTTATTTAATTAAATATGTGCTTTAATTTTTATTGAGTTAGTTTTGTGAATTTATTTAAACCTTATGTGGTTATGTGAATTTATGAATTGATTAAAGGGAGTCACTAATAGTCATTTAAATTAGTGGACTAACTCTAAGAGTTTGTTATCAAAGAATTGATAGGATTATTATTAATTAAATATTCAATTTATTTGAATATAGTAGCAAGAGTTGAATATATTGATTAATTTTAATTATGAGTAGTTAACTAAGAATGTGTTAATTAATAATTATTATGAATAAATAATAATTAATGTGTAAATGATTAATAATTTATAAAATGATTATATGATTACTTAATTAATTGGTGCAAGCATGAATAGCAAACCTTTATTATATGGTAGTTAAATATATATTTGTTATTGTACAAGGTAACACATTAATATGTCAACTATATAGTAATGAATTATTTGCATTCATGTGAGTTGCATAATAATATTTTTATATGAAATGAATTGTGTGTATTTAATGTACATGGATTATATGATATGAGTACATAAATAATTCCCAAATTTCCTTTGAATAGTTACATTAACACATTTATATTACATTATGGGAATTATAGTGTCCAAACAAAGCCTTAATCAAGCAAGTATGCTGAGATTTCTTTCTTGTCCCAAAATGATTGTCACAAGGTACATGAACAGTAGTATGAAGCTAAAATACGTAACTTTCAAATGACTAAAACTTAGGCAATGATTTCAAGGCCAATGGCCTATGGGGAGTTGTTGAACCACTTCTTTGCACCCAATGTATTCTTCCTTTACACCATGAGTTTCAACCTTAGTGCAATGTGAATATCTAGTCCAAAGTTCTTCTATAAATAGTAGCCCAGTTTTCAGTTTTGTTGTTTGCTAAGTCTGTTATTGAGAGTTCTAAGTTGCTGAAGATTGTTAGAAGTAAGCTCAGAGGAAAGAAATTTTGTCATTTAGCTCCAAGAGGTATAAAATCTTTACTTATGTTCTTAGTTGGGTTTTGTCAAATTCTTAGGAATTTCTAGAACTATTTGTCAATTAATGTGAATTAACATGCCATGATATGTTTATGATATATGTCTATATGTTTGAACTCTTAAATTGATGGATTGGAGCATGTTTAAGCTAAAAGGGATCAAGTTGGTTAAGGCTCTGCAAGCAGAGTCTGCTTACTGTCTCTGATACAGGCACGGTACTAGGGGCCGTAACCCGAACTCAGTTTTGTCTCAGGCATGGCGCAGCTGCGCCCTAATTGTACTAGGGTGCAGCGCAGCTGCGCCAGTCCTGCACCAGCTCTGATATTTTCTGTTCAGTTTCTGTTATGCTAAATTGTTAGTATATGGTTAAAGCAAGCATGTAAACTGCTGTAGCACACACAAGTAAGCATATGCATGTAGCATGAACAAGTATAACCATGTTAATACCTATAATGACACAATACTTGTGGTCTTGAAATGAGATTTGGGAGTTCAAAAGTGAACTTTGCCACGAACAAATCATGTGAGCATTTTGACTTTATGAACATGATAATATGGTTTATATTGACACGAAATACCAGACTAAAGTGATTGAACACACTAGCATACATGATTGAAAGATTTGACTATTTCAAAGATAAGAAACTTAAGATTTTTCAAAGAGAACTTGACGAAGATTTTTATCTAGCGAGTTCTGACTTTTTGAGCATGTATATGTGACTTTAATATATGTTGTAAATGCACGAGAGTTACATGTTAAGATGCCTTGTATATGCTAAGTTGACTTAGTGTTAAATTCAAAGAAAGTTAGAATGAGAAAGCTAATGTCATCAAGTAATGAGTAAAGTATGTTATGACTATGCAAGCATGTGTATTAGGATTCATTATGCCTATAGACATATTGACATGAGCATCGTTTGGTTAAGGTATGGTTTTCACTTAGGCACACATAGTCATAAAGAAAAGGAAATTTCTAGAATATGAACTATGTGAGTAAAGTATACATGTGTTGTCTATATACAAGCATGACTACTGAGTATTGAATGATCAAGTTGTAAGGCACAAATGATTACATGACCTTTTTATGTTAATGACATATAAATTGTAAGTTAAAACTTGAAGTAATGAACTCAAGTATGATCATGTGTTATATGTGAAACTCTAGCATGTATGTATGTATGTTAAATGGTATGTGTGATTAGTGTGTTAGAGTTGGACTGAAGTCAGGAGAGCACATCTCAAACCTAGTCTGGCCAGGGGCCAACTGTGACGCCCCCAAAATTAGGTATACATCACCCATCTTGAGTCGTCAGATACATAGTACAGAATACAAATACAACTGATTAATACAACTGTCGTGTACAATACGACAAAACATAAACTGTGAGTTTGAATACAAATATTATCTTCTAGAGAGTATTCATACTCAAAAGGAGTCCTCATTACATTTATTAACACACCATTACATAGAATAGTGAGGACTACTAACTAATACTATCATTCGGACCATCACTCCGTTCCCCGACTTGCCCCAGCTACGTTCTCATTTCCTGAAGAGAACAGTGAAAGAAAGGGTGAGCTCAACTAGCCCAGTAAGAAATATTATGACTAAGATAATGCAGAATAAATTATCATTAGCCTTCAACAATGTTAAACTGATAAAATATAATAGACATCAAGTTTAACTGCAGCGGAACAAGCAATCCATTAAAAGAGTCAAGTAGAAAATAAACTCTACTATCTTTTATGATTTAAAAGGTTTTTCAACACTGCGATCGCTGAGACTCAGCTTAATAAAATAATCCACATCATCGAATCACCCCTGCACTACGGCCAAGGATATTCGTGTATTCATTAATGGTCATGATCATGCCAACAACTGTCCATCAATGCACTACGGGCCAATGAGGACTTTTACCACATCATTTGTAACATTACGGTCATGATTATACCGAATAATCCCTGGTCATAATCATACCAAGTCCATCTATGCACTACAGGCCACAGATGACTTTTAATATTTTATAAACATGAGGATGATGACAATGATATAAGAATTCAATAAAACAAGTTCAAGAATTAATTTATCCAGGAATTAACAACGTCCAAATTGTCAACATGATACTGCATTGTGGAGTAAAATTCAAGAATGCTTAGAAGAATATTTTCTTGAAAAGATACTGGATGAAACGCAACTATCAAGGATATTCCACAAATTTCATGGAGTATAGAAGTCAAAACTTAACCAACTGAGTAAGAATGGAATAACAAAAGAAATCACCATGCATGCGATAGACCGCACAGACAGGTTATTCCAACAGAATAATAAATAATGGAACCAGGTCCGGCGTAAACGCACAGACATGATATTCCGACAGAATAATAAACGGAATCAGGTCCGGTGTAAAACACACAGACAGGATGCTCCAACAGAATAATAATAAAAACGGAACCAGGTCCGGTGTAAAACACACAGACAGGATGTTCCAACAGAATAATAAACGGAACCAGGTCCGGTGTAAAACACACAGACAGGATGTTCCAACAGAATAATAAACGGAACCAGGTCCGGTGTAAAACACACAGACAGGATGTTCCAACAGAATAATAGAAGAATGTCACCAAGTATAGGGTAGACCGCGTATACTGGTTATTCCAACAGAATAATAACGAATGGAATAACAGAAGTTCTCTTCATGAATATAAAAGAAATAATATTCCCTACCTTAAAAGAACTGGATATTGGAAAAGTGATGTAGCAGAATACTTTTAGTCTCTCTCTCTCTTATTCTCTCTATACTTTCTCTCTCTATAGCTTGAATGAATTCGTGAAAAATAATGAAGCCCTAGGCCTCTATTTATAGAAAAACTGAGGGCGGCTCTTGGTCTTAACGAAGGGTCAAATGACTCTTGGTCTTAACGAAGGGTCAAATGACTCTTGGTAATATTGAAGGGACAACTACTATTGACGAAAGTAATTACTATTGACCAAGGTAAATACTATTGACGAAGGTAATTACTATTGACCAAGGTAAATACTATTGACCAAGGTAAATAATATTGACGAAGGTAATTACTATTGACCAAGGTAAATACTATTGACGACGGTAATTACTATTGACGAAGAGACTCTTAGATGATGACATATGGCCCCCCATAAAATAACCAAACTTACCACAACGTCTCAATTATTGATTTAATAATATAACATATTATACAGATGATACTATGATAATAATTTAAGAGATATGATGCAGCAATTACTGTAGCAATAATTGAGTATAGCTGAGTGACTTCTCACGTAAGCATCAATAATCAATACCGTGTGCTACTATGCAACCACGCGTATTACTGTACTTTTACTACCGAGTAGTTCAACAGTTTTAACGGTTTTTAACGGTAACACCTCAGCCGTTATTTTTATAGAAAGATAATTCTGTCGTTTTCTCAATCCGACAATAATTCCGTTGTGGGGTCCACCAATGATTGTGCCGTCGTACGAATATTCCCCGACAAAAAGAATATTCTCCGACCAAACGAATATTTTATAACAACTTGCTTACTTTGCAAAATTTATAAATATTACCCACAACTATAACATTATATCAAATTAACTCCATAATATTCAAAAATGATATTTATAGAAAATTCATCTTTATTTATAAAAGTTGGGGTCTTACAACCTCCCCTTCTTATGAAATTTCGCCCTCGAAATTAGGGTACGTACCTGGTATGTCGAAGAGGTAAGGATACCTTGATTTCATTTCTGATTCTAACTCCCAAGTCATTTCCTCAACATCGTGGTTTCTCCACAAAACTTTAACTTGAGGTATAACCTTGGAGCGTAGAATATGTTCCTTCTTATCCAAGATTTGAACAGGAACTTCTTCATACGTCAAATCCTCCGCTATTTCGTCCGGTTCTAACTCAATAATGTGGTTCGGGTCTTCCACATATTTGCGTAACATGGATATGTGGAAAACGTTATGAACACGAGACATACTTGGCGGTAAAGCGAGTCTATAAGCCACAGTTCCTACTCGATCGAGGATTAAAAATGGACCGATGAATCGAGGATTTAGCTTTCCTCTCTTTCCAAATCTCGTAACTCCTTTCCATGGAGCAACACGTAAGAACACATGATCTCCTACATCAAATTCCACGTCCTTTCGATGAAGATCAGCATAACTCTTTTGTCGATCTTGTGAGGTTTTTATACGTTGTCGGATCGTTTGAATCTTTTCTGTAGTCATACGTACCAACTCCGGTCCCAACAACGTTGCTTCGCCCACCTCATCCCAGCATACTGGAGAACGACATTTTCTTCCATACAATGCTTCGAATGGAGCCATGCCAATACTTGCTTGATAACTGTTGTTGTAGGAAAACTCCACCAATGGTAAGAACTTGTCCCAACTTCCTTTGAAGTCAAAGACACAGAGTCTTAATAGATCTTCAAGAGTTTGAATAGTCCTCTCTGATTGTCCGTCCGTCTGAGGATGATATGCTGAACTAAATCGTAACTCCGTGCCCATAGCTTTTTGTAAACTAACCCAAAATCGTGAAGTGAATCTTGGGTCTCGATCAGAAACTATGGATACTGGCATACCATGCAGTCTTACAATCTCGTTTATGTACATACGAGCAAGACGTTCAAGTGTATAAGTTTCTCGTATCGGTAAGAAATGAGCAGACTTGGTCAATCTATCAACAATGACCCAAATCGCATCAATACCTTGAGAAACCCTAGGAAGACCGGTAACGAAATCCATGGTAATGTGCTCCCACTTCCATTCTGGAATTTCAAGTGGTTGCAATGGACCTTTTGGTACTTGATGCTCCGCTTTGACTCGTTGACAAGTTAGACACCTTGAGATAAACAACGCTATCTCTCTCTTCATATTGCTCCACCAAAATGTATGACGAAGATCATGATACATTTTGGTACTTCCAGGATGGATTGCAAACGGTGTGTTGTGCGCCTCCATCATGATTTCATACTTTAAATCAGGGTTGTTAGGAACACAAAGTCTGGAGTTGACTCGAAGTATTCCTTCTTCATCGATTCTTGCTTCCGGCATAGAACCTTCTTGCACTTTCTTCCTCATACGCATCAGCTCCAGGTCTGTAGCTTGAGCAGCTTTAACTTTATCGATTAAAGTCGGTTCTACTCGTATATTCGCCATCATCACATGGGTCCCTGGAGTCTTTAACTCTATCTCCATCCTTTGCAAGTCACACAAAATGGGTCTTTGCGTTGTTAATATTGCACTTGTACCCGCATATGATCTTCTACTCAATGCGTCAGCTACCACGTTCGCTTTTCCAGGATGGTATTGAATGGTATGATCATAATCTTTCAACAGTTCAAGCCAACGTCGTTGTCGCATGTTGAGTTCCTTTTGAGTGAAGAAATATTTGAGGCTTTTATGATCCGTAAAGATCTCCACTTTCTCCCCATACAAGTAATGCCTCCAAATTTTAAGTGCAAAGACAACAGCTGCCAACTCTAGATCATGAGTAGGATAATTCCTCTCATATTCCTTGAGTTGTCTTGATGCATAGGCTATGACTTTTCCATGTTGCATGAGAACGCATCCCAACCCTTTGCTCGAAGCATCACTGTAGATGACAAATCCCTCCGAGCCAGATGGTATTGTTAGAACAGGTGCTGAAATGAGTCTCCTCTTGAGTTCTTGAAAACTCTGCTCACATTCTTCGCTCCAACCAAACTTTGTATCTTTCCGAGTCAGCTGAGTTAATGGAGTAGCGATTCGAGAAAATCCTTCCACGAATCTCCGATAATAACCAGCTAAACCAAGAAAGCTACGTACCTCGGTCACTGATTTAGGTTGCTCCCAGCTTTGAATAGCTTCAATCTTTGCCGGGTCAACCGATATTCCACGACTTGATACTACGTGCCCAAGGAATGCTACCTCCTCCAGCCAGAACTCGCATTTCTTCAACTTGGCATAAAGCTTGTATTCACGAAGCTTTTGGAGTACCAGCCTCAAGTGTTGCTCATGATCTTCACGGCTTTTGGAATAAACAAGGATGTCATCGATAAAGACGACCACAAAGTGATCCAAATATTCCTTAAATACCCTGTTCATCATATCCATGAAGGCAGCAGGAGCATTAGTCAATCCAAAAGACATAACTAAGAATTCATAATGCCCATACCGAGTTCTAAAGGCAGTCTTTGGAATATCCTCAGTTCTAACCTTCAGCTGATGATATCCAGAACGAAGATCGATCTTTGAAAAGAATTGTGCTCCTTGCAACTGGTCAAACAGGTCATCAATACGTGGCAATGGGTACCTATTTTTGATGGTGACATGATTCAACTCCCGATAATCAATACAAAGTCGCATACTCCCATCTTTCTTCTTCACGAACAGAACAGGAGCACCCCAAGGAGAAGTACTAGGACGAATAAAGCCAATGTCTAACAATTCCTGCAGTTGGATCTTTAACTCCTAAAGTTCAATAGGAGCCATTCGATATGGGGCTTTGGAAATGGGTTTTGTACCGGGTTCAAGGTCGATACAAAATTCAATTTCACGCTCTGGGGGTAGGCCAGGAAGTTCTTCAGGGAATACGTCAGGGAATTTATTAACAATAGAAATATCATTCAAAACTGACGTATTTTTGTTTAGATCTGTGACATGAGCTAAGAAAGCTTGACATCCGTTTTTCAATAAATGAATAGCTTTATGGCTTGAGATGACAACGATTGATTTTAATGGTTTGGTTGCTTGAATTCGCATAATAGGTCGATTAGGAATATGAAAGCTAACAACCTTACAAAAACAATCAATTTTTGCATAATGAGTAGTTAACCAATCAATCCCTAGAATCACGTCAAATGCAAGTATTTTTAATGAAATCAGATCGATAGGTAATGTGTGGGTACCAACTTGAACCAAACAAGACTTATAACCAGTGGAGGTAATGAAGGTTTCTCCCAACGGAGTTTCCACAGATAAGTCAAAGTCTAATTTCTCCGGAATCAAATTTAATCGATGAGCGCAAGTAGGAGAAATAAAAGAATGGGTTGAACCGGTATCAAATAAAGTATAAACTTCTTTAGAGTTTATGATAAACTTACCCGTGATGACCTCATTCGGGTTCCTTGCTCTCTGGGAGTTCACAACAAACGCTCTCCCTTGCACAACCGGTTTTGACTTTTCTGGGACGGCTTTTGGTGCCTCCATCCTAGCTGAATTTGTCTTCGGTAAACGACAAAATCGGGCTAAATGACCTTCTCTTCCACAATTATAACATGCTTTGGACGGCATCGCGCAGTTTGGACTGATGTGCCCCTCCCCTCCGCATTTGAAACATATGATAGGTGGTCGTTCTCCTTCCTTAACGACAGGTGCTGGTGCTGACGTCTTTCCATCATTGTTGAATCTCCTCTTCTTGAAATGTCCATTCTTATTGTTTTGGCCCTGATTACCACCGAAGTGGTTACCATTTCTGGCCTGTTGATTCCCTCCACGCTTGTTGTCACCGCTTCGATGACTGCTCTCACTGGTATTATCATTTTGCCGGCTGCTCTCTTTTGGTTGCGTTGTCTCGTTATCGCGCTCCACCAACTAAGCCCTATTTACAACATCTGAATACAAACACAGTTTATGAGAAATAAGATGTTGACGTATCTCCGGCTTCAAATCTCTTAAAAACATCTGCGTCATTCTTTCTTCATTATCCACCAGGTGGGACGCAAACCGAGATAACTCCACAAATTTTGCCTCGTACTACGACACGGTCATATTATTCTGCTCCAATTTGATGAACTCCACCTCCTTCATGTGACGAATACTCTCGGGAAAGTATTTGTCGTTAAACAGATCTTGAAACTTCTCCCAAGACATCTTCAGTGCGGCAGGTTGAGTACGCTTTATCGATTCCCACCAGTAATCTGCCTCTCCTCGCAACATAAAGGCGGCAAAGGGAACCTTTTGCTCCTCGGAGCAACCCAAGACATCAAATATCTTGGTGATCTGCTTTATCCATGTTTCAGCTACAAGTGGTTTGGGTTCTCCCTTAAACTCCGGTGGTCCCAGCTCCTTAAACTGTTTAGCGGTGACCGCCTGAGAGTTTCCAGTATTTCCACCTACGTTGTGGACAGGAGCCGCTTTCACCTGTTATTGCATGAATTGCATAAAGCCTCTGAACATTTGATCATTCATCATTTGGTCAGTGTTGTTGTTTGCATGAGGATTGACACCTTCCTGATGCACATTATCCTGATTATTGATATGTGGTGAATCAACAGTCGTCTGTGCTCCATTGCTATTCTGAACATTCTCGGATGCCATTTTCAGATACTGCCACAAAATAAAAATTAATTGATATGTCATATATTATCCTTATATTATGACCGACCAATTAAATACCATGCAAATAAACTTAGGTATGCCATACTAGCGAAGAAATTCCCCGTCTCTCCCCTCCTAGTTCTATTCTCACATCTTAGCCAGGGATCATATCCCTAAGCTCTGATACCAACTGTGACGCCCCCAAAATTAGGTATACATCACCCATCTTGGGTCGTCAGATACATAGTACAGAATACAAATACAACTGATTAATACAACTGTCGTGTACAATACGACAAAACATAAACTGTGAGTTTGAATACAAATATTATCTTCTAGAGAGTATTCATACTCAAAAGGAGTCCTCATTACATTTATTAACACACCATTACATAGAATAGTGAGGACTACTAACTAATACTATCATTCGGACCATCACTCCGTTCCCCGACTTGCCCCAGCTACGTTCTCATTTCCTTAAGAGAACAGTGAAAGAAAGGGTGAGCTCAACTAGCCCAGTAAGAAATATTATGACTAAGATAATGCAGAATAAATTATCATTAGCCTTCAACAATGTTAAACTGATAAAATATAATAGACATCAAGTTTAACTGCAGCGGAACAAGCAATCCATTAAAAGAGTCAAGTAGAAAATAAACTCTACTATCTTTTATGATTTAAAAGGTTTTTCAACACTGCGATCGCTGAGACTCAGCTTAATAAAATAATCCACATCATCGAATCACCCCTGCACTACGGCCAAGGATATTCGTGTATTCATTAATGGTCATGATCATGCCAACAACTGTCCATCAATGCACTACGGGCCAATGAGGACTTTTACCACATCATTTGTAACATTACGGTCATGATTATACCGAATAATCCCTAGTCATAATCATACCAAGTCCATCTATGCACTACAGGCCACAGATGACTTTCAATATTTTATAAACATGAGGATGATGACAATGATATAAGAATTCAATAAAACAAGTTCAAGAATTAATTTATCCAGGAATTAACAACGTCCAAATTGACAACATGATACTGCATTGTGGAGTAAAATTCAAGAATGCTTAGAAGAATATTTTCTTGAAAAGATACTGGATGAAACACAACTATCAAGGATATTCCACAAATTTCATGGAGTATAGAAGTCAAAACTTAACCAACTGAGTATAATAAAGAATGGAATAACAAAAGAAATCACCATGCATGCGATAGACCGCACAGACAGGTTATTCCAACAGAATAATAAATAATGGAACCAGGTCCGGCGTAAACGCACAGACAGGATATTCCGACAGAATAATAAACGGAACCAGGTCCGGTGTAAAACACATAGACAGGATGCTCCAACAGAATAATAATAAAAACGGAACCAGGTCCGGTGTAAAACACACAGACAGGATGTTCCAACAGAATAATAAACGGAACCAGGTCCGGTGTAAAACACACAGACAGGATGTTCCAACAGAATAATAAACGGAACCAGGTCCGGTGTAAAACACACAGACAGGATGTTCCAACAGAATAATAGAAGAATGTCACCAAGTATAGGGTAGACCGCGTATACTGGTTATTCCAACAGAATAATAACGAATGGAATAACAGAAGTTCTCTTCATGAATATAAAAGAAATAATATTCCCTACCTTAAAAGAACTGGATATTGGAAAAGTGATGTAGCAGAATACTTTTAGTCTCTCTCTCTCTTATTCTCTCTATACTTTCTCTCTCTATAGCTTGAATGAATTCGTGAAAAATAATGAAGCCCTAGGCCTCTATTTATAGAAAAACTGAGGGCGGCTCTTGGTCTTAACGAAGGGTCAAATGACTCTTGGTCTTAACGAAGGGTCAAATGACTCTTGGTAATATTGAAGGAACAACTACTATTGACGAAAGTAATTACTATTGACCAAGGTAAATACTATTGACGAAGGTAATTACTATTGACCAAGGTAAATACTATTGACCAAGGTAAATAATATTGACGAAGGTAATTACTATTGACCAAGGTAAATACTATTGACGACGGTAATTACTATTGACGAAGAGACTCTTAGATGATGACATATGGCCCCCCATAAAATAACCAAACTTACCACAACGTCTCAATTATTGATTTAATAATATAACATATTATACAGATGATACTATGATAATAATTTAAGAGATATGATGCAGCAATTACTGTAGCAATAATTGAGTATAGCTGAGTGACTTTTCACGTAAGCATCAATAATCAATACCGTGTGCTACTATGCAACCACGCGTATTACTGTACTTTTACTACCGAGTAGTTCAACAGTTTTAACGGTTTTAACGGTAACACCTCAGCC
Source organism: Panax notoginseng (assembly GCA_016801055.1). Lineage (NCBI taxonomy): Eukaryota > Viridiplantae > Streptophyta > Magnoliopsida > Apiales > Araliaceae > Panax > Panax notoginseng. The sequence goes on from CM029017.1 coordinate 141,961,251, forward strand.
GTTATTTTTATAGAAAGATAATTCTGTCGTTTTCTCAATCCGACAATAATTCCGTTGTGGGGTCCACCAATGATTGTGCCGTCGTACGAATATTCCCCGACAAAAAGAATATTCTCCGACCAAACGAATATTTTATAACAACTTGCTTACTTTGCAAAATTTATAAATATTACCCACAACTATAACATTATATCAAATTAACTCCATAATATTCAAAAATGATATTTATAGAAAATTCATTTTTATTTATAAAAGTTGGGGTCTTACACCAACGCAGCTGTGCCGTCCCTAGGCCTAGACCAGGCACAGCTGCGCCATTCTGCAGTTTTGCCAAGATAATCTGTTTTTGGCTTGAAGTTTCAAGGCATGCTTATATGATTTTTTTACTTTGTAATATGTGACCAATGTGCCATATAATGTGTTGAGAAGCATGCTATGTGATGACTTGATTCTTTTAAGTATAGACTCGTACTAGTTTACATATATTAATTAAAAGACCGACTTGTTAATGTTAGGTCATTTCAACGCGAGTTAGTTAAAGCTAGTATTATATTGTAGCTGAGCAAACAGGCAAGTATCCTAAACCCTTGCATTACTTTATTCGACGCATATCGTAAGCAAGTATCTAAACCTTTCGCACTACCTTTATTTTGTGCAAATAGGTATATGTTTATGTATGTTCCTTGAACCCTACTTTTGTTGAACTAGTTCCCTAAACTTACTCTAATGATTATTGAGCAAGTTTCCTTGAACTTCACTATTTTACTGTGAAAGTTTCCTATCCTTCTCATATTGCATTGAGCCAGTTATTGTTGAATTAAAAGTTATTCGTTTAAGCTTGAACTCTATTTCTAAGCATGCTATTAAGTGGTTTAATTACCTTACAATTAATCCACACCGATATTATTGATATTCGCACTTAGTGCACTTGAGTCGTACAGTCTTGGACTTGTACTTCATTTAAAGTTCTATAATTCTTGAACTGTGTCAGATAGAGTCTGAACCTTTGTTCGGTCAGACAAGTATACGAAGTTTTATAAAAGCTGTCCAAACCAATTGATGGTAAGGATTCTTAGACTAAAAGAACAGCCCTTCTATGATAGAGGAGTACCCTAGGTATTTAATATAAGATACAAAGAGCATATTTAAATGTTATGCATATACATAGTGTACGCGAGGATGATCCCCTTAAGTACTTATTCTGTAGCCAGTAACCAAAGGGTCAATTAAAGATTGATTCCATTAGAGTGTTATAGTTCAAAGTCTACTTGACTAGTAGTTATTCTAAAAGCAATTATTATCTTTGCTTCTAATATTCATATTGTTGAATCCTTCAGATATTTATATTGTTGAATTATTTGTCAGATATTTTCCTTTCTTCATGATATATCCTTATTGTTGTATTTAAACTTGCTGGGGCAAATTTTTTGCTCATCCTTTCTATATCATTAATTATATTACAGCTAAGCCCGATACCTCAAGAAAGGATAAGGGTAAAGGAAAGATGTAGGATAGTCGCCAGGAGCAGACTTTACTATATGCTTAGTCTAAATTATTGTTATGTAATATGAACCCTAATTGCTATTATAGGGTATGTTTGTAAGACTTTATTAAGGTTATCGAATCTTGGGACCAGTAACACCTTTTAAATGAACGACGTACGTTTATTATTTTACGCAATTTAGTTATCGTATGTTGTTTAGAGGTGGATGTTTGTATTTTATCGTGATGATCGAACCGAGGTTAGAGGACCCGGATTCGAGGGCGTCACAATACAGACAAATATATACTCCCTCCATTTGACACAATAAGTCTCATTTGTCAGTTTTAAAGAGTCTTTTTAGTGATAGTTGAAACAAATCAAGTCAAATCCTGAGTTCAAATCGAATCTATCTTTAAGCCACTAGCCCAATAGTATCTGTTAGTTCCTAGAGGCACAATAGTTATCTAGAAGGGGGGTTTGCATAGATATTTTTTAAATTCTTTTCGAAATACTTGTTAGTTTTGATAATGACTTAAACACAGTGGAATTGTGATTTGTTTGTTTTCCCTTTAAGATATAACGAGAAAATGGAAGTTAAGTAGTTATGGCAGTTATAGCAAAAATATAAGAGACACATTGTTTTTAAGTGGTTCAGAGCACTTAAAGCTCCTAATCCACTCTTCTACTCCTCGAGTAGAAAATCCACTAAGGATATCTGTACACTTTCTAAATCTCACAGATTCCTTCAAGACCAACAGTCTTGGAACTTCTTAGTTCACTTTTGAACTCTTCAAGTCCAGCAGACTTGGAACTTCTTAGTTCACTTAGAACTCTTCAAGTCCTTCTGACGTGGAATTTCTTACTTCACTTGATAATAGTTAAGTTCTTGAATGGTGCTACTCAGTTGCCGTTAAGCTTGTGTTTGAAAGAACTGAGTAGCTGAACAAGCTTTCTTCTTGAGATCGTAGAGCTGAGCGTTGAGTGTTCTTTAGCGTCTTTGTTCAGTGCTTACTTAAATATTTTCATCTGCTGATGTTTTGCATATATGAGGCCTTTGAAATATATCCGTTGAAGACATTCGTTGAAACATTAAATGAGTTTGACATCTCTGAACTTTGATGGAGACTTTTTGCACAACTTCTGATATGCAGTCTGGCCCACTGACACAGCAGATTGATGTCTCACCTAACACCTGAATAGGTGTTTTTCTGCTGACCCATGATCCTTTTCTTAGCTTCTTCAATACGTTTCTTTGTTATATACTAAAGATGATTGTTGTGACATTGGGACTCCAGAGGACTTCAACATTTATAACCCATTCCATATTTGTTGTGATTCGTTCTTTAAATAAATGGACAAGGCTCGATGCTTCTGACACAAACAAATGAAGCTCTACAATTCTGATCGTGGTGTCTTGCCACCTTGGTGCTTGATCCGATACTAGCAAATGAGAACACTACGATTTCTCTAAAGTATTGGCACACTACGATCTTCGCTTGCTTAACTTACAGACTCTACGCTTCCGAGAGCACACTACGATCTCTGAGTTGGCTTGGCAAACGTTTGGACCACTCTACGATCTTGAGAGAGGCCCTCCAAAGCAGACCCACTAAGATTTGATGCTCTATGATTCTGCCTTGGCTTCTGTAATCTCTTGATCAGCTCGATAGACTACGATTCTGTTGAAGCCTATCTATTACATTTCAAGATATAGATCAACCTAACAACTTTGATCTTTTCATCTATAAATTCATTTACAGAATGATGAACATTAAAAGCTCAGATCAGCTTAACAAATTTGATCTACCACTAAGTCCTTGTACATATATTCCTTAAAGGACTTTACATATAATCATGAATATTTACTTTCAACATCAAATTTAAGTATGCAATCTCCCAACAATCTGCCCCTATTTGATGTTGACAAAACCAAGGAGATTTGTGTCATGATTTTCAATTTCTAGATGCAACTACTAGAAAGTAAATATGACTTAGTGTTTCAGTGAGCAACTGAAATTTCTAGAGAATAAGCATGAGTTTATTGATGTTTGTAAAGACATATATTACAATTAAGCTTAGTTACATCAATAGGAATTGAGTTCAACTTATCTCTATTTCTTTTTCCTTTTGTTCTTTGGAGGATTTGCATATTCTTTAGCTCTCCTTCTCTTGCTAGCTTCGTCTCTCCATGTTATATCTTCCAGTTCGCTTTGACTTAGCCGTTTCAAATGATCGTGTTTGTTCATGAATGCAGGATCTCCAATTGGCATACGTAGGCCAGTGGTGGTTACATCTTATGAGCTGGGATATGACTCTTGACTTCTCAGCGGTTGTGCCACGATAATTCGCTGGAGTCTGATGGTGAGGTTGTCTTGCAGTAGGGCTTCTTGAAGATTGAGTGAAGTTGCCTCTGCCTTTGCCTTTCTCTCTTTTCCCTTTATTCTCCCCCTTTATGTCAGCATCAAGGGTTTGAATATCATCAGATAGGCGAGTCATGCCTTGTACAAGCTCGTTGAGCTGATTCTTGGATTGAGCAATGTCTTCATGGTTTTCTTGAACCAACCAATCAGTTCGAGCTTCCCTCTTTTGGAGAATGGCCAAGACATTTTTTGTCTGTTGCATTTGGCCCATTGAGAATCCTTGGAATTCTTTCATTGAAGTTCGTAGACTCGTGAGACTGTCCATTATGAGTTTGTTCTGGGATTCCTGAGTATTCTGCAAGACAAGAACAGCTTCCATGTGTTTCTTAGCAGCTTGAAAGTGGATTTGATCCCCTTCATTGATACTCTGATGAAAGTAGTATGCACACAAGTCAATCATGTTTGATGATAAAACATATACTTTGTAACAATTTTATTCATTTATTAATAAAAAGTATTAATTTATTAAAGGTTTTTAATTATCTATATGATGCTGTTTTATAATATGTGATAAACCCATAGTTTTAAGCAATGCTTTTAGAATAATGATGATGATCATTCTAATGAGATCTAAATTCTTAGAAAGCTTAAAACTAAAATAGTTCCCAATTATTGGATTACTAAATTAGGGATTAGTGAATTCGGATAGATTGGTACATACGTTACTTGCTCATTAGATGAGGATGATTAATCTCATGATCATTTGTGTGGAGACACTAAAGTAAGTATGTATGTGCTTATTAGAGAATAATATCACTGAACGTGGCTCGCTAAGGAATACCTAATAAAGTTTTGCTTGCCTGTCAATAGGAATTCCTGTAGTGATAGTAGTACAAGTGATCATTGGACTTGAGATCATCATAGTATTTTGTGTATGATGAGTTATACTTTGACTTATTCTTTAAGACCCTTAGGGTATATCAAAGGGCATGCTTATGTATAATAAGTTGTACATGGAGATAATGTATGATCAATAAAGAATCTACTACTTCTAGTAAAAGAAGAGAAATGTCCTATGTGATTCGATAAATGACAACCCAGTAGTCCTTGGCCAAGACAGAATGCAATTAGAAAGGAGTTTTCAATTTATATTATTTGGTGTTGTGCATTTAAGAGTCGAAATACATATAATTAAATAAAATAAGACTTGACAGTAATTCCATGTCTTATATTTAATTGGGACATTGTATGGTGGAAGGATTGAATTGTACGGTAACTATTTACTCAAAGGTTCTTTTATGATTAATGTTGAAATCTATATTATCTGGAAAGTCGTTGATCGCTAGGGAGGCTTATCCCTATTGTAGAATAAATATTATTTATTTAAATAAATTAATAGTTTAATTTATTTATTTAAATAAGATTAGAATTGTTCTAATTGATTTATTCACAACCGGTTTAATATGGAGAACCTAAAGGGTCACACCATAAAAGGAAAAATAATTATTTAAGAAGTTAATGGCATAATCGTAATAATAAATTAAGTATATTTAATTTAATCTACGGTGATAGAATAAATTAAATAGCTTAATATTTATTAATTAATATTTTAGAAATATTAAATATAAATTAATAAGAGGAGTCTTATTATTATTATTATTATTATTATTATTATTTAATTCCTAAAGGAGTTTAGAAATTAAATAATAAAAGTACTCTCATATATTCCTAATAAGATTAGGAGGTAAATTAATTGAAAGATTTTAATTAATTATTTTTAATAAGATTAGGAGCCTAATTAATTAAAGGAGTTTAATTAATTAAAAAAAATCCAATTCCTTAATTGTTAAAGATAGATGTCTACATCTATAAATAAGAGGAGTCTTATTATGGGTGAGGTGGTTGTTGACGTTTTCATATAATACGTAATTTCAATAGTTGGGAGAGTATACCCTTTTCTATGAGAGATAGAAAAAATAGGATTTTGCCAAATACCCATCTTCTTGAATCTTTATTCTTTCTTGGTGGATCACCTCTAGAGGCTAAACACTTGGGTGGCTAACGTTGATCAAAGGAAGGAACCAAACTCGGTGGATTCAAGTTGAATGCGAAAAAGATTGGAGGTGAACTTGTACTTGAGGTAACTTGAATCTTCAAGGGTATGATTCTTGGTCTTCATATTTTCGTTTAATTAATAATTGTGCATAAAGGATGATCCGGGTATATGGTTTGTAAAATTTTAAAACTCTGATTTTCCACGTTTTCGCTTATTTTGTGCAATTTGATTGCGTTCATGAATATTACAAACCTAACAGTGGCATCAAAGCCAAATCTTTATGCAAATTATTAATTATTTTAATTTGATATGTATATTGATATGTGTTTAGAACAATTTAATTGGGCATAATTTTTTTGTATAAGCAATATTTAAAAAAAAAATCCCATAAAACTGCACGTGATTCGCGGATTCATGGTTCCTGTTATCTATATATTGTTGCGGTTTATTTGCTTTGGTTAATATAAAGGTTATATTATATATGCTAAATCCTATAAAGTTAGTATGATATATATATATATATATATATATATATATATATATATATATATATATATATATATATATGATTTTGCAAGATATCATTCACGTCAATGCTTGATTAAATTTTGGATGTTAATATGGTAATATGTTTAACATCATATATATATAATATCATATTAACCAAGCCACCTGGCCACTAAAATCATTTCACATGATTACAGAAGTATAAACCGTACGGATTATATATATATATATATATATATATATATATATATATATATATAATATGTTCGTAATAATTTTATAATTAAAATAAAAATTTATTTTAATAGTAAAATAAAAAGGTTTATTTTAATTTTAAAATTAGAATTTCATGCTAACTAATTAGAGTTGGAATTGGATTTCATAATAACTAATTGGAGTTGAAATTGGATTTCATGTTTCCTTAAATAAAGGAGTTTATTTAGATATGAAATAAGATTTCATATTATTCAAAATAAAAGAGTTTATTTGTGAATAGGAAAGTGAATCCATCTTTCCTTAAATAAAGGAGTTTATTTAGATATGAAATAAGATTTTATATTATTCAAAATAAAAGAGTTTATTTGTGAATAGGAAAGAGAATCCGTGTTTCTTTTAATAAAGGAGTTTTATTTTTATTTTTTTTACTTGGAATTGGATTCCATAATTAATTAAAATAAAGGAGTTTATTTTGATTAAAATAAAATAGTTTATTTTATTCAAAATTGGATAAATTAAAATAAAAGAGGTTTATTTTGATTTAAATTTGGATTGAAATAAAGGAGTTTATTTTGATTCAAAATTAGATTTTATAGTAACTAAATTTACCCATTAAATGATATCAATATATATATATATATATATATATATATATATATATATATATATATATATATATATATATATTGAATGTTTATTATTCATGAGATGAATGTTTTTTATTGATGCATATGGTGATGTGTATGATAATAAATGGGATTGATTATGGACTATTGACCATTGTGATTGAATTTTATTTTAGTTGGATGCATGAATGTATGAGTTTTATTAAATGGAGTCTGCGTATCTCGTCTTCTCTAATTTTTTCTTAATGTAAATTCTAATTCCCTTCTATGTACTTCTCCTTGACTGCTGATCAAGGTTTCTATTTTTTTTTAAATAGTTTTGTAATAGGAATAGTTTAAATTAATTTTGAAAAATTGGAGATCAAGGAGCAAGGAGCGCTTGAAGACCCGTTTGTAATAGAGCCCGAGTTTAAATATAATAGTTATATTTAAATATTAATTATTGCACCCCTAGGTTTGACCTTTTGGTTCACTTGGTGGCTCTAGTGAATCAAACTAGAATAAAGTCCATAATCAATCCAGGTAGAATATAGTATTCTATATGTGCATGCTTATACTATATATATTATATATTATGCAAACATGCTTCGCATGTTAATTATTATGACGCGTATTTTATATATATATGTGCATGCACGCTAAACATGATGATACAAATTAATAACAAACCCCTCAAATATTTTATATTAAGTCCTAAACGTTCAAAGATATTTGGAATATCGAATGTCGCCTTCTAGTATAATAAAAAATAATAGAGTATCAATTAATTATTATAAGTTTGTTGTGTCACCACAAGGCTTATCTTAATTCTTTGAGATGTTAATTTTATCACATTTGATGCTTACAAAGAAAATTGAACAATATTATTTTGTTGTGTCACCACAAGGATACTATTTTTCTTTTTTGAATATATGAAGTGCTAGGTTGGACTTAACTTAAATCATTTTAGTTCGGTTGTGCACACACTTGACCATTATGATTTAAGAGGCAAAATACAAGGAGTTGTATAGTTAATGCAATTGACAAAAGTTGTCTACCTATTTGTTTATATATAGTTTGTTGTGTCACCACAAGGCTATATACATTTGAAATGGGATCCTTAATCTCACTAGCAAATCTTTAATTAGATTTTGCCGAACTATATAAGTGAGGGTAATATAGTTTGAAGAAAATAGTGGGAGATACCAAGTTAAAACAAGACCTAATTTATTTTGGTAATTAATAAAAGAATGTATACTAAAATGTTGTTAATTACAAATTTATTTATAGAATTTTACAATGTCTAAATTACTATCACTGTAAAGCATATTAGATGCTATTTAACCGAACCGAATTAAACGGGTTGGTTAAGGAATTTGAAAATAGTTCTCACGGCTGAAAAGCTATCTTATGTCCTTAATACGTCTTTCCTGCAATGGTTACAGACAATGCCTCTGAGGAAGAGATTGCTAATTTTAGAAAGTGGAAAGATGATGCACAGTTGGCTCAATGCATCATGCTCGTATCCATGAGTAACAAGCTTCAGTGTCAGCTTGAAACTATGGATACTCCTACTATACTCCTGCACGTCAAATAGTTGATGGTGAGGAAAGTTGAACAAATAGATATCAGATATCTAAGGAGCTCTTCCGATCTAGAATGACCAACGACACTACAGTACAGACACATGTCCTAAACATGATTAATTTGATTGAACAACTTGGACAACAGGTTTTATCACGAATGGAGAGTTGAGCCAAGATTTGATCTTGCAGTTACTCTCGGACTCCTTCTCACAATTGTTGTGAATTTTTCATATGAACAAGCTAGATATCAGCTTCGCTGATTTGCTTAACATGTTGAAAAATGTTGAGAGTCACTTTTCAACCAAGAAAGACCAAGTCTTACTGGTAGGGCCAAAGGATCTTCTGAAAAGAAGAACGATTCTAAGAAGGTAAATAGAAAAAAAAAAGGATAATAAGAACAAAACTTATACGGATAGCAAAGGAGTTTGCTTCCACTGCAATAAGCCTGGAAACTAGAAAGAAACTGCAAGAAGCATCTTGCAGAGCTAACCAGAAGAAGCTTAATGAAGCTTCGATTACAAATATAGTGTTTGTTCATGATTGAAATAATTTTTTCTTTCAGTCAAGGTTCTACTTGGGTATTGGATACCGGTTTTGGTTATCATAAATATAGATTTATGAAAGGACCAAGCAGAAGTAGAAAGCTAAACAAAGATAAGTAATCCTATGTCTGGGAAATGAAGCAAAGGTTGTCACATTAACGATAGGAACTTATTGTTTAGCATTGCCTACGAGCAAATCTATTAAGTCAATAAGTTGTTATTGTATTCCAGTTCTTGTTAGAAATATTATTTCTATTTTATTGTTGGACAATAAAATCTTTGGTATTATATTTAAGAATAATTGTTGTTCTATTTATAATAATAATGTTTTGTATAGAACTGAAATATTACTTAATGAATTTTGTATACTTGACTTACGTGAAAAATAATTTTGCATATTGAACAAATTAGTATAAAAAAAGGAGATGATTATTCAAAGAGTTGAATGAGTGTATTTGCTGAAATACAAGTGTGAATTATTTGAAAGGTTCAAAGAATTCAGAAGTGAAACAAATTAGCAAAGTATTAGGATTCTTTAATCGGATCAATGAAGGAATACTTGTGCAATGAATTTCTAGATCATCTCAAATGGTTTTCTCATAATGGGCGCCTCCTGATACGTAATAATTGATTGGTGTATCTGAAAGGATAATCGTACCTTGTTGGACATGGTGCGGTCCATAATAATTTTACCGACATTCCAATATCCTTTTGGGATCATGCCCTATAAATGGCTGCATATCTACGAAAAAGGTAACCTCAAAATCTGACCCCAAGACTCTACAAGAGTTGTGGACAGGGAGTATTCCTAATCTTAAGTATGTTAAGATAAGGGGTTGTCCACCTTATGTGAAAAAGGTTTCAAAGGATAAGTTTGGGACAAGATTTGACAAGTGTCGATTTGTGGGATATCCTAAAGTAAGTTTAGGATATATGTTCTATAATCCTACTTAGCAAAAGGTGTTTTGTTGCGAAACACGCTACCTTCTAAGATAAAGGTGTTTATCATTGAAGCGGGTAGTGGGAGGATAATAGATCTTGAAGAGTTCAAGAACCACAAAACACTATAAGTCAAATAAGAGAAATCTGTAGATAGACCTATTGTACCACAACTGAATCGTAAATCTGGAATATTACCGAAGATACCTGGGAGGTATGGATTCATCATAGATGATGATGATGAGGTACGCATCATAGAAGATGATGATCCAGTTACATACGATGAGGTAAGAGTTGTAGACACTCAGAGAAATGGATTGAAGCAAGCTTCTCAAATATGGAACATTCATTTTGATGAGACAATCAAAAGAGTTTGATTTTATCAAAAACAAGAATGAGCCTAGTGTGTACAAAAGGCTCAGTGGGAGCGTCATGACATTCTTGGTATTATATGTTGATATACTACGGATAAGGAATGACATACTAATGCTACAATTAGTAAAGATAAAATTGTCTAAACATTCCTCCATGAATGATTTGGGAAGAGTATCTTAATTGGGGATAAAATCTATATAGATAGATTCAAGAGGATGCTCGACTTAACCCAAGAAACGTATATTCATTTGATGCTAAAGTTGTTTAGCATAGAAAACTCCAAGAGATGTCTCATATTGATGAGCGCTGGAGTGTATCTCTCATCTCTCTTAATAGTTCCCATAGACTCATAAAAGAGAGATCACATGAGTAACTATCATGTATGCAATGAAATATACGAGACCGGATGTTGATCGGTTATATTCTGGAGAAGATCACTGTAAGACAGTGAAAAATATCTAAAAGTACTTAACCGACACTAAGAATGTGATCATATTTATAGTGGGTCTGAATTAAAATTAGACAGTTTAACGTACTCAAGTTTTTTTTTAGACAGACCAAGACAACAGAAAATACACTTTAAGGTAAAGTGTTACCTTGAACAGTGGTGCAGTGAATTGGAAAGGTTCCAAACAGCAAAGAGTTGCTGGTTTAGTGATAAAGACAAAGTATATAGCTGTAAATGAAGCAACAAGTTGATTATTTGGATGAAAAGTTCATTACAGAACTAGGAATAGTTCCTAAGTCTCATCTTAGATCTAAACATGTGTTGTGGCACTTTCACTAGATTATAAGAATTATTGAAAGATGGAAAATCACTATAGAGATAGTGGACTTTCAAGAACAACATTACATATCCATTTACTGAAGCTTATCCAACAGTAGGATAATCGTCACTTAGAGAAGAAGAATATGAGATACCATGACGATTGATTTTAGTGCAAGTGGGAGATTGAAAGTAGTATGCACACAAGCCAATCATGTTTGATGATAAATCATATACTTTGTAACAATCTTATTCATTTATTAATAAAAAGTATTAATTTATTAAAGGTTTTTAATTATCTATATGATGTTGTTTTATAATATATGATAAACCCATAGTTTTAAGCAATGCTTTTAGAATAATGATGATGATCATTCTAATGAGATCTAAATTCTTAGAAAGCTTAAAACTAAAATAGTTCCCAATCGTTGGATTACTAAATTGGGGATTAGTGAATTCAGATAGATTGATACATACGTTGCTTGTTCATTGGATGAGGATGATTGATCTCATGATCATTTGTGTGGAGACACTAAAGTAAGTATGTAGGTACTTATTAAAGAATAAGTTCACTGAACATGGCTCGCTAAGGAATACCTAATGGAGTTTTACTTGCCTGTCAATAGGAATTCCTGTAGTGATAGTAGTACAAGTGATCATTGGACTTGAGATCATCATAGTATTTTGTGTATGATGAGTTATACTTTGACTTATTCTTTAAGACCCTTAGGGTATATCAAAGGGTATGCTAGGGTATAATAAGTTGTATATGGAGATAATATATGATCAATAAAGAATCTATCGCTTCTAGTAAAAGAAGAGAAATGTCCTATGTGATTCGATAAATGACAACCCAGTAGTCCTTGGCCAAGACAGAATGAAATTAGAAAGGAGTTTTCAATTTACATTATTTGGTGTTGTGCATTTAAGAGTCGAAATACATATAATTAAATAAAATAAGACTTGACAGTAATTCCATGTCATATATTTAATTGGGATATTGTATGGTGGAAGGATTGAATTGTACGGTAACTATTTACTCAAAGGTTCTTTTATGATTAATGTTGAAATCTATATTATCTAGAAAGTCGTTGATCGCTAGGGAGGCTTATCCCTATTGTAGAATAAATATTATTTATTTAAATAAATTAATAGTTTAATTTATTTATTTAAATAAGATTAGAATTGTTCTAATTGATTTATTCACAACCGGTTTAATATGGAGAACCTAAAGGGTCACACCATAAAAGGAAAAATAATTATTTAAGAAGTTAATGACATAATCGTAATAATAAGTTAAGTATATTTAATTTAATCTATGGTGATAGAATAAATTAAATAGCTTAATATTTATTATTTAATATTTTAGAAATATTAAATATAAATTAATAAGAGGAGTCTTATTATTATTATTATTATTATTATTATTATTATTATTATTATTATTATTATTATTATTATTATTATTATTATTATTATTATTATTATTATTATTATTATTTAATTCCTAAAGGAGTTTGAGAATTAATTAATAAAAGTACTCTCATATATTCCTAATAAGATTAGGTGGTAAATTAATTAAAAATTTTAATTAATTATTCCTAAAAAGATTAAGAGTCTAATTAATTAAAGGAGTGTAATTAATTAAAAAAATCCAATTTCTTAATTGTTAAGGAGGGTTGCCTACATCTATAAATAAGAGGAGTCTTATTATGGGTGAGGTGGTTGTTGACGTTTTCATAGAATACGTAATTCTAATAGTTGGGAGAGTACACCCTTTTCTATGAGAGATAGAAAAACTAGGATTTTGCCAAATACCCATCTTCTTGAATCTTTATTCTTTCTTGGTGGATCTCCTCTAGAGGCTAAACACTTGGGTGGCTAACGTTGATCAAAGGAAGAAACCAAACCCGGTGAATTCAAGTTGAACGCGAAAAAGATTGGAGGTGAACTTGTACCTGAGGAAGCTTGAATCTTCAAGGGTATGATTCTTGTTCTTCATATTTTCGTTTAATTAATAATTGTGCATAAAGGATGATCCGGATATATGGTTTGTAAAATTTTAAAACTCTGATTTTTCACGTTTCTGCTTATTTTGTGCAATTTAATTGCGTTCATGAATATTACAAACCTAACATCTGAATCATCTCCTTTATAATCTCCCTAAGCTTCTTTGAAAGTTCAGAACTTAGGTTGCTTGGGATAGTGTTGGCAGCATCGATCAAATGAGTCAGCCTTAGGTGAACAAGGTCTGAGTGAACTTCAAGATTTTCTTGTATGTCCTAGGTCACCTTCTTAGATGCATCAGAGAACTCCGTTTTGGTAGGAAGATCTGATATGAGCTCAAGGAGCTACTGATTATTTAGAGGAGAGGCTCTTGTGTATTGATCTTGCATATTGTAGAGAGCAAGATCAAGATTGAAATACTCAGTTGTTGATGAGGAAGGGATATCTGATGGAGGGGCAGGTATGTGAGGTTAAGCTTCATGAGGAGGTGACTTTACAAATTTAGCAAGTGACTCTCTGATTGGATTTGGATCAGTAATTCTAGAGTGAGAGATGATAGGAGATTGGATCAATATAAAGTTGGGCACATTTGGTTCATCAGTTACAGAATGTTGCGATTCTGTAACTGGAAATTAATTGAGTGGATGAAGTATCACTTCCAACCATCTTGGTAATTCATAGAATTGGTTGAAAAATGACAGTGGACAGTGATTAACCCTGAAAGAGATGGGAATAGTTTGTACCTCATTCCCATTTTTGGAAGAGGGGCCATTTATGATTAGCTTTTGGGCAAAGTTGAGGTTGCCTGGGAATCCATGAGCTAGCACTGAGATTGTTGGATAAGCTTTGAAGGTCCAGAACATGTGATCCCAGGAGTTGAGAATTTGGGCTCTGTTAAAGGGCATCATAGGTAGATAGGAGAACAATTGATTGTAGTTGGCTCTCCTATAACCATCACAACCCACATCTATAATCTCAACTTCATCATCCTCTTCTTTTTCTTTGTCTTCATGTGAAGTTTCCACCACATCAATTATCTCCACTTGACTTCTTTGCTCGCCTGCTCTCTCATCCTCCATAGCTTCAATCCTTTCCATTCCTATATTTTCTGAAGCTAGAGTCTCTTAAGGGACTAAGGGAGATTCATGATGATCTCTTGGAAATTCCTCCTCAGCTGCAGCCTCTTCTGACATAGGGACTTCATGAGGCTCCCCCTCAACTCGATCATCCATCTGAATTTCAAGCAGCTCCCCCTCAGCTGGGGCATTCTCTAGTGTAAGAGCTTCAGGAAGCTTCCCCTCAATTTGAGCTGTATTCTCCTTACTGGATTCGGGTAGCTCATTCTCAACTTTAGGTAGCCTTTTCACTGCAGCTAACCTTCTGTCTTCTTCCTTTAGCACTCCTTCATTGACAAGAATGTACTTCTTGACCAGCTTTCTTTTTGGCTTCCTAGGCTGAGCCACTGCCTCAACACTTTCCTCAACTTCAGCTCTGAAAGGTTGATCAGGCTGAGAGGCCTTTGTAGTATCCTCTTCTGGAGTGGGGTTAAGTCTGGATTCTACGATCGAAAAGAAAAAAGACTTCTTTGACTTGTGGCAGTGCTTCCCTTTCTTCAACAGCTGAGAGATGGTAGCTCTGTCTTCTTCTTCCTCAGACTACTGTTCTTTTCTCTTCAACTTCTTCAGGGTTTCAATACCTGAACTCTCTTGAGGTGCATCAGTAGTTGAACCTTGAGGCTCCTCTATCATTTGAGCCTTTATTTTTCTCTTACCCTTGCTTTTTTTGATCAAAGCAATGGGTTCCTCTTTGTTAATTTCTTCTTCTTCTTCAGCTTCCCTTACAACTGACATATTTCCTGGTAGCCCAGACTCCTTCACTTCACCAGTTCTTCCACTGGATTCAGACATCATCCTGACATTTTCTGCTGGATTTCTTTTCCAAATTTCAAATAGCTGCTGGGTCATCCTTCTGTTGGGATTGATAGATTCTCCTTCATTATCCCCAATCTTCTCACCCAGTGCTGATTGCAGAATGATACTTATAAATCTCCCGTAGAGCATCTTTCTAGAGCTCTTTGATTTCTTCGAACTGAGAATCCACTTCCCAATCCAGTCAATGAGTAGGGCTCCATAGTTGAGTTGAACCCCAAAACAGATTGCTGTCATGAGCTTAAGTTGCACTTCGTTCACAGAGTCATGGCCAGAGCTCTTGTAACATATGCATTTCCTAATAATGTCAGTTAAAAACTCATACCTTTGGGGAAACTCTTTCTTTTTATACCCCTTGACAGTTGAAAACTTCTTAATGATGCATCTTCTTCAGTCCTTCATGGAAGTCAATGACCTCCATAGATGGAAGTTCTTTTGATTTGAAACCTAGGGCTAGGTTTATATCTTTAGCTTTGAGTTTGATTTCCATGCCCTTGACTCTTGTGGTGATAACATCATCTTCAAATGCTCCATTTCTGTAGAACTCTTTTACCAGCTTAGGGTAGATCCATGTGCTGGTACCCAGAGCTTCTTCAAGACTAGCTTTCTTTAACAGTGACTGAATCTTGTGAAATTGAGGGTCAGCTATCTTGAACTCGTCAAAGCAGAGTCTGTAACCAGTGATAATATTTGAGGCCGCCATTGATTTCTTTGCACTGAGGTTGGTTGAGCTTTTCGAAAAGCTAGGGTTTTTGCTTATAGAGAGAGAGATAGAGAAATAGGAATAGCATTTTTGAACTTCTAAGATGAATATTCAAAAAGATATTTCAAACTGTACTTATAACTTCCCTCCTCTCTATCTGCTTAGTGGGGCATGTGTCACGTTCTGCTTGGCTCCATGATTTTAACTGATGTGGAATGTACTGATTTGCCCTTAGGTCCTCCTGATCTAATAAATCCTTTGGGAGGACTACGATCATCGAGGTAGCACTACGGTCGTTAAGGTAGTCTTTACAATCATTGAGTTTGCACTGCGATCGTTAAGTCCACTGCTGAGTCTGCTCTACGAACGTTGTCTGTCCTGGTCCTTGTGATGAATTTTGATTTGGCATTCCTTCCGTATCAAGGTAACTCAGGAAGGGCTAATCTCTTAGAATGAACTAAGGATCAGGTTTGTACCTGAGGCGTTTGACATAGAGATTGCTTGGATTTGGTGGAGATGTTGTCATCACAGAATGCTTCTTTGTCATGTCAAAGAGGCTCTACAATCGTGGTCCTTCATGTCAGGGCAGCTCTACGATCGTGAACTTTCTTTGGTCAGATTTTAAACTTAGCCTTTATATCTGCATGGTTAGTATAAACTAGAGCATATATTTTATGGTTGTAGATTTAGCATGCCTAACTCGCTTATTAATTTATTAAATCTGGATTCATCTAGAAGCTTTGTAAAGACATCAGCAAGTTGATTTTTAGTAGGGATGTATGTAA
Source organism: Panax notoginseng (assembly GCA_016801055.1). Taxonomy (NCBI): domain Eukaryota; kingdom Viridiplantae; phylum Streptophyta; class Magnoliopsida; order Apiales; family Araliaceae; genus Panax; species Panax notoginseng. The sequence goes on from CM029017.1 coordinate 141,978,109, forward strand.
GGATATGGTTCCATTTTGAACATGATCCCTAATAAAATGATATCTTATTTCTATATGCTTAGTCCTAGAATGCATGACAGTATTGTGTGTTATTGTTATGGCATTTGTGTTATCACAATGAACAAGTATAGATTTGAAATCAAACTCATAGTCTGCTAGCTGATTTTTCATCCATAGAATTTGAGCACAACAGCTGCCAACAACAATGTATTCAGCTTCTGCAGTTGAAGTAGATACTGAGTTTTGCTTCTTGCTAAACCAGGACACTAGTCTGTTTCCTAGCAACTGACAGGTGCCACTGGTACTTTTTCTATCTATTTTGTAACCTGCAAAATCAGCATCTGTATATCCTGCCAGTTCAAAGGAGGACTCCTTGGGATACCAAAGTCCCAAGTGAGGTGTACCCTTGAGATACCTGAAAATCCTTTTTACAGCAGTTAAGTGTGATTCCTTAGGATTAACTTGAAATCTTGCACATATGCATGCTGCAAACATTATGTCCGGTCTATTGGTAGTTAGATATAAAAGAGAGCCTATCATACCTCTGTATTGAGTTATATCAATACTTTTACCTTTTCCATCCTTGTCAAGCTTGGTTACTGGAGCATATGGTGTTTTCATGGGAGAGGCTGATTCCATGCCATACTTTTTAAGTGAGTCTTTAATGTACTTGACTTGGTTTATGAAAATTCCTTCATCATTCTGCTTTACTTGCAATCCAAGGAAAAAATTCAGCTCACCCATCATGCTCATTTCGAACTTGCTCTGCATAAGATTGGCAAATCTCTTACACAATTTTTCATAAGTAGAGCCAAAGATAATGTCATTAACATATATTTGAACTAATAAGACTTTGTCTTTATGCTTTCTAAGAAATAATGTGGTATCTACTCTACCTCTGGTCAATCCATTTTCAATGAGAAAGTTTGTTAGTGTTTTATACCATGCTTTAGGTGCTTGTTTAAGACCATATAAGGCTTTGTCTAATCTATAGACATAATTAGAGAGAGTTGGATTGATAAAACATGGAGGTTGCTCTACATATACTTCTTGAAGTTCACCATTCAAGAATGCACTTTTGACATCCATCTGAAAGACTTTAAATTTTATGTGAGCAGCAAAGGCAAGAAATATTCTGATGGCTTCTAATCTGGCAACAGGTGCAAAGGTCTCGTCGTAGTCAATGCCTTTTTCTTGAGAGTAACCTTTGGCCACTAGTCTTGCCTTATTTCTTGTTATTACTCCATCTTCATCCATCTTATTTTTGAAGACCCACTTGGTGCCAATGACTGGATGGCTTCTTGGTCTTGGAACTAATCTCCATACTTTGCTTCTTTCAAACTGATTTAGTTCTTCTTACATGGCTTCTATCCAACTAGAGTCTTCTATTGCATCCTCTATCTTCTTGGGTTCCATTTGTGACAGAAAGCTTAGATAGAAACACTCATTCTGGGTGGCAGCTCTTGTCTTGACTCTTGCATTTTGATCTCCAATGATTAAGTCTTGAGTGTCATCTTTTGCCCATCTATTTCATGTTGGAACATCTGTCCTGATGCCTTCTTGTCTGAGACCTTCAAGATCAATTTCTGCTTCTTAAAGTGGAAGTTCATTGTCTTATGTAGTTCTCTCTACGATCTCCTTTTCTTGCTCGACGATTTCATTTTTTGGGTCTACGATCGTGGTGTTAAGCTCGACGACCTCGTTCGTAGTGTTTGAATTATCATTCGTAGTGTCTTGAAACACTGTTTTATCCAAGTTTGTTTCGTCGAAGATGATGTGAATCGAGACTTCAACACTCAGTGTCTTCTTGTTGAACACCCTGTAAGCCTTGCTGTCTGTGGCATATCCGAGAAAGATTCCTTCGTCTGATGTGGGTTAGAATTTTGTCAGATACTGTTTCCCATTGTTGAGAATGTAGCATGCACAGCCGAATACATGAAAGTAGATGACACTTGGCTTTCTTCCTTTCCACAGTTCATAGGGAGTCTTCTTTATTGTAGAGTGTATGAGCGATCTGTTCTGAGTGTAGCATGCATTGTTGACAGCTTCTGCCCAAAAGTATTCAAGAAGATGGGCTGCTGCTAGTAGAGTTCTTCCAGCCTCTATCAACGTTCTGTTCTTTCTCTCAGCTACTCTATGTTGTTGAGGAGTTCGTGGAGCTGAGAAGTTGTGACTGATGCCATTGCCTGTACAGAACTGGTCCATCTCAGAGAAGTCGAATTCTTTTCCATGATCACTCCTTATAGCCTTAATTTCTCCCCTTTCTCGTTCATCACTAGTCTGAACATCTTGATTAGTTGGGAGCTCATTTCATCTTTTGATTTTAGAAAGAATACCCATGTGAATCTGGTGTAGTCATCCACCACGACCAGAGAGTATCTCTTCCCTCCAAGGCTTGTTATTGGAATTGGCCCAAATAGATCCATGTGAAGCAGCTGCAGAGGCTTGTCAATTGAGTTGACAGTTTTTCTCTTGAATGAGCTTCTAGTCTGCTTTCCAAGTTGACAGGCATTACATGTCCTTTCTTTGACGAAACTGAATTTGGGTAAGCCTGCTACTAGATCCTTGGAGGCCAGTTTAGACATGCTTTGAAATTGAGATGAGACAGTCTCATATGCCATAACCAACTCATTTCTTCAAATGCTTTAGCCAAAAAACATATCGTCTCGTCCGAGCTTAGTTGACCAGGATTAACAGTGTAGACATTTCTTTCTCTTGTTCCGGTCAGCTTTATAGAGGATGTCTTCAGATCTCTGACTTGACATTGATTGTTGAGGAAGGTGACTTGATGACCCTTGTCGCAGAGTTGGCTTATGCTCAGAAGATTGTGTTGTAATCCTTCCATATAGGCTAATTTACTGAAGGACACTACACCATTCCCAGCTGAGCCATATCCTCTTATCTTGCTAGAGCCATTGTCTCCGAAGATGACTGATGGACCCTCCTTCTCTATGAAGTTAGATAGAAGGGATTTATTTTCGGTCATGTGCCTTGAGCATCCACTGTCCAGATACCAGGTTGTGATCGTGGAACTTGGTTCTTGTGGTAAGATAAAACTATCATTTTGGTACCCATACTTGTATGGGTCCTACTTTGTTAGTACCCTTGGGAACCCAAATTTGCTTTATTCTGGGTCTCACATGTATAGGATTATGGTAGCATATTGCAGCCTTATGACCAGTCTTATTACATACAAAGCATCTAACATGATGCATGCTTGTGTGTGTATGTGGATTCTTCCTCCATTTGGACTTATGTGGGTTCTCACCAATCCTTCCTTTATATTGATTCTCCTTTTTTCATGTGTCCTTGTGTTTCATGATTCGTGAGAAGTGAGGCTTAATTCTACTGCTCCTTCCCAGTTGGTTCGTGGAGTTGGTTTTACTCGACTCTACGACCCTTTGAGGCTGGAGAGTAAGGACTGAGTTACACTTCTCTTTTCTGAAACCTAAGTTAGCATGAGATCCTTTATTCCTTGGAACACATATTGGATCTGAAGAGGAGGGTTGGACTTGCTCTTCCTTCTGTGAGGATTTCACAAATGTAATGCTTCTACTAAAACTTGAAACATTACTAGAGCTAGTTTCCTTTATCTTTTCCACATATGGTTCTGAGGTGGATTCCCCAAAACCTAAACTTATTCTGTCAGATGCACTTCTCTGACCGAAGATCAGGGAGTCCATGGAAGAAGAGGATTTATTCCATGTAGAGATTGTCCTTTATAGTTCCTCAATTTTAGAAGTTAGACTTGACTTTCTTTGTGCATTGAGTTCATTGGTCTGTTTTAAGAACTTATTCTCAGCTTCAAATTTAGAGAGAGAGTTAGTACTTAGAAGAGTTGTTTCCAGTTCTTCCTGAACTTTCTCTTTCTCTTTTTGAAGAAGAGAATAATCTTTGGACATAACTCTGAACCATTTCATGTATTGATGCAGATCAGATGTTATGCCATGTAGTGCAGTTCTTAAATCATCAATATCTACATTAGGAGAGTTAAAGTCAAATACCTCATCTATACTTACTTCATGAATGTCAGAGCTCTTCTTTTCCTTTTCATGTTTGGCCATCAGGTAGAGATTTTCTATTTGAGGATCTTCATCATCTCCAAATTCGGGAGTTGAGTCGTTGTCTGAGTCACTCCACGATCCTCCGGCTATAAGACCTTTTTCTTTCTTCTGAGGCCTTTTATTACCGTTGAATTCTTTCTTTGAATTTGATTTTCTCTTCAGTTCTTCTCTAAGAAGTTTGTGTAGTTTGCAATGAAGTGGCCAGGCTTCTTGCAGTTGTAGCATAAGTCATTTATCTGCTCCTGGCTACTGTAGTTGTTGACTTTCTTTGGTTTACTTATTCTACCTTGACGCATGAACCTTTTGAGTCTTCTTATCTGCATTGCAAAGTCCTCATCATCATCTTCGTCATAGTCAGAGTCATTTTCAGTGTTGGCTTTGGAGATGTTATTTGTTGCTTTGAGAGTAACCCCTTTGTCCTTATTTCTTCCTTCAGATAGAGTTTTTACTCGTTGAGTCAGCTCCAGTTCATACGTGAGAAGGTTGCCATATAACTGTTGAACTGTTATTTCATGGAGATTCTTTGACTCTCTGATGGCAGTGGTTTTGGCATCCCACTTGCTAGGTAAAGCTCTCATTAACTTTATGATTAGATCTTTATTTGGATAGATCTTTCCATAGGCTCGGAGAGAGTTGAGCAGTATATTGAATCTTTCGTTGGTGGAAGTGACATTTTCTCCTTGAACGTGTGCAAACATTTCATATTGCTGAGTCAGGAGAGATTGCTTGTTTTCTCTGACTTCTTCTGTCCTTTTATGCATGATGAGCAATGCTTCCCATACTTCCTTTGTTGTTTTACTATTGACCACATTCTCAAATAGGTCATCTTCTAAAGATTGGAACAGAATGTTCTTGGCCTTTTTGTCGAGTTGGACAGCTTTCTTTTCGTTGTCAGTCCATTCTTCTTTAACCTTGATCTGGATTCTGTCTGGGTCGTCTGAAGTTGGTGCAAGCTTTGTAGGAACATAGGGCCCATTCTGAACAGTTTCAAATAGATCTTCATATATTGAATCCATGTAGGCTTGCATACGAACTTACCAGTTGGCGAATTTGTCTTTGTTGCACATAGGTGGCTTGCTGCCTCCTCCAGTCTTTGATTCGCTTATCAGATGTGCCATTGGATCTATTTAAGCTTTGTAGTCTATTTGATAGAACCTGCTTTGATACCAATTATTAGTTCTCAGAGGCACATTAGTTATCTAGAAAGGGGGGGGGTGTTGAATAGATATTTTTTAAATTCTTTTCGAAATACTTGTTAGTTTTGATAATGACTTAAACACAGCGGAATTGTGATTTGTTTATTTTTCCTTTTAAGATATAACGAGAAAATGGAAGTTAAGCAGTTATGGAAGTTATAGCAGTTATAGCAAGAATATAAGAGACACAGTATTTTTAAGTGGTTCAGAGCACTTAAAGCTCCTAGTCCACTCTTCTACTCCTCGAGTAGGAAATCCATTAAGAATATCTTTACACTTTCTGAATCTCACAGATTCCTTCAAGATCAACAGTCTTGGAACTTCTTAGTTCACTTTTGAACTCTTCAAGTCCAGCAGACTAGGTACTTCTCAGTTCACTTAGAATTCTTCAAGTCTTTCTGACTTGGAATTTCTTACTTCACTTGATAATAGTTGAGTTCTTGAATGGTGCTACTCAGTTGTCATTAAGCTTGTGGTCGAAAGAACTGAGTAGTTGAGCAAGCTTTCTTCTTGAGATCGTAGAGTTGAACGTTGAGTGTTCTTCAGCGTTTTTGTTCAGTGCTTACTTAAATCTTTTCATCTGCTGATGTTTTGCATATATGAGGCCTTTGAAATGTATCCGTTGAAGACTTCCGCTGAAGCATTAAATGCGTTTGACATCTTTGAAATTTGATGGAGACTTTTTGCACAACTTCTGATATGCAGTCTGGCCCACTGACACAGGAGACCGATGTCTCACCTAACACCTGAAAAGGTGTTTTTCTGCTGACCCATGGTCATTTCCTTAGCTTCTTCAATACGTTTCTTTGTTATATACTAAGGATGACTGTTGTGACATTGGGACTCCAGAGGACTTTAACGTTTATAACCCATTCCATATTTGTTGTGATTCATTCTTTGATCAAATGGACAAGGCTCGATGTTTTTGACACAGACAGATGAAGCTCTACAATTCTCATCGTGGTGTCTTGCCACCTTGGTGCTTGATCCGATACTAGCAAATGAGAACACTACAATTTCTCTTAAGTACTGGCACACTACGATCTTTGCTTGCTTGACTTGTAGACTCTACGCTTCCGAGAGCACACTACAATCTCTAAGTTGGCTCGGCAAACGTTTGGACCACTCTACGATCTTGAGAGAGGCCTTCCAAAGTAGACACTACGATTTGATGCTCTATGATTCTGCCTTGGCTTCTGAAATCTCTTGATCAGCTCAATAGACTATGATTCTGTTGAAGCCTATCTATTACATTTCAAGATATAGATCAACCTAACAACTTTAATCTTTTCATCTATACATTCATTTACAGAATGATGAACATTAAAAGCTCAGATCAGCCTAACAAATTTGATCTACCACTAAGTCCTTGTACATATATTCCTTGAAGGACTTTACATATAATCATGAATATTTACTTTCAACATCAAATTCAAGTATGCAATCTCCCAACAGTATCTTCTTGGGTCATCTTAGCCTACCACAAACTCACCTAAAAAGTCATGACTGAATGTACTATTGTTAGCAACTTAATTCCTTATATACAGACAAATTTTTTCCATATCTTTTGATGTGGGTATGGGAGTGTTACAATAGTAGTATAATTTGCCACAATCTCCTCAAGTTTACAATTATAATTTTTATTATCATACCACACTACTAAACTATCAACTTTTTATTTTTTGGGGTATCGATGGAACAAATATATATCCTTTATATTCACAACTTTTGTAAATGGACTCTTTTTATGTGGAATCGAGGGAATAATATGATTGAATTTGTCGTAATTTGTAGGTAGTGTTCTAAACTTGATGTTTGTCTCCATCTTTCCAAATAGAATTCTCAGTAACTAGTTCATGTAATTGTACTCGAGGCCATTGGGATCTTAAGAAGTCCAATTGTTCACTTGTTTTTCTAGCACGTGTTTCTGTTTATTTATTAAGGCTGTACAACAGACGTGTAACCACTTCTCTGACATAGTTTGTGTCGGCATAATCTTTTATGGCAATGGGTGTGTGAGATCATGCATGTTGAGCATTTTCTAATACTAGTGATGAACTCTAAATCGATCTAGATGAGATCATTAGGAAGTCAAATTGCTCACTTATTTTTCTAGCATGTGTTTCTGTTTATTTATTGAGGCCGCACAGTAGACGTGTAACCACTTCTCTGGCATAGATTGTGCCTACATAATCTTGTATTGCAATGGGTGTATGAGATTATACATGTTGGACATTATCTAATACTAGTTAATGAACTCTAAATCGATCTAGATGAGATCATTAATTGCTTTTAAATAGTGGTTTGCGCACTGTCATATGATTTAACTTTATCTTTCTTAAAGTAGTGATCTGGTCTACTATTACTCTATATTCCGAATAAGGCTCAGTTCTGAGCAATACTACAAATTGAGTGAATGTCAAAGTTCTAGATTTTAGTACGCATACTGGTCAATTTTACTTGTATGCTTTGTACACAATACTAAAACACTCACTTTTACTGATATAGCTCCTACAACTTGCTCTGTTTTGTTGTGCAGCTTAAGTATGCAATTTGTATGCTTCTTAATATTTATTTTCCATCATTTTGAATTTTCTTGTCATCTTCTCTTACATGACTTTTCCCTTTTAGTGTTGCGCAGAACTTTCTTTATTTTTTTACATTCTTTTATTCCACTGGTTTATGTGAAAGTAATTCTAACCAAGGAGTCATCTACTACATCTCAGGTAGGAGAAGATGAATTTGGTCGCATGCTAGCTGATGTTCTAAAACAAAACAATGTCGATAACTTTGGCATGCGTTTTGACAGTTATGCAAGAACTGCACTGGCATTTGTTACACTGAGAGCTGATGGCGAGCGTGAATTCATGTTTTTTTGCAATCCAAGTGCTGATATGCTTCTGACAGAATCAGAACTTGATAAAGACCTAATTAAGAAGGTAAACCTAAGGTGTACTTGGAAGCAATTTCTAAGGAAAAAAATGTTCATCTTTTTATTGATTTGTTGTATCCTCTAGTAGATATCATTCTTTACACAAGAACATGAAAATCAGTAGTCAATTAAGCAGAAGTAGATTACAACCTAGTGGATATTTTACTTCCAGCCTCTAAAATGATTCATCTTCATTTCTCAGGAAAAGCCAGCTAGCATATGGCCATTTCTATTTTATTAAACTTTAAATCTACTTTTGCAAGATTCTGAAACATAAATGTGTTTTTGTTTGTTTAATCTAATTTATAAAACATTTATTTTGATATATATCATACTTGGATTCTTGCGTGTTATGGGCAGTGTCTATGGATGAGGGCTCTAATTGATTATGTAAGTGCTTTGGTTATTACTCATGCAGGCTAGCATATTTCACTATGGTTCAATCAGTTTGATTGATGAACCATGTAGATCAACTCATCTTGCTGCAATGGAAGTTGCTAGGAAAGATGGTTGCGTTCTCTCTTATGATCCCAATCTTAGATTGCCTCTCTGGCCTTCAGAAGAGGCTGCTCGAGCAGGCATTATGAGCAATATGGGATCAAGCTGACATTATTAAGGTACACTTTTCCTTATATGACAATTTGGAGTGTTGAATTAGATCTCTACTTTCTTTGAAAACAATATGCAAACTTAATTGTTTTCACTTTTAATATGTCTTGTGGAATTTGAAGATAAGCGAGGACGAGATCACTGATGATCCGTATGATGACAGTGTAGTGTTAAAGAAGCTTTACTGCCCACACCTTAAGCTTTTGATTGTTACTGAAAGACCTGGGGGCTGCAGATACTACACTAAGGTTAGCATCTAGGCATTAATATTCTAAGCTTTAGCAAAATTTAAAGACTTAAAGTTCATTTTTGCGTGTCATTGGATATGGCAAATTTCTTCGTTCTTTTCATTTATGCTAATTGTGCTATAAATGATATTCATTTGATGCCAATCAAATATATTTGGCAGGATTTTCATGGAAGGGTGCCTGGTGTTAAAGCTGAGTGTGTTGACACAACCGGTGCAGGTGACTCTTTTGTTGGTGGAGTACTAAACAGTTTGGCTACAAATCCTAATTTGTATAAGGTAATGTTTTGGACTTTTAGCTTTTAGTTAATCACTTATTTTCTTTCATATTTTTTTACTAGTTATTGTATTGCATTCACCAGACATAATTTCCTTGTAGGAAAAACAAGCATATACATTTACTAATAAAAATTAGTTAGAACTTTAGTTATCAATACTTCTATACTTCCTTTACAGGATGAAAAGAAATTAGTGTTGGAATTTGAGCCTAAATTAATATGGGTGTTATTAATTATTTTTTAATGATTCCATATATTAATGTGTTCTACTCTATGAGTAGATTAAATTAAGTATTTGGAAGCTCAAATCCATTAAGTAATGAATGAGATATTAACTCCCAAAGATCATAATAAAATGTAATAAATACATGTGGGAAAAACCAAGTCCCACATAGGTTAGGAATTAAATATTTTATATATTTATATACAAGGAAAGTGCTCTTGGGTTTGGGTACCCCATTTTTGTGGAAGGGAGAGGACCTAGCCAAGACTAGGTTTGAACCCACACGCGCGCGCCGCCGCCGCCATCCGGCCTGGCTCTGGCTCGTGGGTCTGGGTCCTGTATATAATTTTTTAGACAAAATTTATTTAATTTTTAATTAAAATTTATTTAAAATTTATTTATTTAATTCTATTATCAAAACTGTGTCGTTTTGATGAAGCGGTATCTGTAAGGTTGAACGGGCGGCCCTAAAACTACGTCGTTTTTGTCGCGTCTTTTCTTCTAAGCCTAAAACTACGTAGTTTTGATTTTGCTAACACTTAAACTACGTCGTTTTAATAAACCGAATAGATGCGCCTATTCTGTAAATGGTCAAAACTACGTCGTTTTGACCAACAGATACAAATAATACATCTTCAAGAGGCACCCCATACCTTTTCAGGGGTGATGTGCCCATCCAAAGGGTCACCAACCCTCCTATAAATAGATAGGAGGGGGCAGCCTTCAAATCCATCCATTTCTCAAGCATTCTAGTCTTCTAAAGCATTCTAGCATATAGTTTCTTCATCAGTTTCCTTAGTATATTTAAGAGAGAGTTATAGCATTTCTTTTGGTTCGTTGTGTATATCTTTTGAAGTGCTGCTAAGGTATACAAAGTCATTGTATCCTGGGAGACAAGTGCTATCAACTCTGAGCACCATACGGGGGGCATAGTTGTCTTAAGGACATAGTACCAAGTACTAGCATTGACAGATTATTTTTTACGAGATAAGTTCATATATATATATATATATATATATATATATATATATAATTTCCTTTAAGGGTTACTAACAATCTTAAGACAATTATCTTTATTTTTTATATATATATTTGAAAGAAATATGGATACCAATTCTGTTACTATCATTGGTTCTTCTTCTACACCTTCTATACCAAATGTTCCTGTGAACCATGGTGAAAAACCAGAAAAGTTCAATGGAACAGAATTTAAAATATGGCAACAAAAGATGTTGTTTTATCTCACAACTTTGAACTTGGCGAGGCTTCTTCACGAAGATCCCCCTGTTCTCAAAGAAGATGAAACAGACAGGCAAGTTGTTGCCGCAATAGATGCATGGAAACATGCAGATTTTTTATGCCAAAATTATATCCTTAATGGATTGGATAACACATTATACAATGTGTATAGTTCTCTCAAAACAACAAGAGAATTATGGGATTCCTTGGATAAAAATTATAAAACAGAATATGTTGGCACGAAAAAATTCGTAGTTGGCAGATTTTTGGACTACAAGATGGTGGATTCCAAGGCAGTCATCAACCAAGTCCAAGAATTACAAGTAATCCTGCATGAAATACATGCAGAAGGTATGTCATTAAGTGAATCTTTCCAAGTTGCTGCTATTATTGAAAAACTACCACCAATGTGGAAAGATTTTAAAAATTATCTCAAGCATAAACGCAAAGAGATGAAACTTGAAGACTTAATCATAAGATTAAGGATAGAAGAGAACAACCGTGCCTCTGAGAAGAAAACTAGAAGGGCCTTTGTAGAATATAAAGCAAATGTGGTGGAACAAGGTCTGAAGTCCAAAAAGAGGAAATTCTCCGGGAATGGGCCTCTGCAGGGAACAAATAAAAAGTTCCAAGGCAAATGCTACATCTGTGACAAGCCGGGACATAGGGCAAAAGATTGTCGAAAACGCAAAGACCAGAACAAGAAGTCTGCACAAGCCAATGTAACGAAAGTGGATAGTCTTCTTCAAGATGTTTTTGAAATGAACCTTTCAGCGGTTGTTTCAGAAATAAATATGGTTGAGAATCCAAGAGAATGGTGGGTGGATACTGGAGCAACCCGCCACATGTGTTCCGACAGGAAGATGTTCTCCACATATCAAGAAATAGAGAATGGAGAACATCTATACATGGGAAATTCTTCTTCATCAAAAATAGCTGGACAAGGAAAGGTGATTCTGAAGATGACATCTGGCAAGGAACTCACCCTCAACAACGTGCTCCATGTGCCTGATATTAGGAAAAATTTAGTGTCAGGATCCCTTCTTAGTCAATATCAGACATATTTGTATTAACTAAAAATGGGATGTATGTAGGGAAAGGTTATATGAGCAATGGGCTCTTCAAAATGAATGTAATGACTGTTGTACCTTCCAATATTAATAAAATTACATCTTTTGCTTATATGATTGAGTCATCTAATTTATGGCATGGTAGATTAGGACATGTTAATTATAATACTATACGTAGATTAATTAATATGGAATGTTTGCTAAAATGTGACATTAACTCTAATCATAAATGTGAAATTTGCGTTGAGGTAAAACTTAGAAAATCTTCTTTTAAATCAATTGAAAGAAGTACAGAACCTCTTGAATTAATACACAATGATATTTGTGATTTAAAATATATATAGACAAGAGGAGGTAAGAAATACTTTATCACTTTTATAGATGATTGTACAAGATATTGTTATGTTTACTTATTGAGAAGTAAAGATGATGCTTTAGAAATGTTTAAACATTACAAAAATGAGGTTGAGAATTAACTTGATAAAAAGATCAAGATAGTTAGAAGTGATAGAGGTGGGGAATATGAATTTCCATTTGTTGAAATTTGTTCACAACATGGTATAATACACCAAACAACTGCACCTTATTCACCATAACAAAATGGTGTTGCAGAAAGAAAGAATAGAACTTTGAAAGAAATGATGAATGCATTATTATTAAGTTTTGGGCTACCTCAGAATCTGTGGGGGGAAGCAATTCTTTTAGCAAATTATATTCTCAACCGAATACCTCAAAAGAAGTCTAATGTTACACCCTATAAATTATGGAAAGGACGTAAACCGTCTTATAAACACTTAATAGTGTGGGATGTTTAGCAAAAGTAATGGTTCCTCCACCCAAAAAGGTGAAAATAAGACAAAAAACAATAGATTGTATATTCATAGGTTATGCTAATAATAGCAGTGCTTATAGATTTTTGGTTAATAAATCAAAAATAGAGGAAATACATGAAAATATGATTATTGAGTCAAAAGATGCTGAATTCTTTGAAACAGTATTTCCTAATAAAAAGGAACAAGAGCCAAGTTCTAACGAACAAGAAACAAGTTCAAATAAAAGAACGTATGATAATGTTAATGACAATAATCATGGTTTAGAAGATATTGATGAACCTAGACGGAGTAAACGTGCTAGAACATCAAAATCTTTTGGTCCTAATTTTCTAACCTATTTGTTAGAAAATGAGCCTCAAACCTATAAAGAAGCAATATCGAGTCCTGAAGCTCCATATTGGAAAGAGGCTATAAATAATGAAGTAGAATCCATTTTGCATAATCATACATGGGAATTAGTAGATCTCCCACCGGCTCTAAACCTTTTGGATATAAATGGATATTCAAGAAGAAAATGAAAGCAGATGGATCTATAGACAAATATAAAGCAAGACTTGTAATCAAGAGATACATGCAAAAGGAGGGTTTAGATTATTTTGATACTTATTCTCCTGTGATAAGAATATCCTCGATTAGGATGTTAATAGCCATTGCAGCTATATATAATTTAGAAATACATCAAATGGATGTAGAAATAGCTTTCTTGAATGGAGATTTAGAAGAAGAAATCTACATGGAACAACCAGAAGGATTTATAGTTCCAGGACAAGGAAAGAAAGTTTGTCAGCTTGTAAAGTCTCTTTATGGATTAAAACAAGCACCTAAACAATGACATGAAAAATTTGATAATACAATGTTATCAAATGGTTTCAAAATAAATGAGTGTGACAAATGTGTGTATGTCAAGGACACTAAGAATGGGTATGTCATTATTTGTCTCTATGTAGATGATATGCTCATTATGGGTAGTAATAATGATATCATTAAAACTACTAAAAGACTGTTAAATAATATGTTTAACATGAAAGACATGGGTGTTGCGGATGTAATATTAGGAATTAAAATTTCTAAAACAACGAATGGATTAGTATTATCACAATCACACTATATTGAGAAAATACTCAAAAAATTCAATCAATAAGATTGCAATCCTATGGGAACACCGGTAGATATAAATCTACACTTTTCTAAAAATAAAGGAGAGGGCATATCACAACCTGAGTATGCACAAATAATTGGAAGCCTTATGTACTTAATGAATTGTACACGTCTTGACATAGCACAAGCTGTCAATAAATTGAGTAGATTTACAAGCAATCCAGGACAAGATCACTGGAAAGCGATAATAAGAGTTTTAAGGTATTTAAAATATACTCAAAATTTTGGATTACACTACTCAAGATATCCAGCAGTACTTGAAGGATACTGTGATGCGAATTGGATATCGGATACAAAAGACTCTAAATCCACAAGTGGTTTTGTGTTGACACTAGGAGGAGGAGCAGTATCATGAAAATCTTCTAAACAAACATGTATTGCTCGATCAACAATAGAATCTGAGTTTATTGCATTAGATAAGGCTGGGGAAGCTGAATGGCTTCATAATTTTTTAGAAGATATTCCTGTGTGGCCTAAACCTGTGCCACCTATTTGTATCTATTGTGATAGTCAATCAGCAATTGGGAGGGCACAGAGTCACATGTATAATGGTAAGTCTAGACATATTCGTCGTAGACACAATACCATAAAATAATTGCTCTCTAATGGCATTATGTCTATTGAGTACATAAAGTCGAAAGAAAATATAGCGGATCCATTGACTAAAGGTTTGACTAGAGAGCAAGTAAAAATAACTTCGAGGGGAATGAGTTTAAAGCCTATAAACAAGGATCGTCATGATGGAAACCCAACCTAGTTGACTAGAGATCCCAAGATCTAGGTTCAAAGGGACAATTAAATTATGAATGATTCAACCAAATCACTATGAAGAAATTAATTTCTTCTGCTCATTCCTATGATACGAGATAGTGATACCTGCAGCGGTTACATGATAAGCTATGCTTTTAATGATTCTTAAATCTTGATAAACAGGTGGAGTATGGCAGGATACTCTTATTAAGAATCACCTATGTGAGTGTGAATTGGGCCTATTCTATGAGAAGGATAAGGCTATACTTCTCTAAAGCACTCATAAATCGGGGATTGTTTGGGGCCAAAATGAACAAAATCATGAGAACCAAATAATGTCTAGAAAGATTCTGTGTGAATTACTATTGTCTCGATTTACACAAACGATTGGACAGTTCAAGACATCACGTTCACTGGACAACCAGTAAAACCGATAGTTTTTCACAAGTGAAAGTTCAAAGCCAAAAGCTACCTCTCTCGATACAGATGATTTCTAATTCTGTCTCTCTCTCAGAGTCTGCATAACAATTGCATAAGGCTGGCAGTCAATATCATTCATGTGGGAGATTGTTAGAATTTGAGCCTAAATTAATATGGGTGTTATTAATTATTTTTTAATGATTCCATATATTAATGTGTTCTACTCTATGAGTAGATTAAATTAAGTATTTGGAAGCTCAAATCCATTAAGTAATGAATGAGATATTAACTCCCAAAGATCATAATAAAATGTAATAAATACATGTGAAAAAAATCAAGTCCCACATAGGTTAGGAATTAAATATTTTATATATTTATATACAAGGAAAGTGCTCTTGGGTTTGGGCCCCAAGGGGCACCCCACTTTTGTGGAAGTGAGAGGACCTAGCCAAGGCTAGGTTTGAACCCACGCGCGTGCCGCCACTGCCGTCTGTCCGGCCGACTTGGCCTGGCCTAGCTCTGGCTCTGGCTCTAGCTCGTGGGTCTGGGTCCTGTATATAATTTTTTGGACAAAATTTATTTAAATTTTTTAGAAAAAATTTATTTAATTTTTTAATTAAAATTTATTTAAATTTTTAATTAAAATTTATTTATTTAATTCTATTATCAAAACTGTGTCGTTTTGAAAGCAGTATTTATTATATTATCAAAACTGTGTCGTTTTGAGAAGCGGTATTATCAAAACTATGTCGTTTTGATGAAGCGGTATCTGTAAGGTTGAACGGGCGGCCCTAAAACTACGTCGTTTTTGTTGCGCCTTTTCTTTTGAGCCTAAAACTACGTAGTTTTGATTTTGCTAACACTTAAACTATGTCGTTTTAATAAACTAAATAGATGCGTCTATTCTGTAAATGGTCAAAACTACGTTGTTTTGACCAACAGATACAAATAATACCTCTTCAAGAGGCACCCCATACCTTTTCAGGGGTGATGTGCCCATCCAATGGGTCACCAACCCTCCTATAAATAGATAGGAGGGGGCAGCCTTCAAATCCATCCATTTCTCAAGCATTCTAGTCTTCTAAAGCATTCTAGCATATAGTTTCTTCATCAGTTTCCTTAGTATATTTAAGAGAGAGTTATAGCATTTCTTTTGGTTCGTTGTGTATACCTTTTGTAGTGCTGCTAAGGTATACGAAGTCATTGTATCCTGGGAGACAAGTGCTATCAACTCTGAGCACCATACGGGGGCCATAATTGTCTTAAGGACATAGTACCAAGTATTAGCATTGACATATTATTTTTTATGAGTTAAGTTCATATATATATATATATATATATATATAATTTCCTTTAAGGGTTACTAACAATTAGTTGAAGCTCTATGGTTTGCAAATGGATGTGGTGCTATAACTGTGACACAGAAAGGCTCAACTCCTGCCCTTCCTACAAAAGAAGCAGTTCTCGAACTTCTAAAGAAATGCAAAGCTTGACAAGTTAGATAGTTTTATCGATTATCTCATATTAGCATACATTAGTCGTCTGACTTTCAAAGTTGACCATTACTCCTGAAAATATTATTCTTTTCTGTTTACTAATTCTTTGTTTCAGTCTTGTGTGTTTCACATGTATATATTTTCTTACATTTAAATAACCTAATGAAAAAGATGTGTACAAACAAATTCTTAGTGCTCCCTCAAATATCTTCTGGTTAGTTAATTTTCCTTGATCTTTTCGTGTATAATAAATTAAGCAGGATTAGTACTCGTGATAATTTTAGGCTCAAAAGAACAAAACATAGCTCACCAAACTAGCCATTATTGGTATCACTAATTACGTGGTGAAACTCAAGTAACTTTAATTTCTTGATAACTATTTAACACTTGATCCAATACATGGAAAACAACAACCATCCAAAAATGCAGTTCACACAGCCTGGCCTTATTTTATCACCTATCATTTGGTAAATGCCCTCTGGAGTCCAATGAACAGTTCAGTTTCCACATCCGAATTCTCACTAATTTCTGTGAAGGGCAAAGTTCTTTCTCTTCATTCGATCCTTGTCGTGGTTGGACTTGGAGTTCATACTGAAAAGTTAAAGGTGATCAACATGAATGTATGATGATATTGATAGGTTTGCTAGAAACGCATACATGCAATCAAATTACATAAATAAGGCGGAAGCGTAATAAAATTCGATTTTAAATTTTTCTTACAAACCATGATCCTTCTTATGCTTGATTATCGATCTCTAAAAGAATAGGAGAATTAGAATCATACACTTGTAGAACCGTGCTTCCTCAAGTTTACCTCCAAACTCTTCGTGCCCTCCTTGAATTCAACGGATTGGTTTAATTCCTTTGATCAACGTTAGCCACCCAAGTGTTTGGTCTATAAAGGTGATCCACTAAGGAAGAAGAAGGGTGTATGGCTAAAGTCTAGTTTCTATCTCTATAAAAATTACTCTCCCAACAATTGGAAAAACACGTTATCTTCGTATCTAACATAAGACTCATCTTATATAAATATTAGTCAACCCTTCTAACCTTATTAGGAATAGGGTTTTATTTTATTAATTAAACTCTTTTAATTAACTAGCCTTCCTAATCTCTATTAGGAATAATTCATTAAACTCCTTTAATTAATTAGTCTCCTAATCTAATTAGGAACATCGAAGAGTATAATATATAAAATTAATTCCAAAACTCCTTTAGGAATTAAAATAAAATAATAATAATAATAAGACTCCTTTTATTAATTTATATTTAATATTTTCAAAATATTAAATAATAAATATTAAGTTATTTAATTTATTCTATTACTATAGATTAAATTAAATACACTTAACTATTATTACGACTATGCCATTAATTTCTTAAATAATTATTCTTCCTTTTTGCGGTGTGACCCCCTTTACGTTCACCAT